>JAKOGI010000075.1:1247500-1262500 GCA_029747015.1 Carnegiea gigantea
TCCAAAAAGATTTTGTACCCAAGCAACATTTGATGAGAATGGCTTTGCTCAATACCGCAGGGGGCACACACCCCAACAAGTGGTCGTGAATGGACGAGAGATTGATAATTAGTGGGTGGTCCCATACAATAGAGATCTATGTGTAAAAATATGACACTCACATAAACGTCGAGCGCATAGCTGTTCATAGCGTGATCAAATACTTATATAAGTATGTACATAAGGGACATGATCATGCTACTATTGTTATTGAAGGCAATACAACACATTATGATAGTGAGCAATCTCGGCCCCCTAGAGAAGGGAATGAAATCCAGGAGTATTTAGATTGTCACTACGTGTCTGCGGTGGAGTCATGCTGGCAGATTTTTGAGTTGAGCTTACAGCATCAATATCCTTCTGTCCAAAAACTTCAATATCATGCACCTGGAGAATAATTAGTTGTGTTTAGCGATGAAGAGGACCTCTTTCATATTTCAAATGAACCAGAAGCACGGCGAACAATGTTAACAATGTGGTTTTGAAGCAAATAAGAAGCATCCACAAGCTCGACAGACCTCATATCTGAACTTCACCATGCAATGGGTATGGAATCATTCTTCTAGAAGCTAGATGGTCCGTCAAAAAGGTTCTTCAATTGGTGGACTTCCATTTGCACATCCAAACTGTGATGAACGATATTACTTGAGAAGACTTCTTACAAAGATTTGTGGATCAACTTCTTTTGACGATATTTGTATCATACGCGGTGTCCTACACCCAACATTTAAGTCAGCATGCATGGCACTGGGTTTGCTGGATGATGGGGGTGAATGGCACGCTGCCTTCACTGAAGCATCAACCTGGGCTTCAGGTGTGCAACTACGAAATATGTTTTGTTCCAAGTTAATGTTCTCCGAGACTGCTGATCCAGTGAAGCTGTGGGATGCACATTGGGCGCACCTAACAGATGACCTGCTACATACCGTACGGCGGCAAACAAGAATGCCAGATGTGGATTTACTATCTACCGAGCTCCAGAATCTTGGTCTACTTGAGATAAAACATATCTTGAATAGGAGTGGACAATCGCTGTGAAATTTCCCTCCAATGCCACTCCCTTCTATCAAAGCTGCCATTTATGCAACAAATCGGCTTATTATTGATGAACTTGATTATGATACATCTCTAGATACATCAAGATTTGAAAGTTTTGTAAGAGGGTTGAACTCAGATAAGTATTATGCATACAGATCAGTATTTGATACTCATAACAGAGGTGAAGGGGGGTTGTTCTTCATATATGGTAGTGGAGGCACGAGAGAGACATATCTATGGAATACTATAATCTCCAAGTTCTGATCAGACAAACATATTGTCCTTGCCGTAGCATCGTCGGAAATTGCTTCTTTACTGTTACCCAGAGGGAAAACAGCCCACTCAGTGTTTAAAATACCCTTAGAACCTGATGAAACGTCAGTTTGTTAATTCGATAAGAGGTCTGAACGTGCAGATCTTATCCGTGAAACAACGTTGATTGTGTGGGATGAAGCACCAATGATGAATCGTTTAACATTTGAAGCTATTGATCGTCATCTCAGGGACATATGTGATAATTAGAATGCTTTTGATGAAAAACTGATCCTTCTTGGGGGAGATTTTGGACAGATACTTCCTGTGATTATACACGGGAGTCGTGAATCTATCGTTACAGCTACGATCCATCGAACAACATTCTAGAGTGAATGTAGTATTTTGCACTTGCATATAAACATGTGGCTGCAATAAATAGATGAACCCAGCGAGACCACGCACATTATAGAGGAATTTGCTCGATGGATATTACAAGTTGGAGATGATGAAGTGCAAAGAATTGCTATTTCAGATGATGGAGAGCCTAATTGGATTAAGATACTGGAAGAATTCCTCATGCAGAATGATGACAATGGTTTGCATAATTTGATCACATCAATTTACCCTGATTTTGCTCCTAAGTATGAAGATTGGTCATATCTTCGAGAAAGAGGGATTCTTACACCAACAAATGATGATGTCGAGGAAATAAACACAATCGTGTTGTCCATGCTTCCTGGAGATGTGAAGAGCTATTTGAGTTGTGATAGTCTTTCAAACGCTAACGATTGTGGTTCTTTCAGTGACATGGAACCCCCTGAATTACTGCATTTCTTAAAGATTTCTAGATTGCCAAATCATTGTTTAGATCTTAAAGTCAGTGCGCCGGTTATATTGTTAAAAAATTTGAATCAGTCAATTGAATTGTGTAACAGTACTCGCTTGTTTGTTAGTAAGTTGGGTGATAGAGTGATTGAGGCCAAAGTGATATCTGGCTCAAAAGTTGAAGACATTGTCCTAATACCCAGAATTAATTTAACACTATCCAATCTTCCAAATCTATAACTCAGAAGATGACAGTTCCCTCTAAAACGGGCGTTCACAATGACAATCAACAAAAGTCAGGTGCAAACTTTGAATAAATTTGGTGTATACCTTCCAAGACCTGTGTTTAGCCATGGTCAACTTTATGTTGCACTGTCATGTGTTTCATCTCCATCTAGTTTAAAAGTACTGTTTTGTAATAAGAGAGGAGTTTCAGTAGATGTTACAAAAAATGTTGTGTATGGGGATGTATTGAACAATTTGTAGATTATTTTATCGTACAGTTTATTCATTTCACCTATTACATTCTGTCTACTTAGTTAACCTATTTTTAATTATACAATAATGGTGTTATTTACAGTAATATACTTCCTTTTATAAATACGTTGTGGTCATTGCGTTATTATCATACCATACTATCTGCTTTAATTTCTTTAAGATTACTGACATGGCATCTTCAGCACCTACTTTTATGCCTATATGCGCCATCAACGCTTACAATAGATCTGTAACATTGACGGTTCGGCACATGCGAGCAATGTTCATTCGAGTTTATGGGCGATGGACAGTATGGAAAGTTATATTCATGGACTACCAGGTATTGGATTAGTGTGTTCAATAAAGTCATCATCGTATATATGTACGATGCTTACAAATGCATTTCATTATTTTATAGTGTGATGAGATATTCAGCATCATAGAAGGCAATGTTGATATTACTCGATGGAGGTCCGTACTTAGTGTTGGCAAGGTTTATCATATATCCGGACTCTCAGTTGATACTGCTACAGATGGCAAACGGAATGTGGTGACAAACCTTTACAAATTGGTTTTCACACCGAGAACAGCACTTCTTGGTGTCATTGAAGAATGTCAGGATATTCCTTACCAGCACCGACCTCCTTTCCTGTCATTCACCAAGATCCCTCGACGTCTTCGGACACCTGATAATGTTGTTGGTATATATTGTTCACACAGTCAAGTTTGCTATCTAAATTTATGCATGCATTTCTTCTGTATTCTTTACCATGTTCTCCTTTCTTGTTGTTCTATAGACGTCATAGGGATGGTAGTGGCTATATCCTTTGGAAAGGACCAGAGATAGAGGCACTGCACGGCAGGAATTATTACTTTGTAACATGCAGTATGTATTGTCATTCGTTAAGATTTGTAAAGATTTATTGTTACATTTCAATTATATAAAGATTAGTACATTAGAAATTATGAAGGTAACTTTACGTCCACTTGATATAATTTTATTCACAAAACTGTCTAATTTCCATTGCTCTAATTGTATATTTTAGTAATATATTTTCTCTCCTGTAATATAACTGTAGGAATATTAGTTTCTACTTTGCTCGTTAGTAGATTGTTGATAAACCCAGATATCGAAGTAACAAAAGACTTTGAAGGATGGTATACACAACATGTAACATTAATTTAGGTTTTCTAATTCTATACACTTTATATACACTTAACCTCACACGTGTTACTTTTCATGTATGTATTAGGTACTCTAGCACTTCAAGTGTGATGAAGCATTTTGACTTCATGCGTATGAGAATATTACGCATGTGCCATCTAGAGAAATTGTTTGTAGCTAAACGGATTAGATTATATGAATATGCTACTGCGCCAAATGTAAGATAAACTTATTTTCAACAAATGTTCCTTATGCTTACATACATTCATTCAATATCACATAATTTTCATATTTTATTATATCCAGGTTAAATATTTTTGGATTTTTACATATATTGCTTAAATCCACCCACTGCTTTACGACGCTTGCACTAATTACAACAAAAGTGTCCACACCTATATATTCGCGCTTAATGTTCCGCACTGCACATGCCGATCAACAAGTTTGACTCGGAACAGGTTTGCATCTATTATTCTCTATTGTTCTATAGTCTATTATGCTTTCTCAAATTTTTGTTTGCATTAGTTTAACCATCCATTTTTAATTCAAAAATTCAGGTTCATCTTCAAAGTTGTGTTACAAGCTATTACAGGTTGTAAAGCGTTCACCGTTCTTCATGAGGATGCTCGGATTCTTTTACATACGACCGCTACACAATTGAATATGTATGCAGTGCAGGTATTCTTATTGTCATTGGTTATCATATTCACCCAAGTTATTGTTCCACCGTTGCCTAACCTGTGTTACTATTGTCTACAGCCATATAGTCATCTATCGCTCTATGTGATTATAGATTATTATATAGAAAAATCTTGGATTTTCATTCTAGAGCCTCCACACCGGCATGAAGTAGAAGCTCCTATCGCTCTTATTGTGCCAGTCAATTGGGAGGAAGAGGTCTATTATATATGACATACTAATGTTATGTACACTAGGTACATAATGTGTATATATAAGATTTTCTTCTGTCATTGTTAATCAAATTATCACTAAATCTTGATTTTTGTTTCAGGCACAAGAGAAGGAGGTGGATTCTTCATCATTGGCGTCATTACTTAACTTATCATCATGCCATTTAGCGTGCTTTGTACCAAGTTCAGTACCTAATATGTCAATCATTTTTATATAAACTTCTTCCACAGTGATATAGCTTTCAATTGTTAATCATGTTATTTATGCACGAAGATGCTGTATATTTAATTTTTTCGTTGGGTTTTCCCCTTCCCTTCTCACTAACTTATAGTATTAATTATGTCCACATCAACTACCCATTTATTTTTTTGATAACATATATAGCCATCAATTGTCCATTTAAATATTCTCCGTGTTTTTGCACAGGCCCAGACTAGTTATATTCAAAAAGCAAAAGTCCTTCAACTAGTTAGTTATGGCAAGCAAATCTTTATATAATAAATAACAAAATCATATGGGCCAGAAAACCTTCCCTCCTTCATTCCAAGCATGTCACACAATCCCGCCTAATTTGACTAACAGTTCAAATTTCAAAAGATAAGTGGGCAGTTTTAGATTATCAGCAAATTATATTAAAAGATATAAAAGATTTTGATTTTAAAAAAAATATATATGAAAGATAGGTTGGCAGTTTTACAAATTTCAATTTTGCACAAGTACAACTACTTTTGTCCATGTCTTTATCCGGCCTTCTATCCATTATTAACTACCCCCTATCTTTATGCTGATCTCTCTCCAATTCTTATCCCTTCAGTCACCCCATACTCTCTCTAATACTCTATCTCCATCTCTCGCCGTCTCCTGGCCTCTATAAATCCTTTCCCAACCGACTTGTAATTTGTTGCTTTGCATTTCCCTCCCGTGGATCCTCAAGTCCTCACGATAAAAAATGTTTGCTTTCTTTTGATTTGGGCAATGATTGCGCTATTGCTAATGCCTAACATTATGAATGGGCATATGTAGAAGAGTTGAAGCAAAAGGAATTTAGAGGGCTGTTCATGAATGATGAAATTAATTAAGTTTGAAAGGGCCTTTTCAGATTGAGTGTAGAAGTGAATTTATTTTTCATACTCACAGATATAGAGTTTTTGTCTTCTGGATAGATATATATATATATATATATATATATATATATATATATATATATATATATATATATATACACACACACACACACACACAAACACATACATGCACACACACACATCAAACACTAATTAACTTTTCACATCATAACTTTGCCAGTTTCGGCCCACTCATATAGTTGTTACTAACCTTCTTCTTTAGTACTTTTAAATCTTTTTTTTTGCATTGGACAAAATATATTAATGTGGGGGTGTTGGGTAAATCATATAAGTTATGAACATTATATGATGAAGACTCCTCAAACTAGCATGATGTTGAATACTATGAAGGCCCAGATAGGATGGAGATCAGGGGAAAAGATAGAGAACTTGCTTAGTTTATTTGAGTCATCCAGTATTTTAGATGAAGAACTTTTCAGTCCATGTGATGATATTTTGGCATTCTACTTAGCTTTTCAAGCAACATCTTACATAAAGATTGTATTTCATGATCAAAACATTAATTTCATCCTCTCTCTCTATCTCTTTCTATGTATGTGTATGTGTGTGTGTATATATGCACATATATACACATATATACATACATATACATACATACATACATACATATATATATATATATATATATATATATATATATATATATATATATATATATATATATATATATATATATATATATATATATATATATATGTGGCTTTTACCAATTAGCTAGCACTTGCAAAACTTTTCTACAATTTCAAATATGGCCTGTAGCTTTGAAAGTAATATGAACTTCATGTTTACTATTTAACATTGGATTGATTGATTTTTTAAAAGTGGTAATTTCTTTGTAATTTGTATTTTTCCGTTGTTTTGTTTTGATAATTTTTGTTAATCTTTTTTGCTTTGAACTACTACTTTCCAGTGATGAAACTTTATCCCTTTTTTGGGCAGCCAAGCCTTAGCTTTTTTTTTTTTAAATTTAAAAATGACACGGATGTCATCTATTTTGTGTTTTTTTCATTCATTATTTGCTTTTCGTTAGCACCAGACCTCGCAGAAATGAAATCTACATTCGGAACTATATAATAACTGTATATCTTTCTAGCACGCATTGGTTGATTGATATATTTCTTACAATGACAATCGGATTGCTATTATTTATTAATTTTATGAGAATCTCTAGAAAATTATTCTTTTTCCATTGTCTTATTAATATTGTCCTAAATACTAAATCGATAAACAATCTAATATTGCCTTTGAAGGCTCCTTAGAAACACTCCGTGCATAAACACGGGTACAAACCAGTTATTTTCAAAAGGTGAGAGTCCTTCAAGAGTCTTTCAAATAGTTACACCAAAAGGTGAGATAATGTCGTTTAATTTTTCGAAGAGTGCATGCATGTTATGGCAAACAATGACACACATAATACATATATAGAGTTAGAGAGAGAGATTGTTTTTCAGTAATCCTAAGGTGCATATCTATGTATCATGTTTAGATACATACCTATATAAGAGGCATCATATAATTAGGCTGAGCTTTTATTTCATTTTTTCCAACCCAATAAGTATTTTCGTAATTCTCTCAGCCCAACCGACTAGAAAAAGATATATTGCAGAGAACAAAATATACACTACATACAAAAAAAGATACATTACAGACAAGAAAAGATAAATTGTAGGAAATAAAGGGTACGCTAAAGGAAGAAAAAGGTACACTATAGAACAGAAAAGATACTCTACGGCGTAAAAAAAAGATACACTGCAACATATCGAGCACGTGTCTACTACACGATTCCATGATATACACCATGCTAAATACATATTTTTGTATCTAAGAACTTTCCATTGTCTTCTAGCCTATCCCTATCCCCATTCATATAAATTAATACCTCTTTTGTTCCTATTTATTTCCGTGCTCATTTATTTTGTTTATGATTGCCACTATTTGTTGTAGTTATTGGACCTATTTAATTATTTTCAATAATCTGAAACTATTTAGTGGTGTAAACATATGTGTAAGGTAATTTTGTTCTGTATATATTATTGATTTCAAGTTCTGCTCATCTACAATTGGGTTGTTGTTGCGAAGTTTTCAAATCCTGCTCAATATTCTTGTTTTACATAGGAACCGAATTATGTTTGGTTTCGTTTGCGCTTTGCCCACATACGTAGCTCTCCTCTAACCCTGGATTTACCCAAAAGTAAAGTAAATGTTTACATCATATTTCAATTCAACAACCATCCCAATCATCTTATCCCAAAAAAAAAAAGAAAGAAAGAAACTGATCCTAACCACATCTTTTGGTAATTTTGTCTTATAATATTAGTTATTAACTTACACTCTCTACGTGGATATTTTTTTTCCATAATTATCATTTTTTCTTGTTTAGGAGTGTAAGATGTTTGCCTTCCACGTGCAACTTAGTTCACTCATCGTTTAATATCGTAATTTTCCTTGTGTTTCGTAAAAAAACAAATTCTTCTACATTACCGCTCTTATTTTGGTTTTGACTATAGTACTGCAAAATCTCTATAATACAATAAAATTAAATAAAATCATGATTGAAACTTCAGATGAAAGTTGGGTTCAAGTAGAACCAATACAGAAGAGAGAACAAAACAATTGAAGACAAAAAAAGGAGAATAAAGTAACACGTGGAGCAATATAATTGTCATGATTTCATTGAATGTCATGCCTGGTCACAATCGCCGATTTCTAACCCTTGCCATCTCTAAAATTCTGTTATAGTTACCTTTCTTGAACATTAAATATATTAGTACTTTTTTCTCTCTCTTTGCTATCGGACATCAATGGTATCGGAGTGCGTCTGTTCACAAGGGTTCTTGTTATCAGGCCATCATCATTGCCAATAACGAGACTCCAAATTATCATCGCACTCTATTTCTTCCATTGCCTGTACATGTGATCTCTCTTTCTTTACACCTTCACGCTTTTGTCTTCCTTCATGTATGAAATTTTATTCATTTCTTTTTATTCTCTTATAAGTATTACATAAATTCATGTTTTCGTAGGTTTGATGCAAGTGCATAATGAACAAATGATCTTTATTATTATTATTATTTTTTTTTTTTACATGAGACAATCTTTATTCTTTGAAACTCAATAGTTGGTTTCTATTACCAAGTAGTTTTGTTTTTCGCGATTTTTTTCAATTTTTTCATTTACTTTTATCGTGATCGGTACCGATTTATTTCCTGACAAAAATTTGATAATCTAACTTATTAATTAGGTTGGCATCAAGATCGCTTCATTGAGTGGGTGTGGTCACAGGAATGTGAACATAAGTAATCATCAATTGATATCTTGGAGAGATGAAGCCTAGTAATGCTGCAAAATTAGTTGTGGATGCATTGCTCCAACGATTCCTACCGCTAGCACGACGTCGCATTGAGACCACTCAAGCACAGGTTCATACCCATTCTTGTTCTATTTTTCCACATCATGTCTTATTCTTCTTTTTTCTATGTTATTGCCCGTTTGTGGCATCCGTTCGCAAGTTAACTGTGAAGTTCTTAGCTAAGGTAGTTGCATTATATAATGATTAGGTGTATAATTCGGATAAATTAATAACACAATTAAAGAGATGTTTATCTTACTAAGGGCCTGTTTCTTTCGTAGGGAGATATGGGTTGGGAAATGGGTGAAATTGGTTGAGATTGGTTGAAGTGGGTTGAAGTTGGTATTTTTTTTTCATGAAGTGTATAGAAATGGATATTTTTTTCCTTGAAGTGTGTAGAAGTAGGTTGAAGTTGGTATATATATTTTTTTTATATGATGGGTGGAAGTTTGTATTTTTTGTTGAAGTGGATTGAAGTTGATTGAAATTGAATTTTTTTTTTTTTTTGGGTTGCAGTTGGTTGAAATTGGTTAAAATGTTGAAATTGATTGAAATTGAAATTTTTTTTTGTTTTTTGGGTTGAAGTTGGTTGAAATTGGTTAAAATGGTTGAAGTGGGCTGAAGTTGATAAATAGGGATTTACCAACGAAAAGAACAGGCCGGCCCTAATTGTTAAGATTAGTGCCCCCCCGAGAGGGAGAACATGCGCATCGTATGAGCACCCAACCAGGAAACTACCTTTTAAGAAGGGTTCTTCCACTAATTAGGTCCCACTTATTTTGCAATACAGAGTATTTAGCCCAATTGCATCCATTTTTACTACATAAACTAAGATGTCAGTCTGTGCATCCCAAGTCTCCTTGCTGGAATTCAGAGCATTAGCCTTTCTTTGCTAAAATATCCATAATTTTTTGTCCCTCCATATATGATAAATGAAAGCAACAGTGATGCAAATAGACACTTCTTTGAGTTCTCTAGTACATTTCCTGTCAGAAGCTTTCTTGTCCAATTAGGAGCGCTAGATGGATGCCAAACCCCCCTTTAAGATTGCTCTATCCGTTGTCTCTAACATTGACTACGTACTGAAAATCTTAAAATAGGTGATCTTTTGTCTCTATGTCCGTCTGACATATGCTACATGTTGCTTCCATGCCAGGGATGAATTTAGACAGTCCACTTCTCAAAGAAGGGTTATCTAGCAGAGCAAGCCAATAAATACTACTATGTTTAGGCATATTTGCTCTACTCTATACAATCTTTGATTGCTTCAATTTTTGTTGATCTTTGCATAACTATCTATATCTTTTACTGGCTTTGTACTCTTTTATATTGAAGACACTACTATCCTCGTCCTTGAGCACTGCTTCCAAAGTACTTCGCCGTCTGCATATTTTCTTCCAATTCTAGCTTATATCTTTGATGGGATTATAATTCACCCTTCAAGTTGTATGTGCACTCATTTCACATGTAAGTTATCCTTTTTGATTGAAACAACCCATATGTGTTTGGCCATGAGAAATTTATACCAAGTTTTCATGGTTTTTTTATTCCAAGCCAGCCATAATTCTTCTTCTTGCAAACCTCCTCCCATGCTACTAGGTATAGTCTTCTTGTCCCATCCTTAGAGTTTCATAATAAACACTCTCTACACACTCCTTTTGCTTGTTTCATAATATCCCAAGGCAGGATCAATATTGCACACGAGAGGTTTCTACTTCTACGGGTCTTTACTTTTTTGGTCATTTTATCAGTTAGCAATCGACAATCCATTGCAGACAACCTGGATGAGGTAGTAGGAACTCCAAGATATCGAAAAGGGAGGGTTCCTTTTGAAAAATCTGACAAATTATGTAACGTCCCCAATCCCTAATTACCTCTTTTTTAATACCCAACTGGGTGACGTTTTAGTAGGAATGGAGAGCATTGCCTTTTTACTCCATCATCTACAATAGGTTTAGCAAACACCAATTGATGCTCCATGCTTAAAGGAAAGAAGATGTCATGGTACACAGGTTCCATTTGAATACATTGTTTACCAATGAGTTGTTGGTAGGAGTTAATTTTATGATCTGCTACATATTGCTTGACTTCTATTCTACTGCCATTTTTATCATAAATCCAATGATATGTACTTTGAAGCTTCCTTTGTTTCAGAATAGCAAAAAAGTATTTAAAGCATTGGTTGCCTAGACCAATCTTGTCGAGCTAGCCTTGTTGCTTCAGGAGTTGGATAGACTTGTCCAAAACTCCAATGTAGTCCTTTCTGATTTGAAGCAGATCATTATTATTCAAACTTTGGGGTCGTTGAGTTCCAATAGAGTGCAACTTGGCTTTTGCAGATGTCAGCCCTTATATGCACGTCCCTAAATTTTCTTTTATGCCACTGCTTAAGAGGCTTCGATCTTTAAAGCTTTCAACTTCTGAGTAGGGATGACAATGAACCGGATTCGGATCGGATGTTGGAACATCTGAATCCGAAACCTGATTACGTTTTGAATCCAAAGATCCGATCTGGATCCGATTCGGAGGATCGGAGTTCGAATCCGATCATAGCCGGATCGGATCAGAGTCAGATTTAATCGGATCCGAAAAGATTTCTTTTTCCCACAATAATTTTGTATTGTGTTTTTCCATCCAAACATATTCTGTCTACCTAACGATATAATAACATACGTCTTCCTATCATGCCAACCAAATATTTGAACGTTTAATACTAAGTTAGAGGAGACTGACAATGAGGCACATGATGCCAATGTGAAATGATAGAGAGTCGGGCGGCTCTCGACTAGCCAACGGCGAAGTCAAACCGAGAGAGGGGGGGGACAGAGAGGCTAAGTGATTAATGGGAGTTGTTAGGGACTTATAAGTGAGTTTGGAGAATTTTGTAAAATCAAAAATTTAAAATCGAGAATTGGGGGTTGGCTTGGAGGTTGAATTTAAAAGGTAGGCTTTGGATTTGTACAGTTTTAGTTTTGAATTTTAACTATTTAATAAAATGATTGGATTGGATTAGAATATCGGATCAGAAATTACCTTCTCTCTGAATCTGGTCCGAATCTGACTCAGATTCGGATTATTTTTGCCGGACTCAAACTCGAATATTTTTTTTTTTCCGATTCGAATTGGATTATTTTGTCTTGGATCGGATCAAATATGTATGCCTCAAGCTCAGATGTAATTGCCATCCCTATAATTCTGAGTGTGCTAGAACATAACACATTCTTGAGAGCTTAGTGCCACATATTAACCAAATATATCCTGGATTGAATATTTGACAACATATCATAGAATTAAAACTATACATTGTTTTTAAAATGTTCCCTGTAAAAATTGACCAGTGCTGAGGAGTAATCTGAAATCTCCTTAGGCAGAAACTCAGCCTATGTGTCTCCCCAAGACCGTAACCAATCATGATTGGCAAGAACCCTATCCAATTTATAAAATACTATGTCCCCAGTTTGTTGTCTATTAGACCAATTATAGAAGCATCCATTATACTTCAAATCCATTGGATCACAATCCTCAACACACTAACTTATATTTGCTGAAATATGTCATAATCATATCCTACAGAGGCCTCCTTTCATATTGATCATTAAATCCACAAACAAATGTAATGCAAAAGGACTTACTTGTCTGCTGTGTATATTAAACTCCAGATCCTCAAATTGTTGCAATGCCATGAATGACGAATGAACCAGATTTGCAGGATCAGACCTCACTATATGACTTGATCCTGGCCTAGCCATATTGGCTTGTGTGCCCCTGCTAGCTACTGTGTTATTTTGAAATCCAGTCCTTACCAATACAGACCGCTAGCTACTGTGCTCCTGCTACCATATGAACCAGATTTGTACTTTTTTACTGAGAAAATGATAGTCGACTACTTGCCTACGTAGGATAACACATTCATAAATTCAACATAATTAGGAAGCTCATTATCCAAAAATACGTCGACCAAAATTCCAACAAACCAAGAATTGATTTCTTTTTCGTTTGCTCGTCTATCCTAACTGTAGTTCCTAATAAGCTACCTAGCTTACTTAAACTAGGAGCTCCCCAGTACACGAAATCCAGTCCTAGGAATTTGGCCAAAGAAGGATATCTTGTTACTCAAAACACAGTTCTATTCTCAGTCGAGTCAAATCTAGCAAGAAACATCCATTGAGTGATTGGAATGGATTTTATTCAGCCCAAATTCGATTAAGGAACACAAACGTTACCTAATAAGAAGGATTTTTCCCAATAACACAACATTGTCATGGTAGAGGAGCAAACCTCCTTGAGCTAATACATTGATGTCAATTGAATCGAAGTTTTTACCATAAAAAAGAAATGAATTAAAACATGACTCCGAATATGAATTCAGATGTACCAAGATACAGTGCAAAAGGGCTCGATGCACAGGATTCTTAAATTACCATTATCCGATTCAACCCTATATTAGTAACTACCATTACCCTATATTTTTTAAAAATTCTCTTTGGGACTCAATGTGGAGCAAAAAATATAAGTTATAGTAATTATATTCATCAATTTAAATTTATAGGACACATCTTATTTTTCTCTTTTCTCAAAACGGATTTACCAAAAGTGCAGAGGTACCAAATGAAATATTTCATATTATATAACTACTTTTGGTAAGAAAAAAAATAAAAATATCTATGATTGCATTTCTCATTTATTTTGTATTCATTGCACATGAAATAGTAACAAAGTATTTCGAACTATGATTGGCAATTATTTTTTTAAAACCAATGTGTTAGATTATAAGTGGGTGTATTTGAATATAATATGTAAATGCAAATACATATTTATGCTCTTTTGCAATTAAAGTTCTATGATTATAAGTATCATCAGCCAACGTTTAGGTGCAACATTTGCAAAAGAGGCATAATCATTTCTACACATATCGATTCTTTACAATAGTGCAAATTTGAAGGGGAAAAACCACATTCAGAAAATTTTAAATTCTAAAATTGTGCTTGAAGGCTAAAATAAAGAAGAGAGTAATGCACTAAATTATTGCATGAGTGATTGTGAGATCCTGAAAGTGCATTGTTCACACAATGGTGGATCACATGCATGATCATCAAAATCAAGAAAAGTGCATTGACAACAAATATCCTAAGCTTATTGTCCCTGGAATAATGAGAAGACATAGACCCTTTTCTTTTTTTTTGTGATAGGGAGCGATAAACTTATCGCTTAAACTTTTTACAATCTTTTATAGTTCTTTGCATCTCTGACAAATTATTATAGCCTTTTGCATCTTTGTACAACTTATTACAACTTCCTGTATCTTCTTATAGCTTTTTAATAATTCTAACAACTGCTTACAGCTAGTCATACAGCTTCCTGTAACTGCTTACAACGACAACTTGTCACAATTCATTATATTTCTTACAATTCCAACAACGCTTCCATCATACATTTCCAACATTTGTGTATGTTAGTAAATTTCCGTTTGGACGTATTAGTATTGCATAACCTATTGTTTATTTGTGGTACCGTCCGTATTTTTATTATGCAGTCATTGTTATGGCTTGTTAGTTTTTGTGATTTGTTTAGCCTCCGTTTTGTATCAAAAGATTTTCTTAAAAAAAAATTCCAATTGTTTTCTCAAATCTTTTGTGGTCCATTGAAATCAGTCTCTTTGTGGATAATGATACCTGTAAAGGTAAAATTATTTACATCTGGATCTCCCAAGACCCCGTGCAAGCGGGACTCATACTAAAAGTTGTTGTTGTTGGGTCTGTTCTTTTTGTGGGTCAATTCTAAAATACCAACATCAA
>JAKOGI010000075.1:1267500-1352500 GCA_029747015.1 Carnegiea gigantea
AAAAATTCAACTGGGTACCCAATCTCGCTCAATCCTACCTGACGCTGGGGTGGGGAACATGGGTTCAGGTAGCAGCTGAGCCAGGCCCGTGTTTTTGCTCAGAAGAACATGACCAAAGAGGAGAGCTGAGGGAAACAGAAAATGCGTGTCACACGCGGGTCATGTGAGACTGGAGGAAGGCTAGGTGCATCTGGGAGCGGGTTGGGCTTGGTTGGGGTGCGGACTGGCCTCACATGCTTGACAGCGTGGACTGGGATTGAGCTTTGACCCTTATTTTCTCTTTTCCTTGATCCAACTCACTTTTGGTTCAACCTTTCTTTTTTTTCAAGCAATTTATTCATTGTCCACATTTTTCAAATTCCTACAAATTAAACAAAAGTATGTTAAAATCCTAATTTAATAATCTATTTTGAGCAAATATCAGATAATAAGAGGGTATAAAATGAAATAATTCCATTTTGAAAAATATATATATATATATATATATATATATATATATATATATATATATATATATATATATATGTATATATATATATATATATATATATATATATGTATGTATATATATAATATATATATATATATATATATATATATATATATATATATATATATATATATATATATATATATATACACACACACACACATATATATATGTGTGTGTAAAATATGTAAAGTTTATATATTTAGGATAAGTATATCAATAGCACAAACAAAGCTCAAAATCAAACATAAATAGAATTGCACCAGTTAGCAGTTTGGAAAGGTCCGTGGAGCACAAATATCGCACAGAAATTGTGTTAACTTTCATACAATTGAAAGTAAGACCAAATATTAAGTACATTTGATTCCAAGCAAATCAATTGTAGTATAGAAAAGCTTATGCTCATGTTGAACTTTGGTGCAATGATTCTGAATCATAATAGATGGCATTAATTTTTAATCTCATCATAATATGTGATATGTTGGAGAGATTCCAAGGTGGGTGGTATTAGTTGTTGTTTCTCAATAATCTATCCACAGGATGTTCTTTTTAGCAAACCATTAAGCATAACTTTTCCATAACATGTTATACATATTTCGCAAGGCTAACTCGACAACAGTATGCCCCTATAAAATTTGCTTGATCTCTTTATCTCTAAATATATATATAAGTTCGTGCTTTCAGGTTAATTTTTCGATCAAAATCCGATAAATAAATCTTGAACAAGGCTCTAGTAAATCAAATTTTTTATTAGTGAATATGCAATCACTAATTTTTCTCCCAAAGAACACAAATTTGATTAGTTAAGTCTATTTACATGTATAATCAATATCTTTTCTTGTTGAAGATGATCTGATGTTACCAACGTCATTTTTATATCATCATGATGTAAGATGATCGTCTAATTTCTTTATTATCTTTATGTGGTTCTATTATCTAAACTTTCTTTCATATGTTAAGTAACGTTACTTATTGAATATTTAGTTATTATTGATGTAATTCAACTTTACGCGAATTTTGTAGTGAATCTCCGAAGGGTGCAAATGAGGTCTCCACATTCCAGAGAAAGGTTTGTACCTTCAACAACGAAGTTCTGTAAAGTTCTTTGCGTGTGATTCTCTTTTATTCTAGCTTTAGTAAATGGAGTCTATTGTTCTTTTCTTTTACCTCATGTTGCTCATTCTATAGTAAATGGAAAGAGATTACAAATGGATTATGATGTTAACTTGATGAGTGTTGAAAAATGTGTTATGATCCTTTTTTATCCCTTCCACATAAAGAAAAAAAAATTATTATTTCAATAAGTAATAGGGTGAAATTAATATCATGTTCCAAAGAGTCTTTCCTGATAGATTAGCAGCTTGAATCTCTATACGTAGGGTGCTACACATGTGCAGGTTGATACTTTTGTTAATACATGTTGTGATTCCTTGTTTGTTCTAAATCAACCTTGAAGTTGAATACAACAACAACAATAACAACTCGCAGTGTAGGTTGTGCTTTCATCGGATCTAGTGACATCCAGATGTAGAAATTTTTACCTTTTAGACGTTTCTACCTATAGAGAGAGACAAATTCCAAAAGTCCACGAAAAGTTCTAATAGAATATTTTTGACGTTGAAAATATTTTGATAGATAGAAAATAACATAAACGGCAAATGCTATAACAAGTAATATAAATTATACAGATATTTATATATACACCATAGAATAGGTCAGTGTAATCCTTGGATAACATTAAGAGAGAGCATAATAACACTGCCAAGATTGGATATTACGAACAAACAAAAATGCACCAAAAACGAGGTAGAAAAATAGCTAAAAAAAGACAATAATGCTCCCTACGCATTTATGAGACTAAAGAAAAGCAAAAAGTAAGCTATTTGTAGTGCTCAACCTTAATCCTGGACCTTCATAAACTCATATCCTATGTCATGTCCTCCATTAGCCATAATATATTCAAATCATGTTTAATCATTACATTCTAACTCTTCTTTGGTCTTCTTCTGCCTCTTCTACATTGAGAAAGGTTAATCATTTCACATTTCCTCACGAGGGCATCCATAGTCCTTCTCTTTACATGACAAAATTATCTAAGTCTCGTCTGTCTTATCTTATCCTTTATAGGACTCACTTCTACTTTGTGTCTAACCATTTCTTTCATCATCCTGTCTAATTTCGTATGACTATACATCCACCGAATCATCGCCATTTTTGCCATCATCATCCTCCGAATTTGAGTCTTTTTGATTGGCCAACACTCTGAGCCATATAACAAAGCACTACCATATGATGAACTCTGTCTTTTAATCCAACCGGGATCTTCCTATTGCACAACACTCTTGAAATTTTTTTTTTTCTTTTGTCATCCATTTTATGTGTTGGTTAATGTCCTTGTAAATATCCCCTTTCTCTTGAATTTTGATCTCGAACATATGAATTTTTCAACCCTTGGTATTGTCACACCATCGATGGTGACTTCTTCTTACCCACTTCCTTCTCCTCCACCTTTGGACTCTAGGGTATGTCTATATTTCTCTAACTTCTGTTAACTCCAACTCTAATCTCATCGGTAAGAACAATATCATTAGCATACACCATATATCATGCTACCCCATCTTGAATTTCTTCAGTAAGTTCGTCTATGACAAGAATAAAAAGAAATGCGCATAGAGTTAATCCTTTACAGAGCCTAATGTCAATAAAGAAAGCCCTTCCGATGCCCTAACACTCGTCTTTACTGTCTCATACATGTCCTTTATAAGTCAGATATATGCAACTGAAATTTCTTTCCTTTCTAAGCACCTCCATAATACCTCATGTAGAACTCTATTATCTACTTTCTCTAGGCCTATGAAAACCATGTAGGGATCCTTTTTCCTATTTCCATGAAGATCCATGAGTCTTCTTGTGAAATGAATTACTTTTGTTGTCAATCTAACAAACATAAAACCAAATTGATTTTCTAAAATTGATACATCCTTTCTCAACCTCTATAATATTTCCAATTTTGAATATCACCTTGTTTTTGTATAATGGGACGATCATGTTGATTCTCTATTTGTGAGTCATTGTTACAGTCCTAAAAATAACATTAAATAACTTGGCAGCTAGTTTAGTCCTTCTTCATCCAAACACTTCCAAATTCCCATAGGGATACCATCCACGCCTACAACTTTTCCATATTCATCATCCTTAAGCCCTCTTTACTCTAGTCTTTGCTTACACTACTATAAAAACCTATAGTTTTGTTGCTTCTTGCTAAACCCTTGTTCACCACTCTGGGAATTCTCAACCACCCATTAAGAGCTTCCTAGAGTTGGAAGATGATAATAACATCCTTCATCTTCCATAGTAGTCATTTCGTCATCAAGAATCAAATTTCTTCAACAATCAGTTTATCTGACTTTCACTTTGCCCTTGTGCTTGTATAAATCGGATGAGCCCTACCATAAGGTAACTACTAGTAATAAAAATACTAATTAAAATGTCACTTCCTTGTTTTATTGACAAATTTATTCGTCTATGAACCATAAAGTTTTTTTATGGTCATTTTATCATCATATGTAGTTACCATTTCTTCAAACACTGCTAACATTTTACTTTGAAAAAGAAACTGCTTCGGTGAAAATGGGCTTGTATAAGGATCCTAATCTTCCTCTTTTTCTTGATCTAGTATTACACATCACAAAATAAATTTCTTAATTTGAATAGTTTATACACATTCCACCAATTGAACCAATTTTCTTTTCCATAGCCTCAACATTTCCATCCATTGGGATTTCCTCCTAGCTACATCCCCTTACTAACTCTATGTTTCCTAGGAAAAGCATCCCCCTTGCCATCAGTTTCTAACGTATCTAACATGAATGATCATTTGTGCAGCAAATTACCATACTTGTGTATGCTACTAGTCTATTCTATAGGGATATTTATTTTAACAATATGAATTCTAACGATGAAAGTAAAAAGACAAAGAATTAACAAACTCAAACCTCCTTTGATTTTTTTTTTTTAAAAAAAAACCGTGAGACCTTCAGTTACTTACAAACTTTCGTAAGTTCCATAGAAAAGTTGAGAAATTTTTGTTTATATTCATGTGAGAAAGGGCAAGGATATTCCCTACACAAACATGATGCCAGAAAGATTAATAACTAAACATAACACTGTGATATTTACGTGAATTTTCTTTACCTAGTTGATCTGATGGCTCTTGCGCACTTCAATTGTTTCAATTTTAAGGAGTTAAACTCTACTTATGTAGAGCTTGATGACTCTTAGGCGAGAATTGCCTAAATTACTATTCCAAGTAATAACCATAGGAGAGTGATTTTGTCTTTGCCCTTTCTGGACCAAAGAGCGTATGGCTCAATGGTTGCGTGATCACTATAGGAGGATGATTCTGGGTGTGTTCGGTAATAGAAGTTGAAGTAGATATTAGTAACTTGCAGTGGTCAAAATGTTATAGACTACTACTTAAAAGTATTCGGCAAAGTAGTGAATGAGGTAGTGGCTAGAGATTTATGTAGTGTTTTTCAAAAACTAATAAAAGTAGCTTTTAAGAACCTCTACCTAGTGGTTGCATTATAAATTACAAACTTCTTCTTTTTATTTACTAAAAACATTTATTTATTGTGCCCTTTTTAGCCATTTTACATAAATCTGCTACTTCAACAGCTACATTTACGAAACGCATTTATTTTAAATCGCTTGTTGAACCGCTAACCACTAACCACTAGTGAGTCACAGCTACTCGCTAGTAAAACCGCTAACCGTTAGTAAAACAGCTAATCATTACTAAAACAGCTAATTTTACCGAGCACGCTCATATTTACCTTTATTTGTCCCAACCAAAGAAAATATGGTTCAGTGGTTCTGTAATTACCCAATTTTCTCACCATCAAGTTCAATTCCTACTCAATCGGCATAATATGTCTAAACCAAGTAGGCCATATGCCTAGTTATGTTCTCTCTCAATCCATTCCAACTACTACTTATGGCCTTAGTTATAGACTTGCTAAGACAACACTTGCATTAGTCCCAATACGGTTGTGTTCAAATTAAATGATCAAACACCTTATTGCCTTTTCTTGTTAATAAATTCAAATATAGGTGTAATTATTCTATTCATTTAAACCAAATTTATAAGATTGTAGAAGCCTCTAGTTTTTTTTAGTCTTGTTCAAATATCCAGCAAATTATTAATATAAAACAAAATATTGTACTCGATTTGTATTAAGATAAAATATAGTTGAATTGTATATTTTTAGAGAACATTTGAACAATTAAAATTTTGAAAAGTAAAAAGCAAAAAAAAAAAATGAAAGGTGCTTAGAAAGAAAGTGTTGTAGGTACAAGTTCAAATTTTGGAGATGACTCCCACTGTGAGCACAAAATTTCAAATAAATGAGTGAAACATTAGTGAAATCTCCAAATGAAAAATTTATTTAATTTTGATCAATTGAATTAGAACAAGGAGTGAGAATTTTAGATTTTCATTTGCCGGTAATGAGGGGAGTGTACAACTTAATCAAAGTTTTGGCTAAAAGAAACTGGTTAACCGATTTTTTAACTCAGAAACTTTTAGATTAGACTTGAACTAGAATCAAATCAAAAAATTGATTAATTGATTTTTTTATATAGGTTAACCTACTTTTAAATTCAAATATTTTTTGACAGGTCATGAATAATTAAAAAAATTAACACCTATATTTTCCATTTTTCAATTTAAATTTTTAGCTAACTGCCAATCAGCGTAATTTTCCAAACCGACCGAATCGAACTAATCTAATGACCAAAATTTTTTTAGTTAGGTTACCGGAACCATTTTTTAAAAATTTTTCTTCGATTAACTAATGTTCAGATTTTTCAGTTCAATTTTTACATTTCAGTTTTTTTTTTTTTTAACGCTCCTACAACAACAGTGAATGATATGAGTCTCAGCTAGCTCAACTGGTAAAGTGTTCGAGAGTTACTGCTAGGAATCTAGATTCGAATCACACCTATGTCAACCTTCGCACCTTATCCTCCCCTCCCCCTCCCCCCGAAAAAAAGAGAAACCAAATTCTGAACCATGAACGCACCGAAACCCAGATCTTCCGTGGTTAAAGATCGCCAAATGCAGAAACAAAACATGGCCCATCTACTGAGGGGTGAAGGAACAATAGCAGGCCAAGACCCTAGTCGACTTCTAGTTCTGATCGAAGAGTTGCTCACAAATTACATCCAAGTATTCCCGAATTTGAGGTCGGAGTAAATTTAGGTCTCAAATTTTATGGGGTTATTTGTTAAATTACTTATAATTAGACTTGAAATGTGAAAACCTCATGTCTAAAACCTGTGACATACTAGCATGTTAGCAGATTAGAGCACCCTCCATGACACTAGGATTCTATGCGCTGTTAACTATAGTTGTACATGTCACCTGCCTCCTGGTTATTAAAAAAAAAAAAGAAATTAGAATAGAAAGGAGCTAGACCTATCAAGAAGAGGTTGATGGTGGTCTTTCCACGCTGTGATATCATGTTGAAAAAAAAAAAAAGAAAAAGAAACATAAGATGAAAGAATGTTGAATTGTTTCGCATTTTTCTTTGGTTTACGGAGCATTAGTGGCATTTTTACGGTGAGATATTTGCATATTAAACTTGCCACATCAACAAACGAACAATTTTGGACTGAGTCTGCTCGCTCTAAGTAAGAATTGTTTGAGATCCTCACGGGGAGATTATGATGTTAGGAATTATTTGAGGATGTATAGAAGATATGCATGGTTTGTGGTCATGGTGAGAGAATAGAATGTATAAATTAGGACTGTAAGAAGGGAGAGATTGGAGCGTCATATTGAAATGGATGCTTTCTATGACTTAATGCTTAGTTTCTTTTGTGCTTGTTAACAAATGAGCCCTCCTTGAGGGTATTTATAATCATCCATCTCGTCAATGGACGGTGGAGATTGATTTGATCCAACGGCTATCATTAAACTTCTATAACCTTCCATGTTAATATCTTACTAAATATCTCGATATTATATTACAAGTATCCAAGATATTTTTCTAGAAGTATCTAGATCATTTAGATACTTATAAGTGTAGAATAATATGAAAGATTCTAGAAGAATCTAGAGAACTCTAGAGTAATTCTAAAAATTCTATGACTACTGGGAAGGTTCCAAAATGTTCTAGAAGGCTCCAGAATATTTCGGAAGGTTCCATGATAATGTAGAAGATATCGGAAAATTTTAGAAGATTCTAGAAATTTGAAAACAAGATGCTTCTAGATTATTATTTTCCAACGCTTCTTCTTTATCTAGAAATATCTTGTGCTCGAAATCTGCATTGCCCTTGTAGACCATGATCATCTTGATAATGTCTTGAACCGTTGTTGCTCGGTTTTGCAGTGTACCTTATATCTTCGGAATAACTGTAATCTTCAAATGTATGTGCACGGGATGACTTCCAATCTTGTCGCTTTTTCGTCCTTCTTCTTATGGCCTCGAATATGCTTATCAATTGTTTTTTTTTTTTTTTTTGGCATACATGAATGTAAGTTCTTCTAGAAGCTTTCATATTATTCTACACTTATAAATATCTAGAACATCTAGATACTTCTAAGAAAATATCTTAGATATTTGCAATATAATATCTAAATATTTAGGAAGATATTAAGAAGAAAGGTCATATAAGGTTAATAATAGCTGTATGATCTACTCAATCTCCACCTTTCATTGAGAAAGTAGATGACTATAGTACCCTCAAAGATGACTCATTTGTAACAAGCAAAAACAGGAAATCAAACACTCAGTTATAGAAAGCATCCATTTCAATATAATACTTCTATCTCTCCGTCTATCAATTCTGAATCATGTATTCTATTCTCTCACCATAACTAAAAAACCACTTCTATCTTCTATACATCTGCAAAAATTTCCAACATATGGAAGAAGTTGAGGGGTTGGAAGGAGAAATTCTTATTAAGGCAGATAAGAAGCATTGATAAAGTGAGTTGTCCAAGTGATTCCATCTTATATAATGAATTGTTGTAAAATGTCCCATGAAATCCTCAATCACTTTCAACGTATTATGCGGTTCCTTTGGTGGAGGAAAAAAGCTGGTGACAAATGGTTGACTTGGGTGAGCTGGGATAAGGCGGCGACCTTTTAGGCAAATAGGGATGGGCCCTGACAACAGGTGAAAGCTATTTATTGGCTAGAATTTTTAAGAAAGACACTACTGAAACTCTTTATTTCTATTGGGTATTCCCTTCAATTTGGAGTACACCAACAATAATAATAATTTTAATTGAAAAAAATTGAATCAAAAGGGATAGAATTTGAGGGAGGATGCAAGAATTCAACCTAATAACAACATCTAGATTTTGTCACTAAAATCTTGAAATGATGGTTCCTTTCATTAAAAGAAAGGTTTGACATTGTGGAGACATTTGGCCTAAAGTCTTTGCTACATGGCACTAGGCTTTGACAAATTGCAATGTTACTTTGCTAGCATGCCCTATAAGTGACGTTGAGCTACACTGCATTTGGCACATCAAGCACAAGCTTAGAAGGCAGTAAGCTTCAACTTGATTGAGTGATCCATTTAGAATTGGATGAAAGAGTGAGTACACAAACTAGAAATAGTGTGGAGGAGTATACAAAAAATATATCCTATTGATCTTATTAACAAGTGCGGTGTAATCAATTCTTTAGGTGAGAGACTGAGAGGGTATGTAACTTTTTCTTTCAAAGGTTGCATTGTATTGTTACAATATTGTAGCGGATATTATCCTGCTTAAATCGAGATCGTAAATGTAGGTCTATTGAGAGACTGAGCCACGTAAAAATTCTTGTGCCATTTTTCTATTTTTCTGGCATTATTTCTGTTGGTCCATTCATCGTTTCCCAACAGTAGTATCAGAGCGGGCTTGAGACCCTGTGGTGAGTATGTGCCCAAGTTGTGGTGATGGTAGAAATACAACAAAATTTGAAATCCCATTGTTTGATAGGAAAACAAATTTCACATTATGGCAGAGCACCATTCAAGACGTTTTGGTGAGCCAAGGTCTTGATTTGACTTTGGAAGATGAGAAACCTCCTACGATGGATTTCAATGCATGGGGTAAAATGCAAAAGAAAGTGGTCAGCATAACTCGGTTGGGTCTTACTCCTGAGATCAAGTAAAATGTGTTGAAAGAGACAACTGAAAGCCTTGTGGACGAAACTCAAGAGCGTTTATGCATCGAAGTCACTAACCAACCAACTTTGTTTAAAGATGGAGTTATATTCGTTGAAAACGGAAGAAGGTGGCAACCTTCATGATCACATTAATGCTTTCAATCAGCTAGCGTGCCAACGCTTGGACGCTGATGGCAAGATTGAAGATGAAGAGCAAGCATTGCTATTGTTGGCCCCATTACCAAAATCTTACTAGCCCATTGTGTAGACAATGTTTGTTAGGAAGACCATGCTGAAATTAGATGAGGTGACAGCAGTTCTACGAGAGAATGAAAGAATGCCAATGAACCTTATCCACTTCTTATAGACTAAGTAGTAACAAAACTGTCTGGAGAAAGTTATGATAGACAAAGGTGCTGCTGAGAGTGCAAAATTTCTTACGGAGTGCTTCGTTGCCCACTAAGTGTAACGCAGTCAATGACTGGCAAACTGAGATGAGGAGTGTGGCATATTTGGGACAAGTGAAAAAACACAATCACACGTAATATTTCAAGTGTCCATGGAGCAAAGCGTGTTTGGGCACAACTTAGACCTCACCCAAAGAATGGGATTATCCCAAAATTTTGATTATGGTTGGAGCAATCTTTGACTCGCTTGATGATGATCACATTGCGCAAGTGTGTCATCACATGGGTGGTCTAGAAGGGGTGGAACGAAAGGATGTTTGAAGGAGTTGGCATTGATCTAATGTAGTGCGTTTGATGGGCGCTTGACTATGAAAATTCGAGGGGTCACAAAAATTTGATTGAAGCTGGGGTTGACAATTTGACAAGGAGTAAATGGATCCTACCGAGGCAGGGTGTGTTCAAGCTAAACTTTGATGCTCGACGTAAGCCAGATGGATTGGCATGTGGGGTTGCGACTAGGAATGAAGCGGTTGAGATCTTGTTCACTACCACACTAGAAAGAATAGAGCATACACAGTGCTGAGATAGCCGGGGCAAGTGTGGCCTGGAGACCAGTAGCATTTAGGTCGGATAGGGGTTGGAGTAGAGTGGAGTTCTAAGGGGATAATGTGGGATTATCAAATCAGCTCAATGGCTATCAAATATTAGCCACTAGCCACAGAAGTGGGAACTGCAATATGAGAGGCCTGAGCTAAGGTAAAAGAATCGAGTACGACTCCTGAAGTCACATCAAGCATTAAAGAAATTAACTAGCTTATAAAAAGTGCAACTTTTCAGTCTTCCAGCTCTGTCATTTGGTTGAATAACCTCCCTTTGAGTTTTGTTCAAGTTGTGGAAGGCAATTTATCTTCTCAAATTATAAAAAAAGTTCGAACATCTTTCCCTCAGAAAAAAGAATAAAAAAAGTTTTGAACAAAATCAATAGCAAACTGGAGAAAATAATGGAGAAAAGTTGTTTGATTCATCCTAACCGATTCCGATCCTGACAAGTAGGAGGTTTGGGAGAAGAAGGAAAAGCATTGGGAGGGGGGCGTTAGAAAAGCACAGAAACCTAAGGGCAAGATGCAATGTCTAAAGAGTCCGTGGTGGCATCACTTTGGCTAGTGCTTGGCTGATTAAGCAGTGGAAAAGAATTGAGGTTGTTCTGGAGGGAGAGTTTTCAGAGGAAGAGAGATGGGACACATGTTATGTTTACACATAGAGTCTGCTGGGGAGTCAAAGATAGCCTAGACAAGAGCTAATAAGAGTAAGCATTGTAAGAGTAATCTAGGGTAAGAGAAAATAACTATCTTACTATCTTTTTTTTCTTTCTTTTTTTTGTGGGTGGGGATGGGGGTTTACTAAGATAAAATAGATTCAGAAAGGGTGTATAGTAAATATGTATATATATATTTTTTCATCGAAAAGGCTGGTAATTCAATTGATTTCATTTTAGTTTAATGTAATATAATCTCTTTTATCCCACGTTGGGGTATACCAAAATTAGGGTATATGTAAAGGTTAATCTTTGATACTCTTTCCTTCTAATAAAAAGTTGCCAAACATCAATAAAAGAGACAAAATACCCTAGCTAACTCCTTTGAACTCCCCACTCCTTTTCTAAACATAACTATATAGTCTAGTTTTAAGTGCTATCTCGGAACCTCTAGTATTTATGTTCTTAAATAAACATGAGAGAGACTGACAAGAATTGACTTTGTCCTAGCTGGACATTATTTGTAATACAAGTAGAGTGATGTTCTTTTGGAAAAGAAATGATATTATATGGTTATATCTAAGCTTAGACTAACGTTAGATGAGCCAACACTAGATGCTCTATATCATATTTTAACCCATTTAAATTCCTATATTATATAAGAGTCCTCGGGAGATAAGAAAGTCAAATGTATTCTAGTGTTATAAACCTATATTTGGGGGGAAAAGAAGTGCTTATTGTGCTCTAAGTTTTTCTAATTTAGGGGCATGTATAAGCTAAAAGAAGCTTAGATTTGTATTATGCAGTTAGGATTTTGCATATTTAAATTGGTAAGAATGGGAGAGAGATACACATCAAGGGTGTTCTTTTTGATGATAAAATGCTCTATTAATCTTTGATTGGCATTCATCTGTTTACATATTCTAGTCTAAATACTATATTAAGAACGTGTGGTGAAGTGATAAAGGTAACAATTATTGCTGGTTTACCACTAGTCACTTATTATTTCGTAGAAAATTAATCATTTAGCTGGGGCTGAACTGCTACATTGGATTCAGCTTGCAGTGGAGTGCATATTCTGCTCAGCATGTATCCGATTTGTAGAATGCTGCCCGCCAGAAGGACTCACAGGTCTATTTTACATATTTTCCTTTTCACTTGAACCAATGATATTGGTCTTGTGGTTGTTTATGTAATGGAGCTTACCCTTTGTTCAGAGAAGCTTTGGTCTGGGCTTGAGAACTTTGTGTTTGACTGGCTAATCAATGCTGATAGGTAATGACTTTGTTGATATACTTCATGCTTTATGACTGATGGTTTCTTTGTTTATCCTTGCACTCATCTGAGCAAATACTTCTAGGAGTTGTCTATTGAACCTATTATTGATCCTGAAGTCAGCCTATGCCGTAGGTGTGCTTTCTAACTATTTAATCTAGGTACATGATGATGGCTCCTCATGCTTCCAAATGGGATGTTAATCTTGCTCCCCTGTCATGGGTACCTTCTGTAAATCTTAGTCTTCGTCAGTATTTTTAGGGGCGTTCATGTCCTTGAGGTCTTACTGTAAAGGATTTACTGGGTACTATTTGACTTGTTTTTGTCCAAACTTTGGGCCTATTTGGTTGCAACAATGTTTGCTAAGGAAAAAACTATAAACCCAACGCCCCTAGGCCGGCTCACTGTTGGCTAGTTTTCTGAAGGTCAGATTATTGAGAATGAATATGCGCAAAGGTCGGAGCTTTGGGGTCTATTTCTAAAGATTAGATTATTGACTTCCACGCTTGTTCAAAATATTAAACATATTTTATGCAGAATTTTTATATAAATTATTACAAATGAGTACGCAGGACACCAGTGCCTAACTGCCTATTAATTACATCCACGAGTGCCACTCTCAAATATCTAATTCAGACCTAGATCTTTTTGTGGGTAAATTGTGGGTGTGGAATAAAAAGAAATGAAGCGAAGTGCGAAGGAGTGAAATGGAGTGAGAAGGAATGGTTTGTTGTATGCAGGAGTGGTCAAGAATGGAATGGAGTGAAAAGACGTGGAAAGAAGTGGAAAGAAGCGGAATGAGATGAGGGTATTGATTTTTGTATTAGTAATGATTTGTATAACATGAAATTAACTATATTTAAGCTTTATAGTTGAATATGGATATTGTGTGCACATGCATCTTTTTCATGGTTTGTATTATAATGGTAAACTAACGTACATAGTATAATATTATTTTAGTTTTAATTATTATATGTTCACAAATTAGTTTAGAACTTGTTATTTTCGCTGGTAAATTTCATTTTATTTATTTCAACTAACTCCAATCAATTTCTACCAAAATTTACCAACTCTAATAAAAAAATTTCAACTTTAACTAATTTCAATCTATTTCAACCAACTTCAACTCATTATACCAAAAAAAGACTAACTTCAACCAATTTAGATATTTTATTCTCTTACATTAATCAACATCTTCCCATCATAACAAAAAAATATACAACTTCTTCTAATTTAAACCAACTTCAGTTGACTTCTTCGAATCTTCTCCAATATTAGCTAAGTTCTACCCATCATACTAAAAAAAATTAATTTCAACTCACTTTTATCAATCTTAACTCAGTTCATCCATTTATCAACCCTAATTTTCTAACGAAAAGAACACACTCTGTATATTATATTGGTATGCTTATTTGTTATAAATATGAATATGTTATATTTATGTGAAATAGTTAATTTGAACTTTTTAAAAAAATAAAAATGATCAATTAAAAATAACAAATAATGATTAAAATATTAATATATATAATTATATAAATTATATAATGTTTCAAAGTGTGGGAAAGGGTGAGAGGAAATGAAAGAAAGTGAGAAAGAGGAAGAGGGAGTGGAAAAGAATAGAATAAGAGTTGTTTTTTTTCTTTTCAGGACTGAGAAATAATAAAAAAGGGTGGAAAGAAGTGAAAAATAATGGAAGGAGTGGAGATTAAGGCTCTGTTTGGTCCTTATAAAATTTGATAGAAAGAAATGTTGAAGGAAAAAAAGTGTGAAGGAAAAAAATGTAGGGAGAAAATGAGTTTTTTTCTCTTGTTTGGATTAAGGAAAAAATATAAGAATTTCGATGAAAAATTTGAATGTTGACGAGCTACTTAAATCATATTAATGTCATCTAAGTGATGTGAGATTGGAGAAGGTTGAAAATTTCCCTCAAACTTTCCTCACAATTTTATGAGAAAAATTTTATCATTTATTTCTAACAAATTTTCCATCTAATTTTTCTCCATATTTTTTTCTTTGTAATTTTTTCTAAATCAAACACAAAAAAAAAGTATCTTTCTCAATTTTTTTTTTTTTTCCACCAAATTTTTCAAGATCCAAACAAAGTCTATGGATCTGCCCACGAAAAGGCCTCAACAAGAACGAAGACAAGAGAGCCTGGCAAGCATGCTGTTATTTGAGGCACGCAGTGAGTGCACAGCATTACTCCATGACAGGGAGGGACGCCGTTTCCTGGGATGTCCATTCATTGATTGAAGTCTCATTCTAAAGCCAGATTCTGTCTTATAATTGCTATATATGGAGTCTTGTAACTCCAGACAAAGGGTTAGAGAGAGAGAGAGAGAGAGAGAGAGAGAGAGAGAGAGATGGGGTGTTTGTACAATCTGCTTGAGGGACAGCCTCCTTAGAATTTTAAAGATTTTTGCTTAACATTTCATATGTTTTTACAGCTGCAGTTGTCAATTGTGTTTTTGATCCATTGCATGTATTTTCATGTTGATAAACACAGGGAAGTTGTGATTTCTGCTTCCTTTTTTTCTTCTGTCTCCTTTTTATTTATTTTATTTAATTTTACCTTTTCTGTTGGGTGGTATAGCTCCAGTTCCAATGTTTATTAGAAAAATTGGTTAGTCTTACTACATGCATGTCAACTGCAAGCGTCATAATTCCTGTTTTCTGAGGTTGGCATGTATATGGAGGCCAGAACCATGGAAATATAGTGCTTCGTTTTAATATTGGCTCATGTGTGAGTGTCAGCCCAGGAAGTTGCCATGAAAGGCATGCCATTACTGTTAATTTATTGACAAGGTTAACCAATTTCATGGAAGGCAGATTTTTTAAGCATATAATTAATACTGGTGATGTGTAATTCTTGCGTCTCTTTGGCAGAGTTGTCAGCCAGGTTGAATACCCTTCCCTTGTTGATTTGAGGAGGCTGCTCTTGGATCATGTTGCTCAGCTTTTAGGTGCTTTATCGCGTATTAGGTAAATTAAGTTCTGACCTGATATCATGGATATTGAAAATTGTGCAAGGTTGATGTGTTTTAATGGTATTGTGGTTGCTATAACTGTAACTTGTGAATGCTTTTAAGGTTTTCATTTGCATAATTATCAGTTCAGCATTTTTCATTTTAGAAACATTATGTTTGACTCTATGGAAGGGCTTTCGTTCTTTGAATTTGAGTTTGTTTTGCATTGGGTCCTTTTTCACTGCAAATTAGGAAAGGTTCAACCTTGACTTGAAAATTTTGTGGTCCTATTATTTTGTTTCTAAAATTTTGGTCTTTGGTTTAGTAGAAGTTTACATAAATTGCTTTCACAGAGAAGTTTGGCATTGTTAATGGTGGCAAAGAGCTTTAGTGTGGTACATGATTTTGGGAATGAAACTTGGGATGATGTAGGATTTTAGCCACAAGGGAGTGGATAACTGGATATGGAAGAATAAGGCATGCAATGGTACTGTACTGTGACTTGCATATATAAAATTCTGGAAAAGGTAATGTTTGTTATAAAAAAAGAATTTACCTTTTTCAGTTTTCACAATAGATTTTCCAGATATCAAGTTTTGGGATGACCTGAGTTTGTAGTTTTGGGGTTTAGGCTGAAACCTGTTAGTTGAACTCCAAATTCTTGGGGCGGGTTCATGCAGCTTCAGTGGATTCTGGGGGTTGATCTTTCTTAAATGTACATTTTGTCTTCTATTGATCCTTTTCTTGGTTTGGCCTTTGTCAATGATATAGTTGTTGGGTTAGAGGCAAGCTTGTGGAGATGGTCTAACGTGTCTAATCTAGCAAGTGTTTTATGGCTCAACTCTTTCAGGTTTTGAACTCCTTTTTTTTTTTTTTTTAATTTCATCAACATGTTTTTTTTGTAATAAATTCCTAAATCTGGATCACCTGATGATGACAAATTAGAAGAGATCGAGCTGAAGCAAGAATCGACAAATTGATAAGCATACTTTTGAGGATTCTGCTGGCTCTGATAACAAGGGATTCATGGTGGATGGTGAAAGGTCATAATCGATGTTTGTGTACAGAGAAGTGTCCATCAGTTCAATAATCAATAAGTGATGAACGGCTCACAATATGTTGCTAATGAGCCCACAATCTGGTTATTAGTTTGCACATTGATCAATAATACAGTATCTAATTGCCCCAATTAAACCGAAGAAGAAGCTTTTATTGATAATTAATTGCCTCAATATAGAAAAACAATGTCTAGCAAGGTGTTAAGCATTTGATCTAGTATGCTGTTGTTCAGGCGATTAGTTACTCTAGGTTTACAAAAAGGCTGGCTCCTTATCATTTGCAGCTGCTTCTCTGCAAGGAGCCTTGGACATTGTTGCAGTTGTATGAGGTAATTAATATAAAACCGTCTGGTAAGTGGTAACTTAAAAGATGTTTGAATATAATGGAAGGGGGGATAGAAATTAGGAAATATGGAATTTTCTTATCATATGGAGGGCTTGGATTAAGTTAACATGAATACTTCATGTCTGTGATGATTGTTATGTGATGAATTCCAAATCTGTAGTCGGCCTGAATAGGAGCAAAAGAATCTGCAAGTCTCCATTGAATGAACAATATAACATTTTCCTGGATTACGGGCGAGGTATTCTGTACCCAGGAATAGTATAATTTTATATTAGGTTTGTTTTAAGGATGTTATTTGGGTAACAAGAGCATGGCATAAGAAGTTCATGATTTGTAGTGTATTTGGTTTTAGAATGCAATTCCACTCTGTCTTTTTTCGCGTGGTTTTGGGATATTTTTCACTTACTATGTATAATTGGAAGGAATCGGCCTCTTTGTCGGTGATGATACCTGTAATCGTAAGGTCACTTACATCTGGATCTCCCCAGATTCGGCGTAAGGAGGACCGACACTGGCGGGAGGAGTTGTTGTTGTATGTATAGAAGAATTAAGAATAACATTCTGTTTATGCTGAAGTACAAGATTTTTTTGCCTTCTCCCACAAGTTCGCTTTAGGCAAAGACTGCCTCCATTATGCTATTCTATTTTGGGAATTTGTTATCGAATAAAAGTGTATTTGGTTTAGTTGGACGGGTTCTCCATCAGGGCGATAGCTTATAACTTCATATTCAAAAGCTACACAGGCAACCTGAAATGAAACCAGTGGTCTCGCTGTGGTGGCCTGCTTTCTGATTCCTAACCCTTCCAAATTTTAGTTTTGTTGCTAATGATGTGGCACTATTTTTCTAGTGGTGTAATTAATGCAGGCTTACTAGAGAGCTTAAACACTTTTGTGCCCTGTATTATCATTTTTGCATGAATTATGTAGTTATTAGAGCTCATTTCACTTAGGGTGGACTATCATGATATAATTCCTGAACAAGGATGGAAAACCCTTCGTGACGCATCTATTAAGGTAGAAGCAAAGATAATTCTCAGTAACTAGTAGTCAGGCGAGTAGTCAAGAACCAACGACTGAACTTTTACCTGTCACTTGCTCAGTTAAATGAAAAAGTATATGGGGGAGTAGAGGAAAGAGTTCCTAGAAAAAGTGACAATGCTTTGTTTGCTTTGAGGAGCTTTAAATCTGCAGATAAGATGATGAAGGTGCTGGAATAGCATCAGTGGTATTAAATTGTCCGGAGAAGAAATCTTTTGTGGAAGGGTCATCTGGTGAAAGAAGAGATCTGCTAAACCAAGTCATACTTGAGCTGCCTGCCGTTCTGTACAAAGGGCTCTGGCCTCTGTTGCTTTTCAATTCTTGTTTTGTTGGCCTGCTCTTAGACGAGCATTCTGTAATCTTAGCAAATGATGTTGCAGTAGGGATTGACTTTGGTAGGCAGAGTTATGGTGGCTGATGTCCTTCTGAGAGTAATAGCAACAAGTTAGTTTAAGGCATTATTTGCTTTTTGTTTGCACTATTCCACAAACTGCTGTTGACCTCTTGGGCCACCATTTGGCTTCAAGATTTTGTGGCTCCGATATTATAGCTGTTTGTCCATTTCTTTGTTCATTCCAAGTTCAGTTGTGACTTCCATAATATTAAAATGTTGCATACCTTGTGACAAATTTTGAGCATCTTCTGTGTTTCTGAATTTATATTATGTACCATTTGCGTTTGATACAGATTTACTGCAGTGACTGAGCGGTTTTTCATGGAGTTGAATACTCGTCGTACTGACACCAGCGTTGCTCGCAGTGAGACTTTGAATATCATAAATGGAATGCGTTACTTGAAACTTGGTGTAAGTGTATTTTGATCTCTCTCATCCACCTCCGGCATCAAAGAAATAGAAATAGCTTTGTTCCTTGACTGTAAGTAATTGCCAGGCAAAGACAAAGGGTGCACTGAATGCATCAGCCACTTTTGTTGCGAAGGCACACCCCCTAAACCGTTCTCCACATAAACGGAAAAGTGAACTTCACCATGCACTCTGCCATATGCTCACAAATATCTTAGCTCCACTAGCAGACGGTGGGAGAAATCAATGGCCTCCATCAGGTGTGCAAGCTGCATTGCATCTTTGGTATGAAGCACTCGGACGAATAAGAGGGCAGCTTACGCAGTGGATGGACAAGCAGAGCAAACATCTTGCTGTGAGTAATGTCTCAAAATTCATAATTTGATATTAGTCCTCCAATGTTGTCCCCTTTAGAATTGACGCTTGACCAATTTTTCTTCTATTTTTGTTCAACTATATTTTCTTGACTGCCTTTGGTTCAGCTCAGAGGTATACAAGTTGTCCTATGGTGATCATTATTATTGAGTTAGGGACATCTCCTTAGTTTTCACACTGAGCTTTGATGGCAAGTAGATGTTTTTAATTTAAGGGAAGCAAAAGATTTAGAGGTTCTTTCATTTTGCCTCACAGTTCTATTTATAAGAGTTCTTGTTCCAAATTTATTATCGAAGAATTCTTCTTGGTTCAACAATTGTTTGCTTAGCTTTTCACACGCCATTCTTCCTCTCGATTTTCTGATCTTTCCTTTTTACATAAGTTCTGACTTCAGCTTCTTGAATTCTTTTTCTCCCTCTTTTGACCACTGTATCTTGGTTGACATATGATCTGTATTTCCCATGAAAAATTCATATTTTTTTCCTCTGTCTAGCTGGAAAATCTTGTATAGGTGGAAATCTTGTATTCCCCAGGATCTTCTCTTGATATATTTCTAAAAGCTCCAAAGGATCTCTTAGTTTGATATATTTGCCACATAAAACAAAAGACCTCTCTGATTGTTCATGGTAGGGTCAACACAGTACATTTTGAACTCCGCACAGCTGTGACAGTTTAAGACTTGAGGGTTGTTGTATATATATGTGTACGTGTCTGTTTTATATATGTGTGGATGAATTTGTGAAATATGAATGTATATGTATGTATAAAATGTATGTATATATGATCACCTCTGAGGTTACAATCCTTTTAGCATTATTGCAACCTTGATCTAAACTGTGATATGGAGGAGTTACACAGGCTCAAACTAAGGTGCCCCATGAATGGGATTTCTGTAGGCACAATCAACAATGAACAAGTATCGGGGGGGGGGGGGGTTGGAAATCCTGAAATTATTTTCTTCCTATATATGTTTTTTAAAACCCATAATACTAAATTTTCGTTAACCTTTCTTCACCTTTCTCTCTTCTCTTCCCCATCCTAACTACTCTCCCCATACTTTTGTTCCTATTACGGTTCAAACTGTGAACGAAGTGGACCGTACCGTAGTTTTATTGTCAGCTTGGTTTCCATCATAAACGGTCGGTTTGGGTTTCAAAAATGTTGAACCACAACCAAAGCTAGGTGAGACAGGATAACATTTAAGAATGGGTAAAAAGATTCAAGAGATCAGAATACTTTGATGAGATCTTTTTATCTCGATCATTTTCGTAGGGACATTTCAGGCATATTTTAGGATAGTCAAAATAAAGTTGTTAATTTAGTATTTTTGCCTTAATTAACTTTCTGGTGTGTTAGGATTAGTTTATATTATATATTTTATCCTTTTGTAGTTTATTTGGTATACTTCCCTGGGATTTTTATCTATTTGAACCCCCCCTGTGTAATGAAATGATCCGATTCTGAAGGATTACTGAGTTAAATTGAGTGAGTCTAATATTTCTATAAGAGAGAATTTTCGCTTTTGTGTGAGGTGGGGATCGATTCCGTGTGAGCATTTTAGAAATTACTCTAAGAGCATCCTACATCAACTCTCCCATTTGTAGTTATTGCTTTAAGAATGTCCTGCATCAATTTGGTATTTAGAGCTTTCCAGTCCCAGCCGTTGTTCCTTTTTCTTTCTGTTCTCGTTGATTTCAAAACTTCCTAAAAGGGTGTCTAAAAAAAGGGCTGCCCAGAAAAAAAACCCCCCATATCACAAGTTGCTTCCCGCTTTGAAATTTAAGCTCTGAATCAGCCCAGAGAAAAAAAAAAAAAAGAAAAAAAGGAGAGATCTACCCAGGGTGTTGTCACTTCAATTCTTGCTCTCCGCGTTGCTCGAAATGCCACCATACTGCTGAGCATTAGTAAAAAGACGATGTAGAAAGACCACAGTTGTTTCAATTGACCAAGTTCTTGGAATTTTTATCTAGTCTGATTTGAATCCTTCAAACCTGAATTATCTGATTGCAGCTGGATATGCTCTTCTGTTCTTTGTCTTGTTGATTTGTTGCCATGTTGTTTTCCAAGCCAAAATGATTACTGCAAAGAGAGAACCTCAGAGCCAAGAGCCAAGAGCCAAGAGCCAAGAGCCGGCTGCTAAAAGATTGGAACTCAAATACTCAATTACTGACTCCCCTTTCGTGTTTAGATGATCTTATTGAGTAGGATGAAGTTGGGAGCCTTCTATTTTAAGTATAGGAGGCCCCCTCCAAAATCCATACAAGATTGGCTAGTACCTCTAAAGGGAGTATTGATCTCAGAAATGCTGGCAAATCATGACTGTCAGATTTCTGTTGCTTTTTGCCTCTCTGAACTCATTCACATTACGACACCAAATCCCTCTTTCGAAGTTCAGCCCATGGAGAAAGCTTCCTAGGTCATTGTATCTTCTTTTTAAACCTAGATGATATTACCTGCAAAATCATGCCACAAGAGGCTTGGCATACTTTAGTCTGTGGCCAGAGTAAACTCTTATGTTATACTGTTGGATCTCGAATGTGATGCTTATGTCCTTGACATTTTTCTCTATCTCTTAGCATCTAGTACAGATGATCATTCTTGCTTGATGCTTGCATATATAGAGTCTATTCACACTGGTATTCTTGATGAAACAAATGACATGCAGTTGGAATTTCTTGTTTCCATGCTCTTTTAGACTCCATCTATGAATAATTGTATTTCATCTACTCCCAAGCTTATCAGTACAACGGTATTGGAGACGTGTCCATCTCAGATACATAACTCTGTTCCAACTATGGATGAAATTATGTGAATCAAGGAAGACGAAGTTAAACAAGGTCTCAATGATCGCAATTTGATGGAGTTTATAGAAAGTGCTGCATCATAGGAGTATTAAAAAGTTAAATATGAATGTGAGATGTTGCTCAATTCAAGGGATGTTCAGACTTGGTATACGGAATATAAACTTGTGGATTATGTCAAGACTAGAAATTGAGTATCTTGACTTCTTTATCCCTAAAGAACTTCTAGTTGGCAAGAAGCTACATGCGCTAGTAGCATTGCTACTTTTCTTAGAGAAAATGGAAGCATTACATTTTTTCATTTATGCAATGAAATGAAGGGTTTTTTTTTTTTTGGGTAATTTTTTTAGGGCTTGGATTTCTTCTTTCTAACCCTGTATAAGACTCGAGGAGGAATTTTTTCCAAGCGGAGGAGAATGACCAGGATAACAATAAAGAATGGGTAGAAAGATTTAGGTAATCACAATCATGGATTCAATAAGTGGAAAAACTGCAACAAAACGGTCGCATTGGAAAGGTTTTGGAGTTAGGAAAACTGCGTTTTCATGCCCCGATATGGAACGTGATTGCCGTATTTTTGCCATACCGCTACCGAAACCGAAACCGTATTTTGAATCCTTGATCACAATATGTCAATATTGGAGATCTTTTCTATATTGATTATTTTCATAGGTCTATTTCAATTATATTCTAGGGTAGTCAAAATATTCTTTAGTATTTTAGCAGGAACTAGCTTCCTAATGTTTTAGGATTATTTTATATAGATATTGTATCCTTTTATAGTTTATTTGATATATTTTAGGTTTCCTAGTACCCTGGGCACTTTTATCTGTTTAAACCCCCTTATGTAACAAAATTATTAGATTATGAATGATTATTGAGTTAAATTGATTGATTCTAATATTTCTCTGTGTGAGAATTTTCGATTCTATGTGAGCCAAGGACATGTTTCGTGTAAGCATCCTAAACCCCTTCTCAAGTGGGAATTGCTTTGAGAGCCTCCTACGTCAACTATCTTTTTTTTAGAATTGTTCTAGGAGTGTCTTAACCATTCAAATATCACCATACCAGTCAAATTTAAACCGCAATTCACATATGAAGTAAACTTTTATTGCCTTTGTCCTGCCAAAGTTGTCAAAACTTTCCTTTATGAATGTCCCAAAAGAATTGTCAAAGTTTCTTTATCTTGTAAAGAAAATAATTTTTCATTTGATACATTAGAGAAATAAATGATGTTCCCTTCTGTTCTTAGTATTCCAAAATTTGACAACTTTAGTGTGATGGAGGGGGTATAACTTTTGTTTTGTAACTATGATAGTTGATTTTTTGTTTTTGCTGAGAACTTATTCTCATTAATTGTATGCAAGATAAATTCTAAATTATAAATATGTATGTTAATTTAAAAATTACTGCAAAATTAATTTTGTATGTATAGATTTATATAAAGAAAGCAAATCATAAACAATAGTAAGAGCTTCTATAAAGAGATTGTTGAAGGATTGACTTTTCTTGATTTTTCTGCTGGTGCAATGTGGAAGTCTAAAGCTCTCACCAAAGCTTGCTTCTTGTTTGGGTGGCCACGAAAACAAAGAATCCTGTGGAGGACATGCTTAAAAAAGGAGCTTTAAGTTGGCAAATAGGTATCCTATGTGCTTTGAGATGGAAGAACTAGGGACTAACTTTTTATCTATTGCTGGTAGGTCTCCGCAGTTTGGCATCTCTTGGTCTCCTTGATGGGGGTTAGTTGGCTGCAACCTCAGGATATTAGAGATGTGTTGGTGGCATGGAGAAAAAGGTTGGAGAAGAGTTGAGTCCTAAGAATTCTAAATACAACTCCGTTGGCTCTTTGATGGAGTATTTGCAATGGAGTATTTGGAATTGTCAGATGAATTGCTAGATTTATGAGAGTAAGGCTATATGCTATCAAGAATTCAGGCTTTACTTTTTGGGGAGCTTTACAAAGTTGGAGTTGAGTTCTTAATCATGGTGCAGTTGATCTTCTTTGGATTTTGTCGAGAAGATTAATAGGGAGAGCTTGAGGGCGTAGTGCTATGTTGTCATTGTCTACTTTTGTACCTTGGTGACATCCCCTTGGTATCTTATTTATAAAGTTTTTGGATTACTTGTCAAAACCAAGGATTTTTTATTTTTTATTTTAAAGAGCAGACCTTGAACCGGAAAGTTGGAGTTGGGTTTACTCCTCTGTTGTCGCGAAGGCTAGGTTGCCGGACGTATCTGTCCCCACCGGCTTTTCTGCGCCGGCGAATTTTCCGGTGACCGGAATCTTTCCGGAATCTTGCCGGCTTACTGTTTCCACTTCTTTATTAAGAGGACATCCTGGCGGTGGTGTTGGTCTTGTTTTCAACTCCGGTGAGCCATTTCCCCCTTCCTGCGGTTTGTAGTGTTCTGATTTCAGACTTTCTCTAACATTCTGCTTCTGAGGGATTGTTTGGTTGGTATCTTGCTCTTTTGTTTCTTCCATTATCATTCTAGGTAATCCTCTATTGAGCTGGTATTAACCGGTACTATGAGGGGGGGCTGTAAGAAATTTGTGGCTATTGAAAGCAAGTCATTTGATCTGAGTGTGGTTGGAAACAAAGAGGACATATTGAAAATCTCAGACAATGGGAGGCCAAGAAGATTCTCAATTTTTTTACCTGATTCAGTTGCTCTGTGGTTGTTAAGAGCTCAGGATAGGTTTAGGAAGTCAAAATCAGTTTTTTGGTGTAATCAAATGAGGCTTCATTCCTGAATTTATATATTGGAATTCAAGAGCAATCTTGTTGGGAAATTCCTGCAGCTTTCAGTAATCAAAGAAGGCAATAGAACTTTTGTTATTTTCCCAGCCGGTTGGAATGATCGGGATTGGGTTAAAATCTTTGATTTCGTAGCTGAGATTGTGGGTCAGTCTTCTCTAGAGCTAGTTTTGTATTTGAAAGGGTGCCATTCACATATCATTGAAGTCTAAGAGCTTTGATGTGGACCCAAGTCCCCCGCCGCCATCCCCAGGCTGTTGTCCTCAGTATGGTTTCGTTGGTGAACCGGCATGCTTTCTTCGCTCCTATGCTGGTGTTTGCCCATCTCCACCTTTGACTACTGACTTGGGGATAAGATCTCCAATGAAAGCATCCTCGTCTCTAGCGGATCAAGGGAATGGTGAGTCTCTTGAGTTACCTAGGAGGAATGGCGAGTATCATGGGCATGTTTGTAGACGTCGGCAAAATCAGGTCTATGTCCATAGGCGCTCTTTGGATTTAACCGCGAGGGAAACTAATAGAGACACAGCTAGCAATGTGGAGGTAGCAGGAGCCGTAGAAAAAGGAGCCCTTGATGTTTCTCTTGCTTTGTTAGCTCCTACTTCAAGTTCCTGTTCATTTGATGAGGTTGCTTTGTTTGATCCAGTAAGGCTGGAAACTGATATTGCTAGTCAGCTTTATATTGGCCTAACCGTTTCTCCAGTGAGGGATGATTATGCTCCTCCATTAGTAAGGGATGAGCTGGTGAGGAGTTTGTCTTCTACTTCTTCGGTATGTGCAATATCTTCTCCCACTTTGGCATCAACACATTGACCTTCCGCTTCTTATTCTTGGTTCAATGAAATGATTAGCCAACCTATTGCCTTGGTGGTTAATCATCCTCCTCTTTTTTCTGTGTGAAATCACTCCTCTCATTCTGTAGGTTCAGGTCTCGGTGTATTTGGTAGTATTCCTTGCGACTTACCTAGGGAAGTGGTTTGGGATGCACTTGCTATGATTTTAGGATCTTGAAGTAGTGCATCTTATTCAGGGGTGGGTGATAACAATTGTGAACATTCTGTGCATGATTGGCCATTAGTGTCTATTGCTCAATCAAATGTTAAAGATGTGAAAACTCGTTTAGCTATTGATTTCTCCTTTCTTCAGAGTTCAAGTGACTCGTTCTTGACAGAAGATGTTTGGGATGGCAAAAATGTTAATTCTGGGAATGTGTCAAAGTGGGTGGCTTCCAAGCTTAAAAATATTGCTATCCATTGGTGTGGTGTTTTCAGGCTATGAAAGTGAGGTTATTCATATACTCTCTAGAATTGTGAAGAATAGTGTTGTGCCCAAATAGAGTGTGCAGAGGACACCTTCGGCAATCAGAAGGCACAGAGAATTGAGGAGACTCGAATTTGGCATGAACTATGATCGTGCAAGTGCCTCTTCTAGTGGGATGTTAGGTCCGTATGTTTAGGATGCTGTCTTGGAATGTGAGGGGCATTAATGATCTCTGCAAGAGAGATGTTTTAAAAGGTTTGTTTGAGGGATTGAAATGGTGGTCTTATTTGTCAGCAGGATTCAAAGTTGGAAGAAGTTTCACTGTCTGTTGTTCGCAGTTTGTGGGGGCACTATTATGTTGATTTGCTTTTCTTAAAGCTGAAGGCACCTTTGGAGGCATTATAGTGATGTGGGACAAGAGCAACTTCAACTTTGTCTCTTCCTCTTGGGGGGAATTTTCGATTACTTGCATACTTCAAATGGTAGAGGGTGGCTTCACATGGGCTTTTTTTTGGGGTTTACGGCCCACAAGCTAGACTTGATAAATTAGGGTTTTGGGAGGAGATTTGACGACCTAGAGATGGATGGCTCGGTCCATGGTGTATTTGGGGAGATTTCAATGGAAATTTGTATCTTCAAGAAAGGAATCTAGGATTATGTCCAATGAATACTATGTTGGAGTTTTATGACTTCATCAATTATTATGCTTTAATGGATCTTCCTTTGCGTGGGGGTGATTTTACTTGATTTAGGAGTGATGGGGAAATTGTTTGCTCGAGGTTGGACCGCTTCTTGGTTTCTTTGGATTGGGAGGAACAATTCGCAGACTCATTTCAGACTAGATTGCCAAGACCTCTCTTAGATCATTTCCTAATAACTCTAGAGAGGGCCAAGCTGGAGAGGGGGAAGGTTCCTTTCAAATTCGAGAACATGTGGATCAAAGCTGAGGGGTTCTCTAACCTTATTAAAAAATGGTGGGAGGAGGTGAAAGTTGAAGGCTTTGCTAGTTTTGTGCTTGTAAGGAAACTTAAGTTCGTTAAAGAGGAGTTGAAGAAACTTAAGGAAATACAAACTATTGGATTCTATTAATGCGCTTGTTGTGAAAGAAGAATCTGATGGTGTCAGCAGTGATGAAATTGACCAAAGGAGGAATGCCAGAGAGGAGTTGGCAAGGGTATTGCAGATGGAAGAAATTTCTTGGAGGCAAAAGTCATGGCTTAGAGAGGGTGATCGCAACACAAAGTTTTTCCATAGAACAGCCAATCTACGCATGAAGTTCAACTTCATTTCAGGGTTGGAGATTAAGGGGAATCGTTATGAAATGATTGAAAATATAAAAAGCTCTATACATGGCTTCTACAAGGAGCCGTTTTCTGAGACTGAACCCTGGAGGCCGAAAGTAGATGGCTTATCGTTGCCCTCTGTATCTACCTCTGCCAGGGAGGTTCTTGAGATGCAATTTGATGCAGAGGAAGTCATTAGAGCTCTACATGACTATTGTGGGGATAAGGGGTCTGTCCCAGATACTATGGCTTTCCTTCAAGCAAATTGGGATACGGTGCGAGGGGATGTGTTGACCATGTTCTCGGAGTTTTGCATTAATGGGAAATTTGTGGCTAGCCTTAATGCTACTTTATCGGGCTTATTTCAAAGAGAGCTGATGCACAGAATATCAAGTATTATCGCCTTAATTAGTTTGATTGGTTGTATTTATAAGTTGCTTTCAAAGTTGTTAGCTCGTAGGCTGAGATGTGTCGTTGGGGTTCTCATTTCTGAGAACAAGAACGCCTTTGTTGGGGGCAGGCAGATTTTGGATGCATAGCTCATTGCAAATGAGCTTATTAACTCCAGGACTAAGTAACTCGGGGATTATTTGTAAGCTAGACTAGACATCGAGAAGGCTTATGACCATGTCAATTGGGATCTTCTTATTTATGTGATAAGAAGAATGGGGGTTTAGGGAGAGATGGATTTCTTGGATTCGGCATTGTATTCCTTGTGCTTCTTTTGTAGTGCTAGTTAATGGCTCCCCTTCTCAATTCTTTTCTACATCTAGAGGGTTGTGCCTGGGTGACCCTATCTCTCCTCATCTGTTCTTATTGATAATGGAAGTTTTCACAAGGATGGTAAATTCGGCTGCTATAGCGAGGCTTATATCGGGGTTCTCTGTAGGCCGGTTGAATGAATCTGCCACTGATGTCTTCCACCTACTCTTTGCTGATGATAAAATCATTTTCTATGATAATGATTGTGAGCAAATAGTGAACTTGCGTGGCATTGTTATTTGGTTTGAGGCGGTGTCTAGGCTAAGAGTCAATTTGTCGAAGAGCTCTATCTTATTAGTTGGGCAAGTGGACAATATCCAATTGCTTGCAGGTATTCTAGGATGCTCTATTGATTCTTTTCCAACATCCTATCTTGGTCTCCCTCTTGGTGCAAAATTTAAGGATAAATCCATTTGAGAACATGTAGTTAAGCGTTTTGAGAGAAGGCTATCTGGGTGGAAATCAAAAGATCTTTCCAAAGGGGGGAGACTGGCACTTATTAAAAGTGTTTTTTTGAGCATTCCAGCTTGCTTTCTCTCACTCTTCCCTTTACCGGTCTCGGTGGCTAATAAGTTGGAAGCTATTCAGAAAAAATTTATTTTGGGCGTCTTTTGGTAGTGACTTCAAAATTCATCTTGTTAGATGGAATATTACCAAGAATCCCATGGCTGAAGGGGGAGTAGGTGTTAGGGATCTTAGACTCTTCAATGAAGCATTGCTAAGCAAGTGGCTGTGGAGATACATGACTGAGAAGGATAGCCTTTGGAGAAGGGCGGTTAGGAGCAAATATGGTGATAATGGTCTTGGATGGTATCCCTCTAAACCAAGTGGTGCCTATGGGCAAAGTTTGTGGAGATTCATTCACAAAGGATGGGGAGGATTTTATCATTTTTCCGTCGAGGTTAGTCTTAGTTCTTCTATTGTGTTTTGGCACGATCGTTGGTGTAAGGAAGGTCCTCTACGAGATCTCTTCCCCTCTCTTTATGTGCTTGCAGTGAATGGAGATGCTACTATTGCAGATTATTGTCAATGTGGCTTGGCACTATTGTGTGGTCTCCTATTTTCATCCGTGATGCTTAAGTATTTCACCCCAGGACTCACTTGATGTGGTTAATTGGGATCTCAAATCTAAAGGAATTTTTACTATCAAATCTTATTATTTAAAGCTCATCTCTTATTCTATCTTCGCTATAGAGTCTAGATCTTTCGGGCGATTCGCTTGGAAAATTATTCGGAAGACTTTAGCTCCCTTAGAGGTGTCAGTTTTTGTGTGGGAAGCTTCGCATGGGAGTATTTTGACATGTGATAATTTACAAAAGAAGGGAATTATCTTGGTGAATAGATGCTTTATTTGCAAAGAGATTTGGAGTCTCTTGATCACCTACTGCTGCAATGTCAATTTGCAAGGGCTCTTCGGGAGTTATCGTTTAGTTGCTTGGAGGTTTCTTGGGTTGGTTCGGATTTTGTGAGGAATCATCTTTTGGCTTGGGAGGGTACTTTTGGTGGGAAAGTTAAAGAGAGAAGCATCTTATTGATCCCACATGTGATTTTTTGGAGTATTTGGCGAGAGAGAAACAAAAGAGTCATCTTCAACGAATCAAATATATTATTGTCAAGACTCTGTTTTTCTGGGATAGTGGGAACTTTTGCCAATCTTCTTTTGATGTAATTGATTTTGTGGATAGGTTCCATCTTGGGTGTACATAACCCTTTTGTAGGATGCCTGCTTGCATCCATTCTTTTGTACATTTTTCAGTTAGTTATATTTTACTCTTTTTCCTTATTAAAAAGAGCAGACCATGAACCAGACTGTTTCAAACGGACTTATTATGGTCTAGTCTGGTTCAAAATTTTCGAGTTGTTCTATGCGTCATTGATTTCCAGCCAAAACTAGACCAAACTGAACTGTGCTCTTCGTCATCAGTGTTCATGGCGGATGGAGAAGCTGATTCCAATGCTCATTGTGTGTCAGAGCAGAGCTCAATGACATTGTCACAGATTATGCATAATATATATTTTTTTGGATATCTGAGTTGTTTATGAGGATACTGGCCCAAAGTTAGGTTGGTTCACCAATATTTATTGGATCAGGGTGGTGATTAGCTTGGTTGGATTCAGGTTGGGGAGGCGGTGGATTGGGTGAGCTGGTTGGTGAGTGCTGTCAAACCCTATATGGGACATGCACACATCTAAACGTTTATAAAACCGTTGTAATGTCAGTTTTTGATCCCTAGAAATGGAGTTGATTGAGTTTGCCCCGCATGATTAGTGTGCAGCCTAAGAAGCGTTTACTCCGTATCCCTATCGTTAACGAGTCCGTTTGCTCCTGATCCCCATCTTTATAGAAGTCTGCTTACTGCTACGTAAAATTTTATGTGTATGCGGTTTGCAAAATTGTAATCTCATAAATGATTGATTATTGCATAGGCAGGGTACCCTCTTGTGACCCTTCTTCTTTGTCTTGGAGAGCCTCAAAAGTTTCACACTGGTTTTGCCCCGCATATGGAGCAATTATACAAGCTTTTGAAGGTAAGTTGCAATCGTGCAGTAAAATTAGTTTTGTAGTTACTTTATAACAAATTTCATAGTAAATTATGGATCTGAAGGATCATCTCTGTCCTCATATTCTTGTTGATATTACTATTGCTTATAGCCTAGCTTCTGTTGCAGGATAAGAAGCATAGCTTGATGGCCTTGGACTGTCTCCATCGTGCTATGAGATTTTATCTAAGTGTTTATGCGCCTGACCAGCCGCCTAACCGTGTTTGGGACTATCTGGATAGTGTGACTTCCCAATTGCTGACAGTACTAAGGAAAGGAATGCTTGCCCAAGATATCCAATATGACAAACTGGTTGAATTTTGTGTGACAATTGCAGAGAGCAACTTAGACTTTGCAATGAACCATATGATATTGGAGTTGTTGAGACAAGATAGTTCAAATGAAGCAAAAGTCATCGGCCTCCGTGCATTGCACAAAATAGTTGTGTCTCCCTCAAGTGAATATGTAGGTTTGGAAATTTTCCAAGGTGATTCATGGTGTAACCAAAAGTTGTAATATCTGCTTGGTGTTTTCTTTTTTATTACATCAATCTACATCAGTTTTGAATGTTAATTGAATCGCAGTTCATGATATTGGCCACTATATTCCAAAAGTGAAGGCTGCAATTGAGTTTATCTTGAGGTTGTGCCACCGCACCTTCGGTCAAGCTCTTCTCACCTCTTCGAGGACTGCTATTGGTGATTCTCTTTTACTCTCATAATTTGTTGTTCTTGAAGATTATACTCTGATAATTCAATGATGTTATATGCTCCTAACATATATATTAGGCTACTGTTTTATTGCAATTCCCACTATGATGGTTGAGGCAATGGAGTCTACGAAGTGAAGGATGCATTAGGTGGGCTTGTGATGTTGTACTTGAGAACGAATCAATATCTCTTACTCTCTATGTGATACTATCAAAGCAAAATCCTCCAATCCTCCAATCCTATAGCATCTTGCATGCCTGTGCAGAGTGGAACTAGTTGGTTGGTTTGAACCAGAACTCCAACTTCCATCTCTGAATAAAAAATTACTCCTCCCCACCTCAAATGAAAGTGGAAGTTGGAACTTAATGTAATTTTTGATTTCTTCAATCAAATTTCTGTAATTGCAATCGAACAATTGCTATTAACGTAATCATCATGTAAGAAGATTCGTCAAAGGAAAAACAACAATAACAACTCCTCCTCCTGTTGTGGGTCCCACTCTTGTGGGTTCTGTGGAGATGGAGGTGTAGCCTTACCTCTACATGACTGCCCGTTGAGAGACTTATTCTAATATACCCACATAAAAAGTTTTAAGAAAATATTTTCGAAGTTGAAAATCGTTTGATAGACAAAGGTAAAAAACACAAGACATAATTGCCTTAAATAACATTACAAGGGCAGTCTACAACTTAAAATAATTAACTTAAACAATCGGAGGTAGAGGAGTAATAACAAAGTCGTGATGAGGGTACTATTAGCATCCAAAATACGGCAAATGCAAGATAGCATAATAGCATAAAAGCCAGTATGACAACACATATTTCTTACCATTCAGAAGCCAAAGGAGTGCCAAGAATGCAAAACCTTAATCCTAGACCTCTACAAATTCCTATTATGAGCCATGTCCTCCATTAACCGCAAAAATTTCAAATTGTGTGTAATTATCTGGTCCCAACTTTTCCTAGGCCGTCCTCTGCCTCTTCTGCATTTCTGGAAATAAATCATCTCAAAGGTGTTTCCATACTCTTCCTCTTCACATGACCAAACCATCTAAGTTTGGTTTCTCTCATCTTAGTTTCTATGGGTGCCGCTTTTACTTTATTTCTAATCACTTCGTTCCTTATCTTATCGAATCTCGTATGACCGCCAATCCACTGAATCATTCTCATCTCTGCTACCATCAACCTCTGGAGTCTGGACTTGGTCCTTTTTGTTGGCTAACACTCGGAGTCATACAACAGTGCTGGTTTAACTACCATATAATAAATTAGGCCTTTTAATCTTACAGGAATCCTCTTATCACACTTAACGCATTCTTTCATTTTTTTTCCATCCCGCTTTAAGATCCGTCAAGGGAACCATTGTAAAATAAACAAATGTAGTGCTGCAACTCTTCACTACAAGAGAGGTTACGATTGAATATTTTCCTTTGATGCTTCTCATTCATTAAACATTAATGCATTGTTAGTGCCAAGTGGCTTATTCACTTCATATGATGTAGGCAGTATACTAATTTACATTTTTGTCTTTTGACTTTTAATCTAGTGATATGCAGAGTACAATCCCCACAACCACGCAAACTATTAGCTCAATAGTTAATATGTGTGCCACAATGTTCCTTCTTACCCATTTGTCTGTCATAGAAAGATGGTTGTCTGGGAATAACTTCATTCTTGTTCTTATCATGCAATGTAAAAAGAGGATCTTGAAAGCAGGTGGAGGTCTCCATGTATAATGAGCATTTTTGATGGTAGATGAAAACATCATTCTGATGTTCCTTTCCACTCTTGTGCTGGTAATATGCTAATCTATTAGGAAGTCTCTTCCCTATTACTTTGAGATGTCTTTTTTGAAGTGTAGGATCTTAAGTCTCCCTGATTCCTACTCTTTTGTGTGACGAATGACATGCTGTCACTTTCAAATAGTTCCAGAAGATAGGGCAGAGGGTTTGGAAATACAAACATTTCCAGCGTCATTCAGAAGAGAAAATAGTCTTGAATCTAAACCTGAAATCCTTTTGTTGTGTTTGTGCCAAGGGATTTGATTAATCAATGAACATACAACATTTATGAGAAAAGTCATTGGCAAAGCTGTTGGCCCTTATCAACATGCCTTCATTCCTGGTCATCAGATTTTGGATGCAACTTTGAATGCTAATGAGTGTGTTGACTTGCCTCTCGTCAATTAGAAATTCGTTGTACATATTGACAAGACTTATTTCCTTCGGTCTTCCTCGTGGAAACTCTTGAAAAAGTAGTCTTTCCAAGCAACTGGAGGAGTTTGGTGTTCTTTTGTAAATCTAGCAGTTGCTTTTCGGTCACGATCAATGGTGAAGCCATGTGTTTCTTTCCAAGTTCAAGAGGGTTACGCGAAAGTGACCTTTTATCCTTTTCGTTTATTTTCGTGATGGAGAAGCTCAGTAGATTGGTGATGAAACAACTAAGGTGGGCTCATCAGAATGCTCGCGGGTAAGTAACACTCGGTCTGAGAGTTTATTGATTTTGCATCTGCTCCTGGTCGATGGAGATGGTTATTTGAATTTTTTTGGGCAAGCCTGACAAGTAATCTGGGAGATTGATTCTTGGCTGTGGGGTTGAATATATTACATTATCTTACCTTGGTCTCCCTCTTGATGCTTGTTACTAAATCAAAGTTATTTGGGAGCCAATAGTGGATTTGTATATCTCCTTGCTTGGGGCAGGGTAGTTGGTTTCAACTTTCAAATGGCAAAGTCTAAGGGATGGCTTGTAGAAGATGGACAAAGAAGAGTTGGGTTTTTAGAATTTGGAAGATAGTTCTTTTTGCCATTGGATGGAAAATGTGAGAAATCGTCGGATTTAGGGCAAAGTATGTCCTGCCAAGAATTCATGCTCTACTTGTGTGAATTTTGTGGAGTTGGAGTTAGGTGGTCACTAGTTGAAGAAATTTGCCTTCTCTGGATTTTATAGATGATGGAATGCATGGGAGCTTCAGAGCATGATGAGTTTTGCAATTTCCCTTTACATTGGTAATATGAATAGCTGTCCTTTCAAGAAAGTATTTGATTGCTGATCATAAAAACAAAAGAAAAAGAAGGAAAAAAAGTAGAAAGCGATACGGCATTTAGAATCAAATTCAACCAAATGCAAATGTAAAACATTAAGATGTCACATGCAAAAACACTCCTCGTAACAATTTAACTTGCAACATATTGTGATCGACTTCCACTTGATTATTGCTACTTCCCATAATACATCTTCCTGGAAGTCCCCTCTATACCAATATTTTTTGAGGTGAAAAGATTTACTGACCTGAAGCATGCTTGGAAGAAGATCACAAGTAGATCCAAATAAATTGACAGGTCGGCTGATCCCATATCTATGGTTCATATTAATTGTAACATGCAAACAATAAAAACCTTTTAAAGGGAGGTATAAGCAGTGCAACACCCAGCAAAAGGGGGCCGGGGGGGGTAACTAACACAATTGGAGAGACTTCCTTTTAATTGCAATTTTTTTCGGTTATGAGTTTGACTATCTCCTATCTTCCTATCTTATTCCTCCTCTTAGAGTTTCTTATAAGTGTATAAGCTGTATAATTGTTTGTGGAGAAGTTCTAAAGAGGCTAGCTGGGTGGAAATCGAAGCCTTTTTCTAAAGATAGACTCAACTTATTATAAAGGCCTAACAATATCTCCCCATCTTCTTCAAGTCTTTGTTGACCATTCTATCTAGCTTTGAATCATGAGAGACTTCCTTGGCTTTAACAATAAAACCATTATTAGTGGACATTGGGTCAAGTGTAGACCTGTCAAAAATTGACCCGACCCGAATCCGCCCGAAAATTTTGGGTTTTGAACACGATTTTCTTGACCCGAACCCGAAACAAATCGAACCCGAAAAACCCGCAAATTAACGGGTCAAACCCGACCCGAACCTGAACCCGCCCGTTTGACCCGAACATTATATCCCTAGTTTTTGACATTTCTCGCATTTATCTCTCTTAACAATAATGGTTAGTCATTTTTATTGCATAGTTTAAAAAGGCATTGTACAACTATTACATCTATTTACAAATTAAATAATAACAATCTTATTTTTTTCTGCTCCATTCTTTAAAAATAATATCGTACACAACTTTTAAATTAAAAAATATTAAAAATGGGAATAAAATTGAATGAAATAACTATCTAGTTCTTTAAAGCAAGTTAATTTAAAAGAAGATAAGTATTAAAGATGCGCAAGTTATACCATTATATACTAAGTTAAACAAATATGTCTAATTATTTTTAAATTAATTAATTTGTAATAATTAAAATTTTTGATGTTATAACTGCAAGATAATATCTTGTACTTCTTTTATTCAATTTTATTTGGTTTTCGTTGTAACTAGTCTTGAACTATGATTCTAGTGGCGGGAAAACGGCTAGTTGTATTCATATTAGGATTGACCCATTAATAAAGTTTTACCTTATTGGATGTTGGTAGGTTAGTTAATAAAAATATTAAGTTATTAAATAGGTTATTAGCGGTCAAACTACTAGAATCTATTAAAATGCTCTAGACGGGCTACCCCATAAATAGTCGACCTGCAATTGACCTTCTTTCAATATACAGATCGATCTACCCAAAACCAAATAGGGCTTAATTCTTTGCCCGGCCATACAAGATGTTCGTATATTATAATAAAAAGTTTGAATATTTTTAATATTCCTTTGAGAAATTACAATTATTATGCATTTTTCATTAAATAATGACAATTTTGATTAATAAATATGCAAAATTTTTGATTTTAAAAAAAGAAAAATAACTCACAGAAAAGGCGCTCTAAACCCGTAAAACTGAAATACACCCGACCCGTATTTTACCCGAACACGAAATACACCCGCCCGCCCGAACTGACAGGTCTAGTCAAGTGGGATGATATTTACCATCCAAAGCATAAGTATGGGCTACATATAAGAATGCTCTGGATGATGAATGGAACTTTGGACGCTAAGTGGCTTGGAGGTTTGAAACGAAGAGGGTGCTCTATAGAAAACAGTGGTCACAGTGAAGTATGTGGTCACCAGGTTTGGTTGGTGGAGCAAGTAGAGTCCTTATCCTGATAGGGCAGGTTGTTTGAAATCAATTATTGCTGGTTTGGACAAGTCTTTTGTGTGTTTTGAGGTGAAAATAGGTCGAGGGTTTTGTTTTGGTATGATGTGTGATGCGGAGATCAATCTCTCTAGAATCAATTCCTCAATCTTTTTATGATGGTATGAAATGCTTCTCTCTTCTTGGGAATCCATGTTGCAATGATGCAAGAAGTAGTGTCTTGAATTGACAATCAAAACCATTGGAATGCAACTTTCTTGGGAAGCTTGACTAATTGGAAGGGGAGTGTGTGGTGAGTCTTCTTTCTTCCTTACTAATACAAACGTTGCGATTGTAGGGGATCGTGAGATTATTTGGCCTCGTGACTAAAAAGGCAATTCACTGTCAAGAGTTTCCGCAGAGCGATTTGTGAGGAGTAGAGTCATCTTAAAGCTACCACCAAAGCTTGCTTTTTGGTTTGGGCGCCAACCAAAGGAGAGATCCCGACATGTTGGATTTTTAGATGACTTGGGCATGAAACAGATGAGCAATGCAAGTCAAGTAGGTTCTAATCTAAAACCAATTGACAATGCTTAGATTAACTCATCAAGTTAAACACATGATAACATCCTACTTCATCCTCACATGTGGGTTACTAACAAGGCCTAACATGTGCATACAATTAATTAAACACCGGGGCAAACCCAAGAGGAGATAGCCTTGATGCCATGTTATGTTAGACATATTGTGCGTGAAACAAAAGAGCAATGCATACAGTCAAGTGATTTTCCAACCCAAAACTAATTAGCAATGGATGGAGTAGCTTACTAAGTTATATATACATGCTTGGGGCCTCTTAATTTGTCAATGTGATATAGCCCTACTTTATAACTCTAGCCAAAGCCATAACTCGCAGGAGAAATTTGAGTTGGCAAGTGGATGCCCTTTGTGTTTCCAGGAGGAATTATTGCCAGACAACAATGCTGTCTTTTGCTGCTTGCCTTGTTAGGTCTATGCACTTTAGCATTTATCATTCTTGTTGGGGCTGTGTTATTTTGACTCAGGTATGGGTGTCCGATACAAATACATGTTCACTTGTGAGACTCCAAAATTTCAAGAAAATTTGCAGATTTTTTCAATGTAATTTGAAGTGCTGAATGTTGTACATTTGTCTAAGTGTCGAGGGTCTTACATAGGTAAGGTAAGGTAAAATGAAGAGTTGGCGGAGCATAGGTAGGGGGTTAGGTGGGTGCAACCTAGACTTTTAGAGGGCTTAGAGAAGAAGGTTGAAGGTGAGCTGGGTTGAAGATATTGGAAGATAATGCTGTTGGCTATACGGTGGAGTACTTGGAAGGAGAGGAATCCTCAAATTTTTTTAGCAAGGCTACATCCTGCCAAGATTCCAAGCTTTATTTTTTCAGGACTTTGTTTAGTTGGAGTCAAGTTCCTGTTTAGGGTACAAATTGACTTTCCGGATTTTGTTGACAAGATTATTGTAGAGAGCGGAGGGCATGATTTTATTTTGTGACAGCCTCCTTTATAGATGGGTGACATCCCTTTGGTGTCTTATTGATAAAAAAATTTTGATTGCTCGTAAAAGAATAAACAAATAAAAGTAAAGAGACAACCTTTGTTGGCTGAAAATTTTCTACTCTCTCCGTCTCATATTTATAGCAAAATCTGATAAATATGTGAAAATAGTTATTAAACGCTGACATTGTTGAAATAATTTTTAGGACAATAGAAACACGAAAGGTTTTTGTAAAAGGAACCTTGAATGTATTGTGAGATTACAAGAATGGCCTATTTTTGACAATAAATATGCAATAGAGGGAGTAAGAAACATGTGTAAACTAATTACTACCATGACCAAACAAAGAATTTAGAGTTTACGTTGGCAAGATAGGCCAACGGGAGGCCCTTTTAAAACTGGGATTGAAGGTTGAGAGGCAAGGGTCCAACGAGGAGAGGTTATGGTTTGAGGGTGGTTTTTTTTTTTTTTTTTTTTTTTTTTTTTTTTAAGTATTGAGTTCATTTGATGCATATATATTTCGTTCTCTTTGGTCTTGGTCGGCCCCTTGGCCATAGGCACAAAATAGGGTTAAGCTTTAACTTTTGATAAATGCCTCCTCCTCTCTATTGGTTGAATTGCAAACTGTTGAGGCATCCCAAAGGAAGCTGATACCTTTATTCAACCCCCTGAAAACTTTGATGCTTTATTATCACCCTTTCTCATATGATAAATTGGTGTCCTTTCAAATCAATTAACTCATAATATAAATCTAACATTTCATCTGGATGCCCTGACTCTGTTCTTTTTGAATCAGTTGCAGCTTTCAGTATCATGTTTATCATTTTGCAGTCTGATGACTTACCTTCCTGTTGAATAGTCAGCTGAATGCATTCAACATGCTAATGTACTACTTATTGTGTGATGCTTACATCCGCAGACGCTGTCATGAAGGAAAAGAGCCAAACCTATCTTTTTCGTTCAGTGCTGAAATGCATACCTGACCTGACCGGTGAGGTGGGTCGCAGTGATAAAATCACTGAAATAATTCCCCAACATGGGATAAGCATAGATCCTGGTGTACGTGAAGAAGCTGTTCAAGTGCTTAATCGCATTGTGAAATCCCTACCCCATCGCCGGTTTGCAGTCATCAGAGGGATGGCAAATTTTATTTTACGTCTTCCTGACGAATTTCCACTTCTTATTCAAACCTCATTGGGACACTTGTTGGAACTAATGCGGTTCTGGAGACTGCGTTTACAGGAGGAAAGGTTGGAATTTGATGCCCAAGATGCAACACAAATGGCTCAGGAAATTGGTGCCTTCAGGAGGCCTTCTGTTCAACGCTCAGGAGAAGCTTCGGAGTTTTGTGCTTCTGAGCTTGATGCTGTTGGTCTTATCTTTCTTTGTTCTGTGGATAGTCAGATTAGGCATACTGCACTGGAGTTACTACACTGTGTGCAGGTGTTATGGAATGACATAACTGCTCTTGCTGTCTATGAGAAAGTAGATCACATTTCAACAAATGAAGCTGCAGCTATATTTATAATTGATGTCCTAGAGGAAAATGGGGTGAGTTGCTTTGCTTCTCTCTTCTCTCATTTCTCTCATAACAATGTTAAGGACACTATATGAATCTTGTTGTTTGAACTAGGTCTAGCTATTTTTGACCCTAACCTTTGCCAAGAGCTATGAGACAGGAAGGCTATTAGGGACCACCAAAGATCTTTCTATATCTTCTCATAGCTCATAATTAGCAAAATCAAAGCTATTATATGGAAAACTAGAACTAATAGTAATAACAATAGAACCAGTGGCAGTTGTGAACCTGCATGGTAAATGGTAGTATTTAATTACAACGATAAGCTCAATGATAGTAGTAATAGCTGCAATAATAATAACAATCATTTATAATAGTGGAAACAATAACGATAGTAACAATAGCCCAGTAGAGACATGTACTAGAAACTAACGTCCAAAAAAGGAGTCCAGTCACAGAGTACTCCATTGAAGGTCTACAACCTTTATCCTAGATCTTCACAAACCATGTATCAAGCGTCTGTTCATAGTTGAACACTATGAATAGTTCATGTCCTCTGCGAGTGAAAGATGAGCTGACAATCTTCCAAGTCTTCATAGCTAGGCCTTTTCCTCCTCTTTTAGCATCCATTAGGAGCATTTTCTTGCACCTCCTCAGGTTTCTTTTGCTGACTGTTTGATTCCTTTTGAACCATGTTGCTTCTTGCATCTCTTCTCAACATGGACACTGCTCCTTTATTTCAGATTATCTCATTCTTTTATCCTTCCTACTAAGGTTCTAAATTTGATGAAATCATTCTGATCTCTGCTAGATCATCCATTAGGCTTTTACTTGTTTGGATGGCTAGCAATTCCCTCCGCCTTTTTTTTTGGGGGGGTTGGGTGACAGCCATGCATTAGTATGTTCCCTGAAATTTTATAGCAACTGTCTGGTTACATGAAATTCTTGAAGCGTTCTTCCATTTCTTTTCCCTAACCTTTTACGATAGGATATGTCATCATTATATTTCCCGTATGCCTTGAATGGCAACTTAGGATACCTAAAGCTTTCCTTGTTGGATATAGCTTAGGTGTCAATTTTGACTTTATCAACCAATCAGTGTGTTGCTGTACTTGCACTGAAGATACTCTGTTTAAGTTATAACTAATGAAGAGCTTAGGTAAGTTGATGAATAGACGTAATTAGCATAGTTGGGAGCCTTCTTTTTGGTGGTCATTGGCTATAGCATGGTTGAGCCGTGAAAGTACTAATACACTAAATAGAATATGCGGCGAGATCACTTCTTGATTGTTTAATATTCTTTAAAATAGTGTTTTAGTTTAAAAATTCATTGATGATGATGTTCATATATGAAGTTCTGTGAGATAAAAAGTTAAATGTACTTTACACAAAATGCTAACCACACCAGGAATAAAAAATCCCTCCTAAGTGTAAAAATAGAAAAAATACTTTGCCCTGAAGGCCAATTACATTTAGAAATACTTTACCTCTATGTTCAAGTGATCAAAAGAAATCCCACATAACTATAAAACTAAGAATGAAAATGAAATGAACTTTACCCCAAAATGCCAACCACACTTAAAAATTTACAATAAAGCCATCACTATTCATTTCAATAGTGAAAAATTATTTGCTTTTAAGAAGGAGGGTGCATGTATGATGTATGTATGTGTGTGTGCGCGCGCGCGCGCGTGTGTGTGTGTGCGCATGTGTATCCCCACACACACACACACACACACACACACACACACACACACACGCATACATATACAAATATATATATGTGTGTCTGTGTCTGTGTGTGTATACATATATATATGTATATATATATGTATGTATATATATATATATATACAAACACACATACACACACAGACACACATATATATGTATTAAGGATATATGGATCTAAAAACTTTTTATTATAAGGTAGCTATGCATAATTACAGGTTTACAGCTTTATAAGTCTTACCCTCCAACAGTAGGAAATGCAAATAGCATGCACCATTAAATGACACTTGAACTGTCATATTGAGCTCATCCATAATCACATTGAAGAGAAGCGAGCTTAGTTGAACCTTGACACTAGCTAATATCAATAGAAAGGTGCTCATCTCATGAACTAGAATCTTATGTACAAGATAACTTGGAAATAAACATGTAGTACGCCTTTGTTCTCCAAGCAGAATTACAAAATTTCCTTGATGCTCTGGCCCCTATGATGTGCCTTTTCAATAACAGCAACAACCACAAGTACCACTATGCTAACAAGCAGAGGTAGGGTCTCCCAAAAGATCCAAAAAAAATGGTTTTGGAAAAAGGTTTAGTCAAGATAAAAGCATTTTGAAGATAATTTAAAAGAAAATAAAGGAGAATTTTTCGGCTATAAAAGGCATTAAATGTAAAGGGAATGGAGCATTCATACATGGAATAGTAGTGAGTTAAGTCAAAACACATAAAGCTAAAATAGTGCTGTTAAAGATGTGAGACGAAACATTAAGCCATGAAGTCAAACACGAGTCGAAACAACAATTGTGACTAATGGAGAAAGCAATGTATACGCCCATTCTTATACTCCTAGTATTTTATCCTATTGTGGGTAGAAGTGAAAAAGATATGAATAGCTCCAATAAAATTAAATAGATTACAAAGGGCATTTACCTAAGGTTATCACAGGCTTCTCTCAAGGTTCTTGTCCTTGGTAAGGTGTAGATGAGCTAAATCTTATGTGATGGCCTACCTCTTATTCTTCTTAGTGCCTCCTCTTGCTCTCCTACAAACCAAAAAAAAAAAACAAAAAATAAAAATTCATCGTCTAATAACTCTTTGTTGGCATCCAGATGTCTCCTTAATGAACCAAAGCCATTTCAAGTCTTGCTTCTTGCATCTTATTGTCAAAGGAGCGACTTTACTTTTCTCAAATCACTTTGTTCCGTATTTTATTCGAGTTGGTGAATGTTTGCATTCAAGAAGTTAACCCCATCTCTTCTACCATCATTTGAAATATGTTCTCTCTTAATTAGTGGAATCGCTATGTCATACTGTTGAATTAGTCAAACACTTACAGGAAAGTTCAATTCAACTATCAGTCTAGAACCTTGTCACATGTAAAATTGAAGCACTACGTTGTTTATGCCATTCCACTTATTCAGGATGAATTAATGTTGTTATTTTATCTCCCCTCTGCCTTTGATTGGTGGAGATGTCTCAACGTTTTGTGTCCTCTATATAAGCTTATTGGCTCTTGCTAATTCACCATCTATATCAATCAACTATGTCCTGATTGAAACTAGATCTAGACACTATGTTTCCCTTGCAAGCTCATATGGAAGTCTTTAGCCCCCATAAAGTTTTCTTTCTTTGTGTGGGAAGCTACACATGGGAACATACTAACGTGTGACAACCTACAAAAAAGGGGGAAATTTTTGGTGAATAGATGCTTCATGTGTAAAAGGGACTTTGAATCTACGGATCATTTATTGCTCCATTGTTAGTTTGCGAGAGTACTTTGGAATCTAGCTCTCAGTTACTTGGGCATTTCTTGGGTTGCTCCTGATTTTATTAGGAACCATCTTTTGGCTTGGGAGGGTTTCTTTGCTAGGAAATTTAAGAAGAAGGAGGAGGAAGCCATGGTCCTACTCATGTCATCTTTTAGTGTATTTGGAGAGAGAGAAACAGAAGAGTTTTTGAAAGCACAGAAACTCCTCTTCAGAGTTTGAAAGAGAATTTCATAAAAACTCTCTACTTTTGGAAGAATAGGAAGCTTAGCTCTTCCTCTATTGATTTGGCTGATTGTGTGGATAGTTTATATTTAGGATGTATAGAACCTTTTGTGTGATGCTCACTGTGCAGCCGAGCTTCTAATCTTTTAACATTAATATATTATCTTTTCCTTATCAAAAAAAAGATCTAGACACTATGTTTGATTTCTAATTTAGCCTTCCATGTCTCTAACTTGGAGTTTGCCTCTCTTTAAGTCTCAGCAACCAAAATCATTGGCAAATAGTATACACAAATCCATACTATCCTTCATCAATCTATTGAGATCATCTAACTAGTATGAAGAGGAATGGCCATAGAGCGGATCATGGTGCTATCCTATATTAGGAAAGTTACGTGTGCCCTCTTCAGGTATCCTAAGACTAGCATTGTCTCCTTCATAGATATTTTTAGAATCTCGTAAGCAAGCAAAACTTCCTTCATCTCCAGGCATCTCCATATGACCTCACTTCGAAATTTGTCATAGGTCTTTGTCTCATTGTCTGTATAAATCATATGTAATCTTCCTTTCAGTTTCCATAACTGTTATGTAATATTAGATGACAAACTGCTATAGTTGATTGTCTTGGCACAAATATTAATTCTCTGAAATGACCATGTCTCTGCTGTCTTATCTGAATCATTCTTTTCCATTTAATACAACTGAGCAGCTTGACATAGCTGTTGTGTCCTTGAAAATGTCTTATAGGCTTGTAAAATTCAATCAAAGTTCCACGTCTTCACTCGATTGGCGTCTTATTGGACTTCAAAGCCCATTAAAGAACATATTGAACACTTAACAGGAGATCCCCAGCTGATGCATTTCTTTACTTCATACGAATGTGAATTAGACCACCTGTCTCACATTCTTTTCCTCCTGGATCACTGCTTTAATTTCGTCTCTTGCAACATAGCAATAAAGCGAATTTTTTTGGGCAGCGCTCTATAGAATACAGGTGGTCTGATAGTACAAAAATCGTGAACAGACCACTTTCCTTAAGACTTATTGTAGTAATCCACGAATAATCCTAGGGATAAAAGCGGTAAATCTTTATGTTTAGGATGCTTAAGTTTAATCTACGAATAATCCACGAATAATTCTAGAAATGGAGTAATCAGAGACTTAGTTAAAGTAGCTCCCATTGAAGATAAGATGAGACAAACAAGACTCAGATGGTTCGGTCATGTGAAAAGGAGGAGTGTGGACGCTCCCGTGAGGAGATGTGAAAGGACTTGAAAGTTGTAGAATTGACAAAGGACATGGTTCAGGACAGGAGACTATGGCGGGTTAGGATTAAAATCTTAGATCGCAGAGAGTTGGCCTCGTAGTTGTCTTTCGGTTGCAGTAGGGTAGGTTTGATTGTGCTTTTTTCGTATGTCGTGTTTGTATACAAGTGGTACATACATCTGGGAAGAGGTATTGTTGCCTATCTCTGTTTGTTAAGGTATAGTACCTTCCTTTGCTATTACAGCCACCTCATTTATTAGTATTTCTTAGTTCATTCTCTACTGCATATCCTTAGTTTTTTTCCATTAAATGTTGTCACAAAATCCTTTTTCTATAAAATGTTTTCACAAAATTTTGTTTTGTGGGTCTCTTAGAATCAGCCTCTCTACGGGCAGAGATGCCGGCAGAGGTAAGGTTGTTACATCTGGATCTCCTCAGACCCCGCGAAAGCGGGACCTACACTAGAAGGTGGTGGTGGTGTTGTATACTCAGATTTAATCAATGAGAACACTGCAGTCAACTTAATGGTTATAGTTTGTCAATTTGCTCTCAAAGAAAATGTCTCGAAGTCTTCTTTAAAAAGACTCCCTGTTGGCAGTTGTGGTGGTTCAAATTGATGCTTTTTTTGGGCAATTTTTATCCAAAATCATATAGAATAACAGTAAAAAAATAATCCGAAAATAACAAAATAAATGTTTTATTATCTTAAAGAGTCAACTGCCAATCACCAAATGCCCAGTGGCCAGTGCTGAGTGCTCCTATTAAAGCGCCTACCTCACTATAAGCATACTTCTAGTTATGGCCGGCCATATATCACTTGATAATGCAAAAGTTACTGACTCCTCTCTCATAGCTAGAGATGTCAATGGATCGGATTCGGATCAGATATTGGAACATGCGAATTTGCATCCGATTATATTCGAATCTGAAAATCCGATCCAAATCTGATCCGATGGATTGAAGGAAAACCTCGAGTCGGATCGGATCGGATCGGAGTCGGTTTTAATCCGATCCAAAATAATTCCTTTCGCCGAGCAATAATTTTATACAATTTTTTTATATTCTACCTATATATCGATACGATGATGAGCGTTCATGTGTTGTACTAACTGAATCCTGATCATTTAAGTTAAACAAAGAATAAAAGAAGGAACAAATTTCAAACTCAACAAAATGATAACATGTTGCAACAATTATAAGTCTTAACAACTATGAGATACGTTTGAAATATCACAAATAACATATCCAACTCATAAAAAGAAAAAAAAATAAGAGTACAAATCCTCCACTTGCTTCATTTAGCCCTTCTTCTCTATTCATTTCCGACTAGGAGTATATATATAATGATATCTATAAGTATTATTTGTATGAAATTAAGATTTTCATTAGAATTAAGTGTTAGAATATAATTTTGATCAGACCACTAATCTATATATTGTTGTCTCTTTATCTCATCATGTCTATTCCATTTGCATCTTCGCCACAATCATAGTAATATCACCACATATTACCCAATTGGGCCGTCATTAACCTCTTTCAATGACACATTCAAGTTGCTAAAAGTGAAGATTGAAGGCTCTATCGTAGAGGTTTGTAGAAACTAAACACTCATTAAAACATAATACATCAACAGAATCATCAATTCAGATCAATCGCCCAAAAAAAAAAAATAAAATCAAAATTAACAATCTTCCTAAACCGCAAAATGGCAAAAACCCAAAGTCTAACTTCTCTTGTTCTTAACCCCAAAAATCTAAACAATACGCAAGTCGTAAAAATATTTGTTTAGATTTTATTGCATGAATTGTTAAATTAAGGAGAAAGAAGAAATGTGCACTCACGAGAGACCAGAGAGAGACGATGAAATGCTCGGCGTCGGCGTTGTAGAAATCGGCGAGAAGAAAGAGGCTCAGAGAGACACAGAGAGAGAGAGAGAGAGTTGGAGCGAGGAGTCGAGGACTGAGGAGGACTACACCAACAGTCCAACTAGCGAGTGGCGAGAGGCCGAGATCCGAGAGCGACTAGCAAGCCGAGCAGCAAGAGCAATTGGCGAAGTAGCGATGAGAGAGAGAGTAACTGGGAGGAGTATTAGAGTTTTAATGTTTTAATTTTTACATATTACAAAAAATCTGTTGACCAAAAAAAATAACACTGCTCTGGCTGACAACTTAGGGGTGGGGGGAGGGGGTATATTGGTTAGGTTTTATTTCTAAAAATTTTAAAATATGAACTTAAATTTTAAATTTGAAATATTTAAAAAACTAGTCGGATCGGATTGAAAGTCGGATCGGATTTTATCCTTCCTCCAAATCCGATTCGAATCCTACTCGGATTTGGATTATTTTTATCGAATTCGGACTTGAATTTTTCTGTTTCAGATTCGAATCGGATAAGTTTGCCTTGGATCGAATTGGATCTGCTTCGAATTCGGATGAAACTGTCATCCCTACTCATAGGCAAGGACTCAAAATGCGGTTTCGGTCGCGATACGGCAAAATTGCTTTAATATGGCAATTGCATTCCATATCGCAACTATCGCGGCATGAAAATGCAGTTCGCCTAGCTCTAAAACCTTTTCATTGCGACCGTTTCTTCGCAGTTTGGCCACATTTTGAATCCATGCTCATAGGACTCCCACATGACGAGAGAACTTTCCTCTTCTTTCTTCCCACGTTCCTGAAATATTCCAACATCCTTATAGTCTCATAAAGTCATAGGCTTGTGCTTATCATGTCAACCATAGTTGAAGGGCCCATTAAAGAGTCCTATTATCTCCCAGTGATGCCAGTCTTTCTATGAGGATTGACCTGTTTCATACTCTTTTATTTCATTAAAATTATTAGGCCAAAAATCTTACTTATTCTGAAAGTTATTACCTTGTGACAGGATGACATTGTCCAAAGTGCATATTGGGATCCTGGGCGTCCATTTGACCTGAGACGTGAATGTGATGCGGTTCCACCTGATGTCAATATTCAATCCATTCTATTTGAGAGCGCTGATAAGAACAGATGGGCACGCTGTCTTGGTGAGCTTGTAAAATATGCTGCTGAACTTTGCCCAGATTCCGTCCAGGAAGCAAAGTAAGCAAATTTGTTTGTTGGATGATACATGTTGACAGATAGCTTTTTGGCTGACACGATCCCGGCCATTAGGTCATGTTTATGATACTACATACCAGCAATTGCTCATTATTGTTTCTATTAGCGTTGTCAGCACCTTAGTTTGGTAGAGTTTGGTAGTCACTTGACCTGTCACTATTAGTGCTAATTTAGACCTGACAAACGTGTCATTTGGTTCAGCATGAGTTGGTTAAGTTTGGGTCGGATCATATTTCGAGTTGATCGACATTTTGGGTAGGGTAATTTTAGGTTTAGGTCAACCAACGAATAAGCTTGTTATGCACAAGAATCAACCTTGGAGGAAATTTCGGGTCGGATACGGTTCAATTCAGGTCAATTTGGGTTCCGGGTGAGCCTGTTTTAAATGTCGGATCGGTTATGGGTTTAGGTTGTTCCCGTTCGATTTTGGATCTCGGTTCAGTTTTGCCAAGTCTATGCTAATTGTATAAATGAGGGAATATTGTTTCAGTGCATATCATCAACAGATTTCTTTCATTTTCTACCTATAAATATTTAATTATTGATTAACTCGATATTGTACAACAGGTCTGAGGTTATACGGCGGCTTGCGTATATTACGCCTGTTGAGCTTGGTGGCAAGGCTAACCAGGCACAAGATGTTGATAACAAACTAGATCAATGGCTGGTGTATGCAACCTTTGCAAGCTCATGTCCTGACTCCAAGGAAGCTGGCAACTTCGGAGCAACAAAAACTCTTTTCAAACTGATGTTTCCTTCTCTAAAATCTGGATCTGAAGCTCAGGTGGTAAGTGCATAGGCTGAAAATATTTTATGGGGCCATGCTTCTGGTCACATGTAATCTATTACTACAAGTCCTATTCATGATCTGTTTCACATAAAAATGCTCATTCTGGAGGTGGAACGACGAAGTTTAGGACAGTTATTCTGTGAGAAAAATAACAATTAACTAGGAGGATAGAAATCGGACATAGGGAGCATTTATAGGATTTTAGATGCATGGTATATATCCTTTGCCTCAAGTCCTTTCTTGCTTTTTTCATGTTATCACAAGACCAGACGTACTGATTACATCTATATAACTATCACTGTTGAGGGAGAATAATTGAGCATATGTCAATATGTCATTCTATATGATGAGGCATATTTACCTTCTTGTGGATGAATAGAAATATTGTTGTGGATCACTCAAGTAATATCTCATTTGAACTGAGGGGTGAAGACTAAGAACGGTCAGATACATAAATTGGAAAAAATGGAAAAGATGACTCAGAAAATTAGGTTGACATTAAATACGAGACAGAACAGTTTGGCAGTGCTGAAATGGCATTTTTCTTAACATGTTTATTTGTTGTTAATTGTTACCTTTGAGCCTTAATATGACTTCCTTTCAACAAAAAGGGAGTATTGCTCTAGGGCCTTCATGTTGCCTGATGTTGGTTTGAGCAAATGCTTGCAGCCCTTGGTGATCTACCTGTGAAAAGAATTTATACTTGTACTTCCTGTTTAATTTCTTTGTTTGTTGTCCCTTGAACAACTGGTAATGATTTTCCCCCATTTTACATCATTTCAGCATGCTGCTACTCTGGCTCTCGGCCATTCTCATCCTGAAATATGTGAAATATTGTTTGGTGAACTTGCATCATTCATTGATGAGGTCTCTCTTGAGACAGAGGGGAGACCAAAGTGGAAGGTATTGTTTAACTGTGATTCACGGCTCGAAATGTGCTATTATTTTATTTGTCTATTAAAATGTCAGCTGAAACTTCGATATTTTATCCTTTAAAGCTTGAATATGACACTTAGGCATGAATCTCCGTGTTAATGGGAGGTCAAAGTTTTTCACTTGATGTGGGTCAAGCTTTAAAGTAAATTTTTATGATCACGTATAAGGAGATAGATATCACGGGTTCTGTAAAGGTTGCTTTTTTAGGACTAGGCCTGGCAATTTCACCCGACCCCGATAGATACCCGATTCACCCGACCCGAAAAATCGGGTGAAAACCCGACTAAACGGGTGAATTAAACGGGTGATGGATAATCGGGTGATGGATCGGGTCGGATTCGGGTGACAGTCCATCCGATCCGTCACCCGACCCGTCACCCGCTCTATATATATATATATATATATATATATATATATATATATATATATATATATATATATATAGGTATGTATGTATGTATATATATATGTATGTATATGTATATGTATATATATGTATATATGTGTATATGTGTATATATATATATATATATATATATATATATATGTGTGTGTGTGTGTGTGTGTGTGTGTGTGTGTGTGTATATAAAACTTATGTTTGGTATCTTTATCATTTGTGATAATTGTTATGCTTACGATTAGGGCATGTGGTTTCCGTTAGTTATTGTTTTGTATATTTTAAATTTTTCAAGTTTTTGAACCTTATTTGAGCGATAAACGAATAAAATGAGATAGAACGCGTTTCATCTGTTTCACCCGTTTACCACCCGCTTCATCCGTGGGTGGTGGGTGGATTGGATGCGGGTGAGCGGATGAGTGGATGACGGGTGGATCGGGTGGAGTGGATGGATGCGGGCGATGGATGCGGGTGGAGCTTCACCCGCTCCAAATCCGACCCGTTGCCAGGCCTATTTAGGACATTCGAATTACATACTATGTCTGCTTTGCTGTGTGGTGAAAATGCTTTACCACTAACAACAATAATGACCCTCCCTGTGTACCTTGATACTGGTACTGGAATCTAGTTAGGTCGAGATATATGCAAAATTGCCCTTAGCAAAAGCTGAGAGGGTCATTGTTTCTAGAAGGCCCATGAAGAAGGTTTTGCAGGGAGGAGGAGCATATGAAGTCTAGGGTTCGTTATTCAATTGACCAGATCAATGAATGGGGACAGAGGTTCAGTCAGAGTTTCTTATCCCTCCCCCTCTCTCTCCCCCTTTTAAATAACCAGTTCAAAACTTCAGATGGAAAACGTGTTGTTTTGGTCCTTGTTAACAGAAGAACTGTAAATGAAAATGTAGTTCTTCCCACCTAAGCATTATCCCGAGGACTGTTGATTTAAAAAGAAAAGAAAAGAAGAGAAAAAGCAGTCTCCTAAGGACAGGAAAGTAAATGCATAAAACATCTCTTCATATGTACAGCATAAAGCTTCAGAAGGCAGAAGCACAATTGTAGACAAAAATACCAATATCTATTTGGAGGGAGGGAAAAATGAAATACAACAAACATTTCGTTGTTTACTTTACCATCAATCTATAAATTTCATTAGTCATTAGTAAAGTCTGTTGTAACAGGCATGAATGCTTTCTTCTGACTGCTAGATGTCCTTATGTTGTTAAGAAAATTCTAACATCCAACTTATCAAACATCTCACGATTTTTTTTGATCTCTCCCTATCTTGCAATGCCAAAATACTATTCTTAATGATGTTCATAAAGATCAGCTTAAGCAAAGTTTAACCAGAGACGAACCTTTTAAAACTGAAACTGTTCTAGCTCAGGAAAAGCGCTTTTGAGAATTTGCTCGTGTGAAAGATGCAACAGTACAGGGGATTATCTCTTGGAATGGTGACCAAGGCCATTGGAACCTTGCTCTCTCTAGAAGCCTGAGTAATTGGGCAGAGGAAAACATTTTTACCCACTTTGGCTTTGCTTGCCAGCGAAAATATTTTGGCTGAGGGTAATAATGAGATTACTTGCCAATAAGTCTAATTTATTGTTTCCTGTGAAGACTTTCTATAGTAGTCTTGTTGAAGAGCCAAATTGTCACAACATTCCAGCTAAAGCCCTTTGGAAATCTAAAGCTCCCTACAAAAGCTTGTTTTATGACTTGGCAAAGGCAAGATCCCTATGGAAGATATGCTAAAAAGAAGAAATTTTAATTTAGCAAGTAGGTCTTCAGTGTGCCAACAGGAGGAAGAATTGGTTCATCACCTCTCTATTCAATGCCATTGGGACTCTTTGTTTTGGCATTTGTCTCTTTCTATGATCTTTTTTTTTTGGGGGGGGGGGGTTGGTTAGTTTGGTCTAAGCTTCAAATGTCAATGATGTGCTAGTGGTGTGCAAAAGAAGATTGTAAGAAGAGTTAATGATGTAGGATGCTCAGAGAGCAATTCTTATACCAAGAAACTCACACACAAAATAGGAGAACACTCACAAATATTTCTCATAATCAATCTGATTTCATTCTTTCCTCAATGTACGAGGAGGTTTATATAGGAATCATTACAACTAAAAAAAGGACAAAATGTTTTAGAAGATAACGAAAAGCTAAAATAGGCTAGGAAATAAAATAAGGCTAAGATTATTATCCTAAAAGAGAATCCCTAACTTTTGAAGTCTCCTATGCTTCCTAGAATATACACTGCTATAAAATTGCTTACATCTCCCCCGCTTGCCAGTTGTCTTGGAGGTAGAAGAGCCGGATTCAGATCACAAAACTCATTTTCAGTAATCGAAGTAGGCATATGACTGGGGCCGATGTTACCATTGCACAAGGAAACGACAAAATCCACCACTAGAAGATGACACAAACTTGTCATCTAGCACCGCCTCAATGTTAGTATGTTGCTGTGGAAAAGGTGGAAGCTTAGGGACTTGAGTACCTGCAGAAACACCAAAAGGAAGACAAGGAGGCTCAAAAGTACCTTGATGAAGAGTGAGATCCTCCACATTGAAAATATGAGTGATACCCAAACTATCTAGGAGATCAAGTACATAAGCATTAGATCCTAATTTTCGAACTGGTAAGGTCCCATTGCACGAGTGTAAATCTTTTTGAGGGAGTTTTTAGTAATGATTCAGGTCCAATACAAGTTATAACAAAATCAACCACCTGAAAATTCACAGCTTTATGACGGGCATGTCAGCGGAAAGCTTATAACTATCATTATGCAAAACAATTTTGCATGGATTTGAGTTAGTCATGAATATGCTGAATATGCTTTGCAAATATACATGCAAACCCTCGGGCATCTGGTGGAAGGGTCATAAGGTCAAAAGGGGTGCAACGGAGGTACCTATGCCATGGACAACCTCAAAAGGACTCTTACGTGTGGACCTACTAACTCCATTTTTATATGCGAACTCAACAAGGGGTAAAGTCAATTCTCAAGTGCTTTGTTTCTTCCCCACTACACATCTAAGCAGCTCCAGCAATTGACAACCTCAGTTTGTCCATCCGTTTGAGGAAGAAAGGCTGAAGATTTCAAAGTAGTACCACACAATCTTCATAAAGTCTTCCAAAAATAGCCCATGAATTTGACACCGTTATCAGGCACGATGGAAGTGTTAAGACTATGCAACCTGACTATCTCTTGGAAGACTAACATAGCAACATGCGAAGCATCATTAGTCTTGTTACAAGAAATAAAATGGCCCATCTTAGAAAACCTATCGGCCGCAACCAAAATCAAATCAAGACCCTGAGATGTCTTAGGAAGACCAAATACGAACTCCATACTAATGTCTTTCCAAGGAGCATATGGGATAGGAAGAGGAGTGTAAAGTCCAGTAGTGTATCTCTTGGTTTTAGCTAACTGATAGGTGTGACATTGAGACATAATTCGCTAGGCATCACCTCTGAGAGAAGGCCAATAGAAGTGATCAGCAACCAAAGCAATAGTCCTATTTGTAGCCAACTGGTTGACTAACCCCAAACGTGCATTTCCCAAACTCAGAAGTCCCAAAACGATGCCTTAGAAATGCATAACGTAGAACCCCAAAATAGGTAACCATCATAGATGACAAAGTCAACGTGGTGTTTGCCGTTTCCAGCCAAAATAAATGAATGAACAGTCAGGACAAGAGGTGTAAGCACCTTTGAGCTTATCAAGACCTAGAAGCAACCTACATTGACTGTGAAAGGTAACTAATGCGACTAACGTCATCAGCAACGTTGTTCTCAACCTCGAATTTGTGCTTAAGCACAAAGGAATACTCACTAATATACTTGACCCACCAGGGATGCTTAGGATTGACACTGGATTGAGAATTCCAATGCTTAAGGCTTCATCGAATACTCAACAAAGTCATGAGGTAAAAGGTAATACCTCCAATGGCAAAGACATTGACTCAAAGCATATAACTCTTTCTCATAAGTGGTATACCTAATCCACCTAGAGTCATTGAGTTTTTCACTAAAGAATGCTATGGGATGTCCATCCAGACTCAAGACTTTGCCAATGGCATACCCAAAGGCATCACAAGCAACCTCGAAGACCTTGCTAAAGTCGAGGTGCCTAAGGATTGGAGTAGATGTCATCCTATCCTTAATTTCCCTAAAAGCAAAAGCTGTTTTAGAAGTCCACTGAAATGACCCTTTCTTCCGACAATCTGTAACGGGAGCCATAATAGAACTAAAGTGCCTAATGAGTCTCTTATAGAAGAATGCAAGGCCATGGAAGCTCTTAGCCTTAGTGATGGTCTTGACTCTTGAGTTCAGCCACTCCCTCGTGCCTTTCACTTTGTTAGGGTTAGTAGAGATACCTTGAGCAGACACAACGAACCTTGAAAAGAGAACCTGGGATTGGAGGAAAACACACTTCTTTAAATTAGCAAAGAGCTTTACCTCTCTAAGAATACAAAAAAGTTGCCTAAGATGCTCAACATGTTGTTCTTGAGACATGCTATACACCAAGATTTCATCAAAATACACTATCAAGAACTTGCCTAAGAATGGCTGCAAAATATGAGCCATGAGTCTTATAAATGTGCTGGAGCGTTAGACAATCCAAATGGCATTGCCATCCATTCAAATAAGGGTCATCCTAGGTCTTAAAAGCAGTTTTTCATTCATCCCCAAGACTATTGTGAACGTATGTGAACCCGATAGGTCTATCTTAGAGAACCAGCTAGACCCAGCAAGACAATCAAGCATATTCTCTTACCTCAAAATGGGAATCTATATTTCACAGTGATCTTGTTAATAACTCTACTATCGAGTATCGACACACCTTCTCCAAGAACCATCCGTCTTAGGAGTAAGAAGGGCAGAAATCACACAGGGACTCAAGCTATGGCGAACAAAGCCTTTAGACAACAGTTCCTTAACCTACCTATTTAATATAGCTCCCTCTGTATGGTTTAGCCTATAATAGGGAAGGTGAGGCAGTTGAGGCCCTGGAACAAAGGGAGGTAACTCACCCAGGAGCTCATCAGGAGCAATATCAGCGAAACTTTTAAGCAACTCATCAATCTCATCTAAGGTTCCCTTAGAAGGGGCGATACAAGTGGGGGAACTAAGGAAGGAAATAGAGTTTTAGTCTAGGGTCCTGGCTAAGATTGTCAAATAGAACTTATTAGAGTTTCCCAGTCTCTCAAAAGTTCTATGATGATAAAGGAAAATAGTTCCTCTAGATGGAGTAAACACATTGATGGAAGAGGATAAAATCGGGGAAGATTTGGGACTCCGGGAAGAGAACTACTCTTTGAGTTGACACATGTTAAGAGTGATACACTTATTCATGTACTTAAAGGTATATGTGTTATCTCTTCCATGATGTGAGACATTCAAATTATAAAGCCAAGGACAACCTTAGAGGATATGAGCAACATTCATCGGGAAGACATCATATAAAATCTTGTCCTTTAACCACCAATCTAGATGAGAATCTTACACCTATAGCTGTTTGGTTGGTCTTAATGACACATGCTACTTTGAATGTGTAGGGATGAGGCTCTACCTTAAGATGACATCGCTTTATGGTGGACTCGGCAACAAGATTCATGGTGCTACCACCATCGATAACCATTTTCATGAGAGTTTCCCCACACCTCTAACACGGATATAAAAGAATGGTGGTACGTTTCTACTCATGTTTGAGACTGAGTTGGCCAAAAGACATCTAACAGCTCCAAGATGTGCATCATAGAGAAGGCTATTTTCAACATCAACAAGATCTTTAAGGCCTCCCTCTGTGTCAACATCTTCCTCAAGCTCAAGTGGTTCACGTGATTCATGCTCTAATGCAAAGGTATGATGGGGGCACTCAGAAGCGTAATGACTTCTCCTACAACAATTGAAAAATTGGACATTGGTCATTGGATTACGAGAAGTATCAGGAGGTGCAACAGCAGGAGGTGCACTTGGAGGCGAAACTACTTTAGGTGGAACTTGAAAGCTATGGCCCTTGGAGGTTGATGCACTCACGGAAGACTCACTCACCCTAGGAATAGATTGGCTAGGGGTCCCTAGAGGAAGGATTAGAACATTGCATAGGGTAGCTTGTCAAATTTTTCATCCTCTAAAGCTTTACGGTAAGCCTCATCTAGAATACAAGGAGCAAACATGGTTACCTTCCTCTTAAGGTTAGTTCGTACATATTGAATGAATCGGGCTATGATAATGAAAGGATCCTTTAGAAGGTTATAGCGCTGAATCAATTGCTTAAAACTATTGATGTTGTTGAACACATTAGAGGTGGACTGCCTAAGGTGTTCGACAAGGTGGGCTTTATGGAAAGAAGGGAGGTACTTCTCTTTCATCCTATCCTTCATGACTTCCCACTGGTTGATGGGAGATTGATGCATTCGCTCAAGGTGACTTGTGATAGTTTGTCAAAACTTTCTAGTGGGTCCTAGAAGTTTCATCTTACCAGATAGAACTCTCTCAATGTCAGACATCTCGTACCAATCAAAGTAATCCTCCATAGCAACTATCTAGTCAGAGAAAGTGGTGGCATCTATCTTACCATCAAGAGGATACATCTTCCTTCACCTTTCGAGTAATGTTGGAGTAACCCTCATGAACATTCCTACGGTCAGATGTAAGGTCTGCAGATCTGGGCTCCCCATAACTACTTGTCCTCCTGCTATCTCTAGGGGTGTCAAACCTACGATCCCTCGGGTCTCGCTGACTATTTCTCATACCACTTCCCTAATCTCACTTTCGATAGTTAAGGTGAAGTTGTTCGTGTTTCCTCTCCTCATACTTATTAGCCCGATCTGACTTATAGACGACCTACTTACGGCGGCCACTTCCCTCCACAAGAAGTTCAAGGAAATTTTGTGGTGAGATTTGAGGTTGGTTAAACATGGGTATCTTTTCAAATGCCCGACTAAGTTTGTCAATCTTAGCCTCTAGCTGGTCAAACCTACCTCTTATCCTGATGGTCAAGTCGCTCTTGGCATTGGTAAGACTGTTTGGGTGGTGAGGACATGATGGATGCAAATACGAATCCACGGTGTAAGTGCCGAGATTAAACCAACCAACTTGCAATAATAACCATAACAATAAACAATCACTACGCACACACCAGAGCACAAAGATATGGATTATTGATAAGACTCAAATGAAGCAGGAAATTAAGAAGCAAGGAAACAAATGAAGGATCTAAGCAAGTACTCAAAAACCTAAACAATCTGTAATTAGGCTAATTTCGCACCAGAAAACCAAGCTCTTATCAGAGTAAATCGAGATCCTGTACCTTAAGGGGTTCACGAGTAATGGCCTAAGTTCCACCTTCAGTAAATTGAACTAAGGGTTAATGGAGACAAGGTGTCAGTCTCCACTTGGTGGTAGCGAGCATCAAATAGTCAGGCCGATAACAGGACTCCTCGACTAAACAATGGCAGGACAACAATGAAGTGGATTCTAGCAACAGCAAGATAGGGCGTCTAGTAGCATCAGCAATGAACAGCAATCAGCAGCTACATCCGCGACTTGAGCCATCAAGGTGAATTTCCTATAATAGGAGCAGTTGGCGGTGGCAAGACAGGACAGTACGAGGGTTTCGATCTGCTCTGTGGTCGGCCGACGGGTTAGAGCCTTGTCAATTGCGAGCAAAAATTGAATTGCACGATCTAGGTTCTGCAAGGTTTCGAGCACTCAATTGAAGGACAAATTGGAATTTTTTTGGTAATTAATACAAGGATTTTGTATGAAATTCAGTAGGTAATCAAGAGTTAAGATCAATTTTGGTTAGAGTTCGATGATCGTGGTAAATTTAGGGTGTTCAGGGTAAAAAAATTGGCAAATCCCAATTTAGTGTTTTGCAAATTTGAGGTTTTAAGGTTGCGTTGATCGCCTGGAGGTGGCTAACAAGTGGTGGTGATGGCCGCCGCTCTTGGGTGGGCGATTCGATGGCTGGTAGATGCGGGTTAAGGTTTCTGGGTTTGGACTTTGTTTGAGGAACGTGAAAGGGAACAGAAAGGAAAGGGAAGCATAAAGGACAGTAGCAAAGATCGCGAGCAATACCGAATTTGATGTAGGACGCTTTGAGAGCAATCCTTGCACTGAGAAACTCGCATACAAAATAGGAGAACACTCACAAATATTTCTCACAATTCAATTTGATTTCATTCAAGTATGTCTTTCCTCAACGTACGAGGAGGCTTATGTACGAACACTCACAAATTTCTCATAATTCAATTTGATTTCATTCAAGTCTATCTTTCTTGAATGTACCAGGAGGTTTATATACGAATCATTACAACTGAAAAAGGGATAGAAAATATTTTAGAAGATAACGAAAAGCTAAAATAGGCTAAGAAATAAAATAAGACTAGGGTTATTATCCTAAAAGAGAATACCTAAGTTCTGAAATCTCCTGTGCTTCACTGCCATAAATTTGCTTAGGAGATACTGCATTAGTTGGGCTCCAGGAAATTTCAAATTGGTCATGATGGGATCAAAAAGAGTTATTGTAGGAAAAAATTTAGGAAGAATAATTTGGAGATTTTATTATAGGTTTATTTGGAATATAATTAGATTCAGATTCTGTTTTGGTTTTCTGTTGCTGTTAGGGTATTTTGATTTCCTATTCCAGTTAGGATTAGTGTTCGGAAGGTTGCTTGCCTATAAATAAGGGTTTTGTGAATCTTGTTATTCATTCATGACTGAATATTGAATGATTATCGCTTAGCACAGATATGCTTCTCTTTTCTTTTCTTTAAATTTTCCTTCTTCCCTTATCTTCCCTCTTCCTCTCTGAATTCCCTCTTCTTTTCCCCTTTCTCCTTTCTGATCTCTAGCAGCCTAAGTCCCTTACTGCTTCTGCACCCTGCTACTGCTGCTGTTGCTTGTTACTTAATTAGAGCTGGGCAAAGTTTACCCGACACGATTACCGACACAAAGTTAAGGGGGTTTGGGTATAAATTTTCAACCTGTTTAATTAAATGGGTGGACACGTTCAACCCGTTTAATTAAATGGGTTAGGTTTAGGTTGAGATTCTTGACACAAAAAAGTACCTATTTAACCCGTTTAATTAAATGAGTTAAACAAATCAACTCATTTTGGGTTAAGTGGATCAACCCGTTTAAAAATTAAATGGGTACAGGTCAAGGTTTTCCAACCTGTTTAATAGACGGGTTAGGTTCAGGCCGAGGAATTCTCAACCCATTTAAGTTTGACACGAACACAAACCCGATCTGACACGACCTATTACCTAGTTCTATACTTAATGCCATCTCCCACAGTTTTGAATGATTAAATATCGGTGCCATCAGTTTCTACAATTTGCCTCATATGGGGTTTTGTCTTGAGTTGCAGAGTAATATTTTGCGGCATTGGATGCTCAGACTGTTGGAAATAGAACATATCACATTTTCCTAAAATTCCTTTGCCCTACAAATTCTTGTGAAAGCCTAATTATAGCTATCTTGGCTATCCATAGGTAGTTTTAGAGGAAAATCGAAGGCAAATGCAAGCGGAAGTAATGCAAAACGTTGCCATTAATGACATGAGTTACTAACAATAAGAGCTCTCACTTGGAGTTCCAATTGCAGCTAGGGCTCATGGAAGGAATTCAACTTTGAGTCTATGTCATTCAATAGTTTTAGCATCATCTAATCATCAAATATGACTTATGCACACAAATAAGTGATGTTGAGCTCAAAAGATTAAGTTAGATGATTGATATTACGCACAAACTATGAGTCCAAAATGGAATAATCTGTCACAAAATAATCAGATCGGGAACACTTCTGAAGTTGAGCAAACAGTGAACTAGGTTTTCACTCCACGGCAACTGCAATGTGCTACAAAATTGCTGGCATCAGGGCAATTTAGCTATAGTTTGCAGCCATTTCTGAAATCGCAGTTCAAATTCATTCTGACGTGTCACTACCTAATGGGAGCATATTTCTTTAAGAGAGTAGATACACTTGTAAGTCATCTGAAAAAAGAAGTGGCACCTGTCCTTGACAATGTGGTGTTTAAGATGATCTTAATATTGATGCAGGCCAACACTGCCTGGAGGATGCATGATGTCCTTTAATAAAGCTTGTATCAGGTATAAAGGGGATTCTGTGAGAAGAAATGTTGTTTGGACTTTTCCATACCCATGTTGCAGTGTCAAAGAGTCCAATGAGAGTGTTGTGCTGGACTCAGCTTCTTCAGAAGTTTGTCCATCTTTTGTCCAAACAGAATGGTTGTGCCTCAATACCCATATTTGAGTGTAAGGTGTTCAAAACGGGTACCTTAGGCAAAAGAGTCCAAGTGACATAAGTGAATACAACTTCCATAGCTTGAGGCATCCTTCATCATATTAAATGTTGATAGTTTTGTTGGGCCATCAACATCTTTATACTTCCATACATATAGACTTCCTACCTTTGGAGAAATTGTTGTGAGTGAAACTTTAGGATTATATTTTCATCAAGGACCTTAGAAACTTTTCGGTGACTCGTACCACTCATTTACTCTCTGTCAAAATTTTGCTACCGCTCTGTCCTTGGTGGGACTGTGGAATAATGGTTTGGTTTGGTTGCCTCTGTCTTTGGTTGTTGATACTGAATAACAATGCTTCTTTAAGGTCCTTGACATCTAATATGTTCTATCCGGTATTATTCTGGGTAATATTTCCTATTTTTTATTAATATCTTTTCATTTTCAATGATTGATTCTTTGAAATAGGGGTATTATGTTATGGCTGTTGGAAGTGGAGATTTTTGGTTACAGTTTCTTTGTGAAAAGACTCTTTTTACTTTGTTAATCTTTCCCCTGTTCAGTTTCAAAATTTCCATATGATTTTTTTTTTTTTTTTGGGGGGGGGGGGTGTGGTTCAAAACATGGGATAAGTTAAAATTTAACAGATCTTCAATGCATGGATGTGTATACGGTGCTGTCATACTTTCATTCAAGTTGTCTCCTTTATCAATTGAAGACAAGTTGGTAATAAAATTATTCCGTTTTTACCTTAGATGTTCTAGTTCAGTACTGCCTCCAGGTGTAATGTAATTATCTGGTATATGACAGATCTTTAATTGTTATGCAGAGTCAAAAGTCTCGCCGTGATGAGTTCCGCACTCACATAGCAAATATTTATCGTACTGTGGCAGAGAAAATTTGGCCTGGTATGCTGTCCCGAAAACCAGTTTTCCGCCTTCACTACTTGAAATTCATTGAGGACACAACTAGACAAATTTTAACTGCATTACCAGAGAGCTTCCAAGAGATACAACCTCTCCGCTATGCCCTTGCTTCTATCTTAAGATATCTTGCTCCTGAATTCATTGATTCAAAATCTGAAAAGTTTGATGCTCGAACACGAAAACGATTGTTTGATCTTCTTCTTTGTTGGAGTGATGACACAAATGGTGCATGTAGTCAAGATGGAGTCAGTGATTACCGCCGTGAAGTGGAAAGATACAAGTCTTCTCAGCATGGGCGCTCAAAGGATTCTGTTGACAAACTTTCTTTTGATAAGGAACTCAATGAACAAATAGAGACAATACAATGGGCCTCTATGAATGCTATGGCCTCACTCTTGTACGGACCTTGCTTTGATGACAATGCCAGAAAAATGAGTGGTAGGGTAATATCCTGGGTTAACAGTCTATTTATGGAACCTGCACAGAGGGTTCCATTTGGCTACTCCCCTGTAGATCCAAGGACTCCATCTTATGCTAAACTCACTGGTGATAGTGGGCGTGGAGCCCGTGATCGACACAAGAGTGGCCCCCGTCGCATTTCTTTGGCAAAATTGGCATTGAAGAATTTGCTTCTGACAAATTTGGATCTCTTTCCTGCTTGTATTGATCAGGTTTGTCTTCTGTTATTCCTGTCTCTATGATCAGGTTGTCTTTTTTCTTTTGTCAAATAAATTGTCTTATTTGGTTATACTTAAAGGTATGCTGTGGATGTCTTTGTTTGACCCATGTTTTATACTCTTTTGTTGGAGAAAATCTGGAGGCTTCCCTCAAAGTTTGGACATTTGAGTTTCTGCCTCGATATTATTTTCAGCAAGAAATGATGATGAAGTGCAACATAATTTAGTTCTTTGGAGTTCTGTGCAGTCCCTTCCTGCAGTGCAGTTTCTTTACTTGCCTGTCCGCCATTCGGCATTCTTGCTTCGGTTTGGGTATATCAAATTCTATTCATGTGACTGATGGTAGAGCCTCATGACTAATTCTTGCATGATGTTTTCCCTGCAGTGCTACTATTCTGATGCTGCTGTAGCAGATGGTTACTTCAGTGTGCTAGCTGAGGTCTACATGCGTGAGGAGATAACCACGTGTGAGGTTCAGAGATTGTTGAGCTTAATCTTATATAAGGTTGTTGATCCATCTAGACATATCCGAGATGATGCTCTTCAGATGCTCGAGACACTCTCTGTTCGTGCTTGGGCAGAGGATGGTATGGAACTCTCTGGAGGCTATAGAGCTGCTGTTGTTGGCAATCTCCCTGATTCTTATCACCAATTCCAATACAAGCTTTCCTGTAAACTTGCCAAGGATCATCCCGAGCTGAGCGAGCTGCTTTGTGAGGAAATCATGCAGAGACAACTTGATGCTGTCGACATAATTGCTCAGCATCAGGTCTTAACTTGCATGGCGCCATGGATCGAAAATCTTAATTTCTGGAAGCTACTGGATGGTTGGTCAGAACGATTGTTAAAAAGTCTATACTATGTAACTTGGCGTCATGGTGACCAGTTTCCTGATGAAATTGAGAAACTTTGGAGTACAATTGCTAGCAAGTCTAGAAACATTGGCCCAGTTCTTGACTTTTTAATCACAAAAGGTATTGAGGACTGTGATTCAAATGCTTCTGCTGAAATAAGTGGTGCTTTTGCCACGTACTTCTCAGTTGCAAAAAGGGTTAGCTTGTACCTTGCACGCATTTGCCCCCAGCAGACAATAGATCATCTGGTGTATCAGTTGGCAGAGCGGATGCTTGAAGAAAATGTTGAGCCTTTAAGGTCTACGTCTGGTAAGGCTGATGTCGGTGGTAGTTTTCTGTTAGAATTCTCTCATGGTCCTGCAGCTCATGTGATGTCTATTGACTCACCTTTGATTGTTCGAGGCCCTCTTGATGTCCTAGTAAGGAACACTAGTGGGAGCCTGAGCTGGTGCACAGCAGGTGTAGGTGGGCGCAGTGCCTCAGGCCCATTAATACCTGTACCTGCTGAGGTAAATGTTGCTAGTGCTGGCCGTTCTACTCAGCTCCCTGCTTTGCCTGGGACATTGATGGGGGTCAGAAATTCCACTGGGAACATGCGCAGCCGTCACATGTCCAGAGATAGTGGAGACTTTTTTATTGACACTCCAAACTCTGGTGAAAGTAGCTTGCATTCTGGTGTTGGAACACATGGCATCAATGCAAACGAGCTTCAATCCGCTTTGCAGTGTCATCAGCAGCATTCACTTACTCGAGCAGATATAGCTTTGATTTTACTCGCAGAAATTGCGTATGAGAACGATGAAGATTTTAGGGAACACTTGCCTCTTCTGTTTCATGTCACCTTCGTCTCAATGGATAGTTCAGAAGACATTGTTCTTGAGCACTGCCAACACCTGCTCGTAAATTTGTTATACTCACTTGCAGGAAGGCACTTGGAGCTGTATGAGGTTGAAAAAAGTGATGGAGAGAATAGGCAGCAGGTGGTGAGCCTGATCAAGTATGTTCAGTCTAAACGCGGAAGCATTATGTGGGAGAATGAGGACCCCACTGTGGTGAGACCAAATGTTCTGAGTTCAGCACTTTTGGCAGCACTGGTTCAAAGCATGGTGGATGCGCTTCTTTTCCAAGGGGATCTTCGAGAGACATGGGGAGCAGAGGCATTGAAATGGGCTATGGAGTGTACTTCAAGGCATCTTGCTTGCCGGTCTCATCAGATATACCGTGCATTGAGGCCCAAGGTCACTAGTGATGCGTGTGTTTTGCTTTTGCGTTGCATACATCAGTGTTTAACCAATCCCATTCCGGAAATTCTGGGCTTTGTTATGGAGATTTTACTGACATTACAAGTGATGGTCGAGAACATGGAACCCGAAAAAGTCATACTCTATCCTCAGCTATTCTGGGGTTGTGTTGCTATGATGCACATGGACTTTGTCCATGTTTATTGCCAGGTGCTCGAGCTTCTCTTGCGTGTAATCGATCGATTGTCCTTCCAGGACAGAACAACAGAAAATGTTCTCCTTTCTAGCATGCCTCGAGATGAACCTGACTCTAATGCATCTGACATGAGGTCATTCCAACATTTGGAATCCAGAACTGGTGTTGATCCCATTGGGAAGATTCCAGCTTTTGCTGGTGTTCAACCTCTTGTTCTCAAAGGGCTCATGTCAACTGTCAGCCACGTTGTGTCTATTGAGGTCCTTACGCACATTTCATTCCCAACATGTGACTCGATATTTGGGGACCCCGAGACAAGGCTTCTGATGCATATTGTCGGCTTGCTGCCATGGCTTTGTCTGCAGCTAAGCAAGGACACCATGGGGCTTGCTTTACCTGTCTGTCAGCAACAGCAGAGAGCGTGCTCTGTTGCTGTAAATGTTGCATGGTGGTGTCAAGCAAGATCCCTGGAAGGGTTAGCCACAGTATTTCTGGCATACTCCCACGGTGAAATCAAGAGTATAAATAACTTGCTAGCATGTGTGGCTCCACTGCTATGCGCTCAGTGGTTCCCTCAGCACTCAGCATTGGCTTTCGGGCACTTGCTAAGACTTCTAGAGCGGGGCCCAGTGGAGTACTATCGAGTGATACTACTCTTTCTAAAGGAACTCCTTCAGCATACACCGGTTGAGGCAGCTCAAAGCCCACATGTTTATGCAATCGTGTCTCAACTTGTAGAGAGCTCTTTGGGAAGCGATGCACTCAATGTGCTCGAAGCACTCCTACAAAGCTGTAACTCACCTACCGATGGGAACCTGCATGAGTCTGCTGTTTTCGAGAATGGCCATGGCACGGCTGATGAAAAGTTGTCACCACCTCTGACCTCATATAGGGCTCAGACTGGCTCCCTACCGTACCCCTTGGGCCCGGGGTTTGGAGCAGCTTCAGCGTGGGGTGGGCAATGGGGTGCTTTGGAATCTGGGTTTGCGGCACCCAGAGAAATTGCTTTGCAGAATACGCTCGTGATGCTGGGGCGGATTCTGGATAACTGTGAACTCGGAAGGAAGAAGGATTATAAGAGGCTAGTGCCTTTTGTCCCAAATATGGGAAGCCATTAAGCATGTTTTTGCGCAAAACATCATTCACAGAAATCAAAATTCTAAATATGAATTTTCTCTCTGGCTTCTCATTTGAATAGGTAATGATATCTAACTCATAGTGGCTCAATGTATTTTCTCTCTGGGAAGCTATAAAACATGTAGGTTTCAGATCCCTTTTCTTTTCTGTTCTGTTCTTTTCTTTTTTTTTTGTTTTTGAATATACTTATATTTTTGCTAGCAATAATGTAAGAGGTAATGTTAGAAAGGTTTCGGCACCTTGTGATGATTATTACACACACACACACACACACATATATATGGATTCCTCATCTTGTTGGAAAAAGGTGCTTTATATTTCTAACATGTTTTGATCTTGAAGTATTAAAAGATGCAAGAGATAACTATTACATGGTAAATTGTCATAGTATTCAGTGCATTGTAAACAGTGGCGTGCGCACACACACATATATGTGTGCGTGTGTAGATACATACACGTATATACATACATGTGTGATGTATGTACATTGACGTAAACTAGGTTTGACAAATCAAATGTTGTTCTACAATCAATCAATCTAATCACATCCAACCGTTGACCCACTTGTTTGACCAGTTTGATTATCCAATCGGTTCTCTTAACATTTTCATACATAAATCTAAATCCAAGTTCATTACCTCCAATAGTCTAATTCATCAAAACTGTGCACTTAGAGAAAGTTTGTTTACAATGCAATTTTTATTGTTCTCTTTAATTGCACATCAGACATGATAATGGATGTAGTATTATTTTGTTATTCCTTATTACATCATATCAAACAGGCCATAAGATTCTGAAGTTTATAAGACTTAAGAAATCTCCTTAATTTGACACACAAAGTACTTCATGTTTGGAGGAGGTATTGCAACTCTTTTTCCAAACCTTCCATATGACAGTTGAGAATCTCACGAAGTCACTACACTCATGCCTCTAGTAATAACATTACTTTTACCGCTGGTGATAAATTGTTGTCTGCAGTCGTGAACGGTAAATTACAGTTCTTTCTTAACCAACAATAGCCTACTTCTGAAACAATACCAAGTCTTTCTAGTGGATATTATGGAGTTTCCTTGGTTAGGTTGACAATTGACGTGCACCGTCTACTTGCTGACAAAATGCAGACATGTAAAAGCAAACACTTTATGAATGGTGGTGATCAATCATGTGTAAAATAACTCAGCCATAACTTGCATGTACCAAAAAAAATCAAACAGTACCCCAACCAACTACCTTGTTCATTATGAGTGTATGGAATCTATTACCTGCTCCAATATGTTCAAATATATTCAATCCTGCTAACTGCTCACCGAACCTACTCTAATATGCTCAAACCTGCTAATTACTAGTCAAACTTGCTCCGACCTACTCCAGTATACAGTTCACTCACAAACCTGTTTTTAAACTGTCACAATCTGCTAACTACTAGTCAAACATGCTTTAACCTATTCAAATATTCAATCTGCTCATCAAATCTACACAAGCTCACTTTAATTTGCTCTAATCTACTTCAATATGCTTTCTATTCATCCAATATACCCATAATGAACAGACTCTGAATTATCAACCAAAGAAGGTCAACTCTCTACCACTCACAAGTAGCAACTAGACTATCAACTAAAAGAAGCTGATTGCCGATTGTTCAACATCACCAGAGAGGACTACATGTGCCCAACATTTCATATTGGTTTCATATTAAAACGTTTCTTTCACTAGTCGGCCACACACTTAAAAAAATCAATGCACGCAGTGACGTTGCACTTAGCACCGCCCAAAAAAAGAATTAAAAGAAAGGGGAGAAAAGGCACTAAGAAGTTACAACTTATTCTTTTCATCATCACCTTCTACTAAACACAAATACAAGCCCTGCATTCACTTGAATTATAAACATAACTTGGCTGTCTAAACTTCAAAGGCGAATTCATACAAAATCTAACAAAACATGACATCAAAAAAATAAAAATAAAAAATTCTAAGTCCTCATACAGTAAAAATCATACATCTCTTTGCACCAAAAGAAAGAACGTGGACAATGGATTACTACTATGATTCTATGAAACCTATCAATGAAAGGACAGCCCGGTGCACAAGCATCTCGCGTTCACCCTGGGTCCGGGAAAGGGCCGCACCCCAAGGAATGAATTGTAGGCAGTCTAACCTGACTTTGTCAATGGCTGATTTCACGGCTCGAACCCGTGACCTTTTGGTCACATGAAGACAACCTTACCGTTGCTCCAAGGCTCCCCTTTATGAAACCCACCAACGAACCAACCAAAAAAAAAAAAAAAGGGATTGCCAACACATTCATATCCAGCTGGAGAAGTAATCTGGATGTACATATGCTGAATGACCATCTTGTTTCCACGGTCAACAGCTAAGGCACATTGTGAATACAAACAGCTATCCTACTCAAGCAAAATTAATCAGATGATCCTGGAGTCTTCGTCTCAAAGACCGAGACAGTAGAACAACGGAATACGAGCGGAAGACAGAGAAGTCTACACTTCGGATAAAACATACATTTGTAGAAGTGACGATAACTGTCAAAATCAACCATACTGAAACTTGTAAATCAGTCAAGGACATAGATCCTCGAGGCGATATCCTGCACAAGCCAATCAAAGCCTTCCAGCAGCCCCTCTCCAGTGTATGCACTGCAACCAACAATTTTCCAGTGTCGGGTCTTATCCATGGCATCCAAGTTAAGCACCTAATGGAATCAAGTTGCGTGAGATTAGATTGAACTCTAGGTGTTTAAAAAGAAAAGAACCGAACAGAGGTCAACAACTAAATTATGCCAGTAGACCTGGCGAAACACTACCCAGCCACAGTATCCGAATTAGACTGACCCCGAAATGTGAATAAGGCAACCCAGCTTCCACCATGACCCAAATTGACCCAACTCAAACAAAACCAACCCAAAATTTTTGTCAGTAATATTGCTTGTAGTCTTCAATGTCCGACTTGTTGAACTAGCCAATGGCTGATCCAAGATCCCTCTTGACCTGACCCAAAATTACCAATCTCAAATCCGGACCCAAAAGAAGCAAATATGAACATGTTTGCAGGTCTAAATTGTGGATATCATCCCATTAATGGTTAAAGCCATGCATGACCAAGATAAGATCAATAGACTAGCAAAAGGCGTATGCATCATCCACGCCCTTGCCTGTTCACATGTCAAATTGGATATCATCCCATTAATGGTTAAAGCCATGCATGACCAAGATAAGATCAATAGACTAGCAAAAGACGTATGCATCATCCACGCCCTTGCCTGTTCACATGTCAAATAAATTGTAAGGCATATTAATATTCCCCCCCCCCCGAGCGATCGGCCTTCTAGAAGCTTCAGTAGAAGCAACTAGTTGCTATGGCTCAAATCTGTAGTCAATCCGATTTCCCAAAGGAGCAGTTGAGCATTGAATCCAAATTTTCAATAGACTGGCAAAGACAAGATATCAGATCATTAGATAACAAAGGAACATATCAGACCAAGGATCCAAATGCACTTCATGTCTCTCGTTGTGTTCAACAAGAGTGAATCTTTACTTTCAGTACACCTATGGTCAATGGCCATGATAAGTGAAACTCTTCCACACCAAAGGATGACTTCAAGACATATTTGATGTTACCAGAGAATAAAACGTTCTCTGAGACACTACACCAAATTCAGCTAATGCGCACATTTGAAGGAATAGCAACTGAAGTCCTAGAGAATTAAAACTACGAAAGAACAAGAATCAAAAGAGAACAGATTCCACAGTTACAGCCTTAGCAAATAAAAACTTACTTTGGCAATTTCAGAAGGTGAAAGAGCACCTTGTATGTCCTGCTTATTTGCAAATATCAACAAGGACGCTCCTGACAGCCTCTGTAATAACAAAACATCACCACATCTTGTTGATTTTAGAAACAAAAAACAGTCCTTGTCCTCGCACAAATATGTAAAAATATGCAACCATTCCCCACTTACACTATGGTGAAAGAAAATATCGGCCACAATTACTGAAAATATACAACCCAAGAGATGCAATCCAGTCCTTCCGAGTATTTCAGTTCCAAGATAACTAGAGCAGGATCCGGATCTTTAGACAAAGCCATTATTAGGAGTCCTACCAGCTGGAATGTAGAATCAATTTGATACGTACAATCAATTCGAGATGCCGAGCACTCGAATGTGTAAAATTGATGAGTCTAGTAAACCACTGATAACAGCTTCTGTAAACATCTTGTAACAGGACACATGTGAGCTAAGATGGCAAATGCTCAGATCACTTTAGGAGACCTCTCCTAGAACTGTACAGACACAAGTGGGAGAGGGGGAGGCCAGTAAGGTATAAGTAAATTCAAGAATTTGAAGTCCTGTATAAAGGGCCAGAGCTATATTGCTTCTGGTCAAGTCCAGCATACAATAATATCAATGTTTGAAGCTCAGCAAACTGGCCATAGGACAAGGGATGAGATCCCAAAACATATGACATCAAATCTGCATGCATGGCACCATCAGTGCATACAATAGTTCAGTCTCTGTTTCAACTTGCGTCAGTAGTAGAAGGAAAATGAAATAAGAGGGTTAGTTCTCCAAGATAGATGTAGAGTACCTCTTCTTTCAGCAGATTATGCAGCTCATTTCTACAATCATCTAATCTTCTGAGATCTGAACTGTCAACTACCCATATCAAACCATCAGTTTGCTCAAAGTAGTTCCTCCAATAGGCTCTGATAGTTTTCTGGCCACCTACATCCCATATATTAAGGGTATACCTGTCAAGTCCATGAAGCATAATTTCAGAACCAATTCTACAAATAACTGATCTGTTGCAAAACTTCACTCCCCGCAACGCCAACTCAATAATAAAAAAGGGCATAGTGCCATGCAATTTGGTAAAGGCGTGGAATCAGGCATGTGGCACGGCTACTTCACTAGAAGTCCCACTTCACCAGAGCAGTTTAGCTAGCTCTCTATACCCGGTTTAGCTGCTTGGTTTCACAGCTTCAAACCAAGGTAATAATGGAAGAAAACTCCCCACATATAGTATCCTCAAAGGAAGATGTAATATCAAGGCTTATCAAAAGTCCCTAATATACTATTTCCACATTCTTTGAGCTGCCAACATTGCCATCAAATTAAGAAATTGAGGGAAGAGAAATGTGTAACATGGGAAGATAAAAAACACTAGTTTACTTTTGGTAAGAAATAGTCTTGATATTGAACCCCAAAGTGGGACTGATGACACTGGTGTCCTCCCCATTGATTTTTAGAACGATGGTTGTCTTCCCTGAATTGTCAAGACCCCTGCATATCACACATCACATAATTGTTGCTGCATTCATTGCAATTCAAAGAAGTCAAAACATGCACACACACACACACACACACACACAGAGACAGAGAAAGCATACACCATAAGAATTCGCATCTCTTTCTCTTTCCTCTTGATTTTGCGGATTATGCTGAGTAGCCCCATTTGTACTTCGCCTTCAATGGATCAATGTTCTCAAAAAGGGGGCCGAACACGCCAGAGCTCTTGCCTTGTCCGTCAATAAAATCAAATTCCAATACCTGTCTACACTATTCCCCGTTTGAGCCAATTTTCCATATATGCTCTTCCTAGCCTTTGCCTTCACCTTTCCCCTCTGCAACTTCAGAATTCAATCCAAATTTACAAAAACATTCAGGTGAAATTTGAATACTAGATTTAATAGCTTATTACTTGGAGACATTAATTATTAAACCAGATGGTTTTATAGCTAAGTTATGAGTGACTCTGCATCTGTTTTGTTGCACCTCTTGCTGTCAAAACTAAATTTTTTATGTATTGCAATTTTTTCCTTTAATGACATAGTCCCACCCACAGTTTGTCCAGTTGGAAAGATATACCATACAAAGCCCCCCCCCCCCCAAAAAAAAAAAAAGTTGAGTTTTGGTTAAAGCCCAAAGCAGACAAGTGGCACACTGGGGAAGCAAGGGTTCGCTATGCAAGCAACAGCTTCAGCCACTTAGCAACAGCTCACAGCCACGAAAAAATGGAAAAGCTATAGCTCTTTTACAGAAAAAGTAAAACTTGATGGTTACTACATCCTCAATTCAAACAAGGGAAAAAGATCACTGACACTATATTTGGAAACTAAAACATTTATGGAACCCAATCAATTAGCAGAGTTCCATTTTCTACTTGTATGACTCATCATAACCATATCACACCAGGGCAAATGCCTTTCTGCATTGACGATAGTATATAGATCTGCTCAAGGAATGGCAAATTTCCTCATGCAAGGAATATTCTCGACTAAATCAGAATTGCATTCACTTTTGCGTAAATCCTCCAATAATTTAACCACATCGCACCTCTTAGTTCCATTATGTGATGTTCCTTTATCATCAAGATTATACAACTCAAACCTATGACTATAATAAGCCAATATAGAGAACGACATGTAACATTTACTTAATGGCTGAAATGTGAGAGTTGACCCATGCCATGCATTAACCATTGTTACACACAGACACATAAATTTGGACACTGTCTTAAGTTGTAACATTTAAATGTTGTAAGGTCAATTCAATTTAATATGTTGAATGATTCTTTCCGAAAAAGTTTACAATAAACAATCCAAAATAGGACAATGATGCATGCACACAAAATCTTTTGTGATGAATTCATGAAAGGACACTCTTTTTGTTAGGAAACTAAGCTGTGCAAATGGTCCAACTGGATTTAGACAGAAAAATCTCAGGAGGAAATACCTGTGAAACTGTCCAAACTGTGATTATATAATTTCTAAATCCACTAAATTGAGATTACATAACGGTAGATCATGATCACACAATGGCGAGCTCTGATTTCTTATTGTTTCAAGTAAAATCATAAATTTACACAAGTGTTTAGGTATTTTCATGATTCCTCTTTCAACAGATCTCCCATGTGTGTGTTTTTTTTTTGGGGGGGGGGGGGGACTTGTAATGCAATTTTTCCTTTCTCTTGACATATAGTGCAAGCCCCTCCTTAGATTTTGAGAATTATAGACTGATGGAGTATTATCATGTTTCCCCAAATGTATGTCTATTTTGGTTATATTGTCCTCCATGTTCACTATGTAGATTTCCATATGGATTTCTTATGCTGGCTTCACTTCAGGGGGCAATGTAATACATCTAATTCATAAAGTTATATCGTGTGTCTTCATTCGGAAAAGACAAATGTTACAGTTTTTTGTTTGGAAGGGTAAGCTATAAGTTTGGAGTTAAGCATCCGAAGATCAAATATTAACATCAGAAAAAGGAGAGGAAAACAAAAAGAATTAATCGTTTAGGTGCTATTATTTTTATAGAATGAATTTCAATCTAAATATCATCATGATTTATAAATGAAAATTTCCTTTCCCATTCAAAGGAAGAAAAACAGGGACACCTATGAATTCTACATTCATGGGTTCCTGTAGAAGAAACTAATTTACCACATGTTGCTAAAAGGCTTACCTACCGATGACAATCTCGCTGTCCCCAAACCCCCCCCCCCAAAAAAAAAAAAAAAAAACCTGTTGGTCGTGGATCTTACGAATGGACACCTAAGGTCTGACCCATTCCAACTTCCCAAAACATGCACAAAGAAATGAAAAGAAAAAAAACCAAGCCAAGAAGTCAAGCAGGAATGTGAGCTGAGAATATTCAAAAGGCCATCTCTCTCTACAAAGCCACACTGTTCCAGAAGCTCTCTACTGCCCATTTAAACTCCATTCTCTGCCTCTGCTCCTCCTGACTCCCTCAACTAAAGGAAAAGGCATGTGGAGCCAAAAAGGGAAGATTTCTCCCTCATTAACAGATGTGTTATTTGTTTTGAAGGATAGTTATTGTAGTTGATCATAACCTACCAAAGGAAAAGGCATGCGCAGCCATACAAGAATGGATGAAATAACAAAGGATGTACAGAAAAAGCTACAGTTCTATACTGTGAGGGTGAGAATCAATCAGCATTGGAGTGCCATTTTAGAAGCTTTGACATTAGTTTCTGTAATAGATGCACTCTGTGGCACCTGTGTCTATAAACCAGTACAAATCACTCATATATCTTTGTAAGTTGTAACCTTTGAAACAATTGGATGAGAGTTCTGAGAATTTGTTTCTATTGTTTACTTGTATGATTGTAGTTGGTACAAGCTCCATTTGATGGAGAATCAAATTGGAGTGTTACAAAAATATTTATTTCTGAAAAAGTGTACTCAAAGCGTGAGAGCTCAAATTCAATTTTCTTTAGTTGAATATTTTTCTGTGCAATTCAAATATTTCTTTAGCTCGGCATATTACGAGGGTTGTCCTTCCTTCTCACTGAAATGTATATTATAATCATCTAGCAATGGCATATGCTACTGTTTAGCATATGGGTTTGCTTGGAAGGGTGTGGCAGAGGTGGCAATAGAAGAGGCTGATGAGGCATGATTATCAAACAAATTTTGGAGACTTGAGGTTTCAGGAGTGGTCAAGAACCTTTGCGGCCCTGGTGTTAACATGTTGAGCTGCAATAACGTGAGGCTAACGTGGGGCATGTAGCTTGCTGAGATTCACAATGCCACAAAACAATGAAACTAAGGACTGGACTCAAACAGCGGCTCTTCCAGAAGGGGACACAAAACTAGACCACCTTCCAATAGGGTTTGTTAAGCTGATGCAATAATTTTCAGGTGCCAAGCATAGAGGCTGTATCTCTTGCTTTGGCTCTTTTCCTTGAAAGAATATCCTTTGTAGGTCTAATGTTCATTAGTTGTCTTTGATTCTCAAGTGCTGGATTGATAAATCCCGTGTTCAATTGTCTACGGCATCAGGTATAAGAATGCTTATAGTTTGTATGTTTTGTCCTTACTAGAATAAATGACATATTTGGCTGGGGTTATTCATGAATCAAGAATCAAGATTTTGGTTAATTTATTGTTTCTTCATGTACTTATATATTGGTGTCATCTACATGTATAATGAGATATTTTGGTCGCAAAGAAAAATTTTAATATTTATTTGTTCCTGGAGTTAAGGTAATTATATGAGTTTAGTTAGAACTCGAATTTATGGTATAGTTTTACTAATAAAATATATACAGTACAATGCATGGGTCCATACTAGTTTTTCATAAATTTTGAGAATAACTTGTGGAGCATTGTTGGCATTCAACTTAGCGGGGATATATTTCTATTTAACTGAAATTGACCTCCAAATTCATCACACAAACTCTTTTATATCGTTTTATCATATCGATCTCCTGCTCAAAAGCAACCTAATGCATTTTTACTTGATTCTTGATTCATTAGCTCATGTTGGTGACCTTTTCTATCAAAGGTTCTATCGTGTTAATGGTGCGACATATGCCATGAATCTTGGAGCCAAGTACTGAAAGATTGAATACCAAATTTAGGCAGTGAAAACAAAGTTATAGTATTTTTGATTCATTATTTTGAAGGATGTTTTTAATATAAATATCATTGCCATTTATTAATAAAACATATTAATAAAGAATTCCCTTCATTTTTTTGGAAGGAGCAGAAAAAACAAACACATATGAGGCAACAACCAATTTGGCACTTGTAGTTGACTGACAAGTGCAGCAATCCTCCCCCTTCCCCAAGCGCCCAGTTTCATCCCCAAAAAAGAAAAAGCTACACTAGCTAAATGAAAATCCTAACATCAAAAGAGATTTGTGTTCTAACTTATGCGTCCATTCCCCAGAACATGCAGAAAGAAATGAACAAGAAGAATATATAGCTGTAACAGCAGAAATCAACCCAAAAATTTGAGCTGCAATGCAAGCTAAGAACTTCCTGAAGGAAACATGACCTTCAAAAGGCCATCACTATGCTCGAATGCACCATATTCCAAACCCACGTTCTTTCTCCTAACAGAACATTCTTCCAACTATGTGATGATTAAAGCTTGGTAATAGGTCGGTCCATTAGCATAATAGGTTGGGCCAAGTGGGCAATAGCTTTTTTTCACCTGTTCCTACTTAACAGCCAGATAGCCAATGCTGGAAACCTATACGAAGCATGACATATGTGTCCTGTGGATCAACAGGTATCCTAAGTCACTATACATCATTATCAACAACACACCTCACTGCTATCTTTAGCTGATGGTACCACATCTCCAAATCTAATAATAGCAGGAAATTGAGTCTCCTTCAGTAAGCTGAAAGACAGAAACCCATTCCAAAGTCTACACATTGACATCTCATCACAGCTAAAGAACTCTCTAACCTTTTAGTATCATTGCAAACCAGAAAATGCCAATATCTGAAATTCTGAACCTAACTCATGTTGCGAGTAGATACCCTCAATCGCAGCCACCCAGACGCCCCTAGACTCAACTACACAAGACAATCTCAGCCAATGTCGTAACTCGTAAGATCTCCCAAATCAATCTAAAATATCGTCTAACAGACAATGACCTGTACAAGACTAATACATACCATTTCAAACAGAAAAATAGGTAAAATTGAACGCCAGCCACAGAAGCAGGCGTAACACACATAATTAAACTAGCCAGGGAATGGGGAGAGGATGGATTTTACATAATTAAAGCTATAGGATGGCCGAAGAGTAGAAGACTGTTACTTAGGGCCTGTTCTTTTGGTTGGTCTTTTTTCAATTTGCCAACTTTAATCTACTTCAATCCACTTTAACCTACTTCAACCCATTTCAATAAAAAATACCCATTTCAACCCACTTTAACCAACTTCAACTTACTTCAATCCGCTTCAACCAGCTTTAACCCACCTCCTTCAAAATTTTATTCTCACTATTTTATCCAACTTCAAAAAATATACCAACTTCAACCAACTTCAACCCACTTCAATCTTTTTCAACCTACTTCATTAAAAAATATCAACTTCAACCCATTTCAACCCACCTCAACCAACTTTACCCTTTTACCAACCCCAATTTACCAACGAAAAGAACAGGCCCTTAGTAATAACTTAGGGAATTCTAGAACAGAAAAGCTTACGTTCAAATACACTCAACAGAAAAAGAAAAAACTGAAAAAGAGTGCTACAGAAAGTTCATTGCTGCATTTGGTCGAACATGTAATAGCGTAGCTGAAATTACGGTTTTTACACAAGTTCAGCAGGCTAAATCTCCTTATCATATCTAGATACATTAGAAAACGTTGTCACGGCTGATGGGCATTTCACATAGTCAAAATTTAGCCAAATTCAGGGCTTAACTTTCCCGGGTCAATAGCGAACATGTGTTTGCAAACACATAAACCAAGAAATCAGAAATTCAATCGAGCATTAGGAAACACAATGTTCACAGCATTCGAAAACCCTACGATTACAACTCAGTATTGATGAGATCCAAAATCAAAATGGACAAACCTTGCAGCGATGTTGTTTGGCAAATGAACCGCAATCCTTTGAGAGCGCTGTCTTGGGAGCTTCCACTGCCGATGAGGAACGTATTGTTTGAGCAAGCCCATTAACTGACCCGCGAGTGACCCGCCCCGACCCTTTCACACTAAATGGGCCCAACCGTAGTTTTGCTCTCAGGCAGCTTAAAAGCGCGAAAAGGCTCGGGAGTGCTTGCTCCGCATTATGCTGTTTCTGTGACATTTTTGAAGGAAAAAACTAACCCGATCTGAAAAATCGACCCGAATTTATTTAAAAATTTTGGATTTTACCCGAAAAATCTGCAAATTATCAAGTCACATCCAACCCGAATTCAAACCCGCCTATTTGATTTGAATATTATATCTTTATTTTTATATTATTCTTTAATTTATTTCTATTAACAATAATGGTTATTCATTATATCGGTTTGTTTGGAGAGACATCACATAATTATCACATCTCTTAATAAATTAAACGATAGTACCTTCCTTTCTCAACTTCGTTCTCATAAAATAATGCCACACACAACATATACATGGGAAAACTTAAAAAAATAATATCGAATGGCATAAATAACTATCTAGCTTAAGAACATCAATCTAGAATTAGACAAATATTAAAAACATGCAAGTCATACCGTTATATTTTTAGAGAAATGGATATGTCTTATCATATTTTAAATAGTACTATTATACTATAATATAAAATTTTATTGTTATAATTAAAAGAAAATTAAAATATCTTGTACTTCTCTAATATACTTTCATTTGGTTTCTCTTCCAATTGGTTTCGAACAATGATGTGTTTGGTCATAGTTCGACTCCGACTCATGTTAGGATTGACATATTAATAAAATGTACCTGATTAGGTAATGATTAGTTAATTAATAAAATATCGAATTATTAAATAGGTCATTAGTGGGCAAAACCGCTTCAATTCTTAACATACTTTAGATGGGTTGAATCATAAATGACTGGACCCAATTTTAACCTTATTTTGATCTATAGGCGAACTCACATGCCTTGAATCTTTATTCACTTGTACATGACGTATATATATCATTAAAAAAAGATTGAATATCTTTCCTATTTTTAAGAAATTACAATTATAATGCTTTTTCATTAAATAAGAATAACTTTAATTTCAAATATGCCGACTTCTTAATTTTGACAAAAGGAAATAACTTTAAACCCGTTGGGTTGACCCGAAATCCATATAACTTAAATAAGTCCACCCGTATTTTACCCGAAATACACATGACCCATATTTTATCGGAACTTGAATACACCCCTCCCGTATTCGACTCGCCCGCTTGAATTAATAGGTCTAGTTTTGAGGGTTGATGAAGATTGAAGAACGATAGCGGCAAATGTTAAGAGAACTGATTCGATCTTCGAACTATTTAGGGAGTGGGTCAATGAGTCAACCGGTTGGACTGTTTAACCCGAGTTGAACTGATTGACCAATTTATTATTGAATCGGATTTAACCGGCACAACTCGATAGATTCTAAATGAAAATTTTGGTATATTTCCTATCATTCTCTTTTCAAATTTGCTGCAATAACTACATCTAAAATGTCCAACACTAAAAATACTAAAAACTCTTAAGATAGTGCTGAAAATATGAGATAACTTACTTCAACCTTTCTCATTTTTTATTTTTTATCTTTGAATATTTCCCTCTTTCTAGTTTGTCTTTTGCTCTGTTCAATGATCCCGAATATCAATACCAAAGTGGCAAAGCAATGTCCTACCCTCAACCCCAATTACCCAAAAACCTACCATTTTCCAATGGAAAAATCCCCCACCGCTCTCTCTCTCTCTCTCTCTCTCTCTCGAATTCAATTTCCAATCTCCTTTCACTTTAAATTTTGCCCAAATTTACACTAACCCAGTCGAATTCCTTTAGATTTTCTCCCCAATAATATCTTTCATGGTGTGTGTTCAGTTACTCGCCACAAACCCAGTTCATCGAAGATGAACGCAGCTATGAGTATTATTACTAGTCGTGCTAACAATCAAGCCGCTAGATTGCTTCTTGGCTAAAGCCTTTGTTGCTCGATCATCCTCATCATCTTCCAGCCATGGTGTCAGGACTGTCAGCTGTCCAATCATTATCACCATCATCTCGTCTTCGAAGTGAAGATATGAGATTAAGAAAAACAAGCGAAGTTTTATACAAAATCGAGAATCCCAGCCCGACCGCGATTGGGCTGGGTGAACGAGCTTCTCGGGTCGATCGGTTTCGACCGGGTTTGATTTGATAGTCTGGCCGAGTCTTTGGGTTTTTCCGGATCGTTACGTTAACTGGTTTCTAGTCCGGCCGGTTCGACTAGCCGGTCTGGTTCAGTCAGGTTTTCATAGCATTGTTGGTGGGTATTTTGTTTATAAGGGCAAATTCATGATGGACAGGAATATTTGTGGATCTAGGAAGATCGGGTGGCTTGTGAAACTCATGACTAGAAGAGAGGCCTTTGAAGTCCATTTTCAATAGCTTATGGTGAGTCGAGTACAAATAATTCAATATGCTTAGTTTACTACTTTTGATTCTGTTGTTTTTGCTTAGATGATGTTCTCGTCTCTTGCATTTGCAGGGTCTGGTTTTAGTATGCTACATCTGCTATATTTGAATTTTTTTATGAGTTGGTAAGTAGGCTCATCCACTTGCTCCTTCTATAGGAGAGGGAGGGGCAGAGTCACTGGATTGCATGCAACAAAAGTTTAGTTTGATTTGTCATCAGGCCCATAAGGAGTTTACAGGAGTACCACAAATTCTTCCAAGAAAATAAGTGGGCACACAAATTCTTCCAAGAAAATAAGTGTGCACAGTATGATTCAAACCCTGGTGAGGAGCATGGAACTCAACTATGTTACCATCAGAGCAATCCTCACTTGGTGGTCTGTTATATATGAATGTATGTTGATTAAAGTGATTTGTAGTTTGAGCTAGTGTTTCATTATGATATAGAGTGATGTAGTGGATGACTGACTTGTAATAATTTTGGATGGCCGTAAGGAAATAAATTTTTCTTGCCAATATTTGATTTTCATCATTTTTGTCTTGAAAATACTGATGTGAGTTGTGTTGCTCCCCGATCGGTAAGGGTGCTAGTCTTTTGAAGAATAGGTGCCATCATTCACCATCATCTATATAGTAAGAGATGGTATGTGCAGCCATATTGAATTAGATGGAATAACCAACGAAGCTAGCATTCCGTAATGAAGGGAGCTAAATCAATCTACATTCCATACAAGAAGCTCTGGCATAAGTTTTTATGATAGATGAACCTTCTGTTATGTGTGTCACCCACCTATCCACTAGTGATATTTGAGGCAAGCACCTAAAACATAATTGTGCAAGTTTACACTCAACCTAATTGGTTACATACTTATATATTGATGAGAATTTGTAAGTCAAATACAAGTTGTTAATAGTGGCAGCTAAGCATCATGATATAGATGAGTTAGAAGATATTTGTTTCCAGGAGTCATGTGAAGAAGAATTTGAACCCACTAATTTGAAATATGATGACGATATTCTTTTTGCGGAATATGAATATTTTTCATCTGGGTTTGATGTCAATGAAGGCCTTGATGTGGATATCTGTGTTGAATATGAATCCTTTTCTTTTAACCCTATAATATATTTTTGGTAAGGCCTGCAGTTGTTATTATGTATCAACCATTCGTTTATTGACTCTTAATAAAATACTATCTTTAGATAATTAATCTCTAAATCAAGGGTTTCCCACACCCTCGGTTGTCTAAATCTTGAAATGACCAATTTATGCAGCTCTAAAAGCTCCACAACCTTAACCTAGCTGAATCCAAGATTCATCACTGAACAAAGCGAAGATCAGACTGACATGCACCAGTCCACAAATTTCGTCAATCGAAAAGTCACGGAAAAAAGGAAAAGATAGCTAAACAGAAGTATAATCCAAGTCCATCACAACTTCAACAAATAACACTAGAACAACACCCCTACTATACATTTCAGGCCAGATTCAAGCTTCCGCCATGAACAAACTACTCAAGCAAGCAAGAAAGCAGGCAGAACAGAAATATTCTGAATAGCATTTGGCTCTAAAATACTTATATTAGCCTTATTCAGGAAACTATTGCGTGGTTTGGACCTCTCCCATCAAAATAGCAAAATATCAAATAGCATCAAGACCATAATCTCTCTTTTATGCTCAGCTGCTGAGGAGTCCCTTAAGAAAGAGGTCTCCACATACCACCTTGGAGGCAGATGCTGATGTTGCAGTAGAAGACTGCGATTGAGGAGGAGGAAAACTAAGAATATATCAGGCTAATCATATTAGTTACATAAACTTAGCTCTTGTTGCTAATTTGCAATGCTTTTGAGTGTTTAGAACTGTTTATAATCTCTCTCTCTCTCTCAATGAAATGGTGTTACTGTTTGAAATCTGAATGCTGCTTGTACAGTCCCATGATGCATACAGGTTGTGTGATTTCTGTTTCTACGTATCAACATATGTGGCTTGTTCTCCTTGTTAATTCGAGTTCAACATCTGATCCCATGATCATAATTAATTAATCTATCAAACTCAAGACCGATTTTCCAACACAGGCATCAATTGTTCCTTGCCTATATAGAGGAGAGAAGAGTGCCCATTAGACCTTTTTGGACTTGTTGCATATTAGCATCATTCTCTGGAAAAGTCACCTCTATGTTTGATGGAATAAGAAACAGAGAAGGACCGGCTTAACCCAATGAACTAGACTGTAGAACAACCCAAAATACAACATAAATCTATGCAACTCAGCCCAGAAAAATATCTATGCAAATCAACCCAGAAACAATAACAACATGAATTTAACAAACAAATCACAATTTAAACCTAAAAATACAGCATGAATTACACCGAAAAAAATACTGATTGAGCAAGAATGTGAAGCTTCAAGAACGTACATATCAGATTGGCGCGCCAGGAAAAATCACAACTCAGCCCAGAAAGCACAGATTGACAGCGACTACAGAAGGGTGCGCCGGAGAGAGCCGTGAAGTGGCCTGGTTCAGCGCGACAGAGGCGTACGTGAGGGAGGAAGTGCGATTGCCGAAGGGTGCACTGGAGGGAGGCGGGAGGTGGTCTGGTTCAGCCCAAGAGAGGCGTGAGAGAGGGAAGAACTGGTCGCGAGAGAGGCGTGAGAAAGGGGAGAAGTGGCCTGTGGTCTGATGCGTGGGGGAGGGTGTGGGTGAGGAAGGCCGCGGGGAGGAAATTCAGGATTTCCAATTTACTTTGCCAATTTTGTGACCAAAATCAATTTTTTTTACGGTCAAAAAATCAGTGTCGTTTTTGTTTTTTCTGATGAAAAATTAGTCTCAATTTTAAAAATAAAGGAAAAATTGCTTTCAAATTTTGAAATTTTAAAAATATGATCAATTTTATAGTGGTGCCAAAATTGGTCATAAAATATGACTAATTTCACACTGCTTAACTTTTAGTTAGAAATTTCACACTACCTTCTATTTGTCATAAAACTAGTCACAATTTGTGACCTCTTCTTATAAATCACAAAAAAGCGGTCACAAATTCCAGTCTTTTTTGTAGTATATAATCTCCTCTTTACATCTTACAAGTCGAATTTGTCGAGTTTGAGGCTATTGTTACTGAGAATTTTGATTTGGATTAGACTCCTGCATATTGTAGTATTAATAGACTTGAGGAGCTAAGACCCATTGATTTGCCTAGATAGATCATTCATGATGATAAAATTTCTAGGCCAATGATCCACTTGCTGACTAAGTTTGAGTATATCTCTTTGTTTGAAATTTGAGTCCAATAATTTGATAAGTTGAAACGGACCCTTAATTATGCTGCATTGATGTTATGGATGTACTCTATTTGTCACCAAATCTTTAACTTCCATTTTCATGCTTTTATAGTTGTTCTTGCCTATTTTATAAGCTACTTCATGTTTTAACGAGATTTGATTTGAGTAGCAATGTTCAGCTTGATACGAAGTGGTCCTGCATTTGACCGAATTTCAGCAGGTTGTAGCTTAGGTATAATTTTGCACCTGACTTGGTATAATTGTTCCTCTCTTTCTTCTCTTTTTATTTTATTTTCTTTTATATATTTGTTATTTTATTTTATTTTTATTGTTTTCTGTTTGAGTTTTATTTTTCTTTTTATATATTTGTTTTTCTTTTTAGTTTTCACTTTCTATTTTATGTTTCCTTTCATTTCTAATGAGGACATTGTCTGATCTAGATGTGGGGGTGGGGAAACTATGTCTCAAAAAAAATACCCAAAAAAAAAAACTAGACATTTTGAAAATCCAAAAATATTTTTGTCTTGCTTTGTTTTGGGGGATATGTGTGTTATTCTAATTGATTATGTTCTCTTATACCTTAGGATTAGGTTGTATATAGATACGATGTGCATGATAAAACTTAGTCCAAAGTGTGATTTTTATGCTAGCCCTAACCCCCGACATCTTTCTAAAGCAAGCTTGACCTTGGTAGATAACCTGTGAGATTTGCCAATATCAAGTAATGTTAGGACAGGAGCGGTAGTGAGCCTATGTTTAAGTTCTTGGAATGCCTTTGTGATGTCATCAGTCCATTTAAATTATATAGTCTTCTTAAGATGGTCGATGAGAGGTTATGCTATCCTTGAAAAATGTTTTACGGACCTTATTATTTAATATCATGCCACTATTATGAAACTTTGAACTTCAGTAACATTTGTAGGTTATGGCCATTCCATTATTACTTCAATCTTATTGAGTTCTACCTTATGTCCTTTAATCACATAACCCCGAAAAGGATACTTCCTTTAACTATAATTCACATTCAAAAAATTTTGCATCAACTTATGTTCCCTCAGAGTTTGCAATATGATTTTCAAATGTTTTTTATGATTCTCTCCAATTGGAGAGTATACTAATATATCATTGATGAAAATTGCTACAAATTCATCTAGTTATGATCTAAAAATTCTATTCATTGAATCTATCTATAAACACAACTGGTGCATTGGTTAGCCAGGAAGGCATTGCTGTAAATTCATAATGATCATATCGGGTCCTAAAGGTTATTTTGGAAATGTCATAGGCTTTTATTCTTAGTTGATGGTTGCCTAATTTCAAATCAATCTTAGAGAAAACTCTTACCTTTAAGTTGACAAATAGATCATTGATGCAGGATAATGGATATTTATTCCTAATAGCGACCTAATTTAATTTGTTATGATCAATACATAACCTTAAAGTTCCATCCTTCTTTTTTCACAAATAAAATAGGTGCCCCTTATGATGAGACACTAAACCATATGTATCATTATTTAATAATTCCTCCAACTAAATCTTTAGTTCTTTTAATTCCGCAAGAGCCATGCAATAAGGGCGTTCAAAAACAGGTGCCTCCATTCTTTTTTCTACCTTTTCTTCTACAAAACATGACTACCTGGGAATTTTGTTTCTCCAATTGCATTAAGTAGGCTTTCATTTGACTTAATTCACACTTGTCACCTTACATATATACTCGTTTTCCTTCGGCAAGTTCTAAACTTACCCTATGCTTATCACGATCAATCTTAGTCTTATATTTCTCTAGCCAATCCATACCTAAAATGAAGTCAAATTCAGCTAGTTCAAACAGAACTAGGTCCATTAGGAATATCCTTTTCCTTACCTCTAGAGGATTGTTTCGATACATGGTTTAGCAAGATACTAATTCTCTAGTAGGTAACCCTATATTTTACTCATTTCTAGTTGAATTGCAAAGCCAATAGTAAAAACTGAATGTGATGCACCTGAATCGACTAAAACAACATATGGAGTAGAGTTTAGGATTAGTGTACCGATAACAACTGGTCTAGTAGCTATTGTATCCTTCTTGTTAATCATATAGGCCCCTCCTATCGATGGTATAAAGGGTCTTGGCTCTTGTCTCCAACCACATCTTTAGTTTCATCCCCTCTTCAGATCCTTTTGGAAATTAGCGAGGAAGTGGGCAGGTTTCCGGCACCAATAACAATTATCATCGCCTACTCTCGACAATCCTTAGTGTTATGGTTGTTTCATCTGTAGTTGGAACATTTGGGTTGGGTGGCTAAAACTCTTCTAACTTCCTACTAGCAGCTTTCTATTTCTTTGTTGGGTATGCCTATATTTTCCTTGTCGTTTCTCTTCTTCTTAAGTGGTGGGGCCATAGTCCTTAATTCATTTTCCACTCTCTGTAGTTTAGCAATCCATTCATATAACTTCTGATAGTGACTTTTTTTTCCCCAGCTAAATTCTTTCATATATATGGGGCTAATCATTCCTCAAACCTAGTCATTTTCATTCAACTAGTGGCCACATATTCAGAAGTAAATCTTGATAGCTTATTGAATTTGGTTGCATACTATATCATCGATAAATTACCTTACTTTAAGGTTAGGAATTATTTATTTTAGCATCTAGATATAGGTGGGTAAAATTTGGACTTTAAGTCGTAAAAATGACTCCTACATAGTTCCTGACCCATAAAAGGTTGCTACCTTTACCTTGTTATTCTCGAGTAATTCTTCTACCACATCAAATATCTTCTCTATAAGTCTAATCCATACTTTTAAAATAAGAGGGTTCATGGTCACATCATATGTTGATAAGTGCTTAAAATGCACATTTCCTACGAGAATGCATGCCTTAGTGATTGATTTGCAACCGCACTTTCGTTTTATGCTTGGGTATGTGTGCTTGATG
>JAKOGI010000075.1:1357500-1377500 GCA_029747015.1 Carnegiea gigantea
AGTAACCTGTCCAGATGCTACAACCACCTGTAGGGGTTTATGCAAGTCTTTCCAGTATCGTTCTGGATAAGAATTGGCGGATGCCATTGTGACATCTGATCCGGTGTCTATCATGGCATGAAACCATTCAGGTTGATGAAACCTGTAAACTAACTGTACCTTGATATATGGTACCTTATTCATGGACTTTCCTGGCATGAACAATTATACCATTGAGCTTAATGGTCATAAAAATGCTCAGTTATGGAATAAATGGTTTCTGAAAGAAACGCATTCCTAAGAGCAAATCAGCTTTAGTATTGAAAGCTTGATTTCAAGATGAATAATCCGTTCAACGGATTCAAAGAGTACAGGAACATAGGTTAGTTTTGTTCTTGCATTTGAGAATAATCTCAGGACCAGCGTAGTTATGCTGAATGGCAGGATTAATCCAAATCAATCCGTCTTTCCATTGTGTGATGTAAATCTTACTCACAATTTGGAAATTAGCCAATTTTGGTTTGGCAATCGCTCAAGGGGGTAGCTTTGTAGAATACTACCGTCTACGGAGTATCTACCTTGCATACTGTTGCATCTATTAAACAGTGGTTTCTGTTTAATATCAATTTGCCACTCTTTGATTGGCTGCATTTAGGTCTAGAATCTCTTGGACTTTCACAGATATCAAAAAGATATCGTCTAACTCAATTCGTCTTTTTGGAGAAATTGGTCAATAACATGAGTGTTACTTAGCATGTAACTTAGCATGGTATAGATGGTAAATGGTGAATGGTGTAGACTTTCTAGTAAGTCTGACCTTTGAAAGTGATACAGAGATTTAGGGCACGGTTAGTGTCTAATCCCTAATGGGTATCTATACCCTGGGTAGTGGTGAAACTAATTTTTGGTAAACCAAGTTTCCCTTCAGAATGCCTATTATGGCTTCTGATCGATTTTGCAATGCGATTATGCATTAATGTAAGAATTATAGGGGTGTCTAATCCCTTTTGAAAGGTGCTTTCAAATGAATTCTTACTGCACCAAATGGATATAACCGATCTTAGTTCGGTCTTTTCAGGGATTTCCTTTTTTGTCTAATCTGTTTGATAGTTACTAAGGGCAATTCTACTTGTCCTTTACCTATATTGCTGCTAATAGGGATTTCCTGAATATTAGTACCAAAGTACTGAATATTCCTTCTACGGAAAATTTGTAATAAGGTTTGTTTAAAACCTTCATGCTCATTTATCTTGAGATTTTTAGATAAAATCTTCTGATACTTCTTTTTATCGAAAAGTATCTCATTAGAATACGTACCTGAGGATTCACCTTCCTCTTGTTGTGAATGCTCTTCAGTCTGACTCATCGTTTGAGCTGCTGGATAAATATGTTAGGACGAGGATCTCGTCGTCAGACGTTATGTCTGAAAATGCTACTTCTTCGTAGCCTGCAAATTGCTCAAATAACTCATTAGAGCAAACGCCAGCAAAATTAATCCTTTTGGGGCATTCATTTGCATAATGTCCCTTTTTATTGCAGTTCCAACATTTACAATCTTGTTTTTGGATCTGCTTAGAAGAACTCTTGTCTTCCTTTTTCTTTTGTTTCTTTTTAAAGAATTTTCTTTTCTTTTTGAAAGGTTTGGGGTGCTTCTTGACACGTTTACCAAGTTTCTTTTTGGCCTTAAACTTCTTTTTCTATTTAGTAGGTTTGTCTAATTGACAACCAAACTTACTAGGATAATAGAGCTGATCTTTACATTTCAGCTTCTTTTGGTCCTTTTGAAGCCTCTTTCTTTTATAGGTTTTTTCACATTCATCTGCTAGTGTTATTCTAGCAAACTCAATTCTGGCACCTAATGTGTCAGTTCTTTCAGGTCGTTCTGCGGCCTTCCATTTACTAAATATTAAATCACTCCATGGGAATGGTAATTTAGTAAAGAACATATCGTTATGGAAATTTAACGAATTAGGGGCTGCTGAAGATATTTCAGCTTTGTAATAAAACTTTTCGAATTCACAAACATAGGCATCAAAATAATTGATGTCGCATATCTATAAATTATAAAGCATCGTGAGGTATTTTTGCCTCTTTAATCGTTTCTCTCTTAAACGATACTGAGAATAGTCTTCTCCCAGAAATTCTCTTCGAATTTCGTTCTCAATCGTATTAATGATTGTTTTATTGTCATTAGTGGTTGTCCCACCTAAATATCTTACTTTGGTTTCTTCAGGTAAGGCAGTAAACCAGTCAGATACTTTCCCACTTAAAGTTAAAGGGATGAAAATTTTTAATTCATCACCATCTATTCTAGTGACACCAGAATAAATGAGTAAGGCTTTTACCCATTCCTTGATGACTTCGTCTGTATTTGTAACACAGTCAATGTTTAAGGTAGCGCCTGCATTACTTAAAGGGTAGGCATGGCCTGGGTGAGGGAAAAGATGAGGTCTTCCCACTCGTCTTTGTCTAGACGATGGGTGACGATATCGGTAGCGTTGTGCTTCCTCTTCGTCATCACATCCTATTTGACTATCAAGATTAGTCTGACTCTCAGGTCTTACCTCTGGACCACTTGGACCACTTGGACCACTAGACTGGGTCGAGTCTGGTACAATCATGGGGTGACTAGATGATGCTTCACCTGTAGCCTCCATATTACATTGTAATTGGAGTTCATTGATCTTATCTAAGATCTCATCTTCCTCATCAGAATTAGCTTGAGCATATTCTTGCTCTAATTCTTCTAAGGAGATAAACGTTCGAACCATGTTCGAAATTGAAGGATACCCTGGTTTGGTAGGGTCAATAGAAGGGTTAAATCTAACTCTTCTGCGAACAATTTGTTGTTCTGGTTCTGATTTAGGAGTATGCAGAATTAATTTCTGGATCTCTCCTAATCCCTCGTAGATACTGTCTAACTTAGTATCTATTGTTTGTCCTTGTAAATTGGACTTCCACAATTCCTTATAAGGAGATGATGAACTGCTACTAGCTTTATCCATCACTTAATCCTGATAAAGAATCTCTAGCAGGACTTGCTAGGTCAGGTTGTACGTACCATTGACAATTGGCAAGTTCAGCCTGTTGACAGATATAAATCCATCTTTTATCTTTGGTTTTAAGACAATTTGTTTGGTCTCTGGGTCTGAGACATGAAGAATGATAGATATTTATATATATTTTATATATACTTTATATGTATATATATATAAATATATATATATATATATTATATATGTATATATGTATATATATATTATATATATACATATATACATATATAATATATATATATATATTTATATATATATACATATATTATATTTTATTTTATATATATATGTATGTAACGTACTTTGTTATTCATGTATATATCTATATCTATATATATATATTATAGATATATATTATATATCTCTATCTGTATATATTCACTATATATCTATCTAGTATATGATGTGTTGTGTGTATAATTTTTTGTGTGTGTGTGTAGTATATTATATACACACACACACACATATATTTTTTGTGTGGGTGTGTGTGGTATAATATATTATATAATATATATATTATAGAGTCTATATATTATATTATTATAGTAATATCTAGTATATCTATATGCGCAGATATATGTATCGTATTATAGATATATGGATAACCATTATATATAGATATATATACTGGGTCTTATCTATATATTATGTCTGTATAATTTTTTATTGTGTAATAATTATATATATACATATATATATATATATATATATTTATATACTTTACTTATATGTATGGTAGATATAGTACTTTATATATATGTCTCTTTCTAATGGTGTGTGCGTGTGGTGTGTCTATATGTATCGATATCTGTATGTATGTATACTTTTATTGTGTCTTAGTATTCTATATCTCTATATATATCATATATATATATATCTATATAATTTATTTATATGCTAGTAGATATATCCTTTATATGTAAGGTATTTATACTGTGTGTGTGTGTGTGTTGGTATATATACATATATATGTCTATATTATTATCTATATCTTGTATCTTATAGTACTTTTACAAAAAACATCCTTTTTAAAATTATATATATATATATATATATATATATAATATGTGACAAAATTTTTTAGAGTATTTAGATGATCATGTGGTTGTTTTTGTTAATTAGCTACAGATTAAAAAATATATTTTGTATTTATGTTTGAGGAGAGCATTTAGGCGGCCAAATTTTAGAATACTCCATGTCTTAAAATCTAATTGATAATGTAAGCTGTTTCTTTCCCCTCACAAATACGGTGTGTATTTGAGGTTGTATCTCTCTCTTTTCTATTACATATTACAAATGCCGTGTCCTGAAACATGTATCGTCTCTTCTCCATCTCTCTAAAAGTGTCTCGTCTCTCTCCTGTTTTCTCCATCTCTCTAGAGTCCTCTCCAAACGCCCTTAGATCTCAATCTCTCTCCTCTTAGAAGCCTCTCAGCTCTCTCATGACTCCCCTCCCCGTTCTCTGTTTGCTGTCTCTTATCTCACTCAAAAGCCGGTTCCCAAATCCTCTCTCCTCTTCCATCTCTCACGGATCTGAAATCTCAATGACCAAAGGATGACATCCGGGTCGTTAACCACCTTCGCGCATCCACCTAGAAAATTCAACACCACGACGTTGTAGATCGGCCGAAGTCGAGTCCGCCGGTACAGCCCATGCAGCCGACGCGCCATTCAGGCAGTGATGCGTGGGTCTACGCGCCTCAATTTTCGTGGCAGTGGTGGAATTTCCGGGTGGTTTGGACAGATCGAGGGTTTGGAAAGACGAAGGAGGAAGAAGGCAGTCGGTAGATGCCTTAGTCGGCGGCGCGTGTAGCACACGCGCTACCCCTCCGTTCTAGATCTGAACGTAGAGGTGTGTTTCTATCAATTTTGGGTGTTTTTAACCTTCATTGTTCCATTTTCTAAGATTTGTTGCATATTTTGGGACTCTCGTCGTGTTATGTTGTTGTATGTATTTTAGGTTTTCTATAGGTTTATGGACTTTATTATTGTTATGCTGTTGTATGTATTTATATGTTCAGATCTAGGGCGGTGAACGTTTCTAATGTGAGACTTTTGGAATTTTTTTGGGATTTTTGGGGATTGGTTATTATTTTGAAGTCATTATGTTCGAAAATCATGTGTTTTGTAAATGGAAATGGTTCTCCCAATTGCAGGTAATTTGGAGGCTATGATTCCGATTCTCCGTTGGGACCTGCGGGCTAATGTTTGTCGCTTTACTTCCGGTACATTTCTCTCTATGTTTTTGTCCGAATTGGGAATATGAGTTTGTTCTGTCACTGTTATATGTGATTTGGGTTTTTTTTTTTTGGTTTTCGTTTTTTGGGTTTTAAATGTTGACGAATTCTACGGAGTTTTTGATGTGGGTAAGTTGAATCTCTCTTTATAATTTACCATTTCAACTGTCTAATTGATTTTACATGCTTCGAGGTGTTATAATTTTGTGGGTATGCTTATTATATCTATCATCATATTATATCAGTCGTTATATTATATCTATCGTCATATATGTGTGCTTATTATTTTTAGCTGTACTGTGCAAATTATTCGACGTCAATGTGAATTGTTTTAATTTTTTATTTTGATGAGTAGGTTATCTCAACTGGGAAAATTAATCCATTTAGTTTCTAGTTTAGCGATGAAAAATATAATCATAATCTTCAAAGAAAAATAAGAATATTGAGTCACAGTTTGATATCAACTGTTATGTTTGTCGTTAGATTATATGCTTCAAAAATAATTTTGAGATGCAATCTTGATCAACCATTACATTATATTATATCAACTGTTATATGTGTATCGTTATAATTTGGAGATGGGTTGGGCAAGTTAAAGTTGGAGATGTGCTGGGCAAGTTACATGATATTAGGGTGGGAATTGTTTCATTTTTTAATTGTTCCATTCATTTAGTGTTTACTTAAAATTTAAACAATATAATTATAATTTTCAGAGTGAAATTAATAAAACCCAATTAGTTAACATGTATACGTTTGTATTATTATAATTTGGAGAGTGTTTTTTGAGGGAGGGGGGTGGAGGGCTGCTAATAATCCTTCCATTTTTTAATTGTGGTGAGTAGGTTATTTCAAATCACATAGTTCTTCCATTTAGTCTCTAGTTTAACCATTGAAAATATAATAATAATAATCTCAAGAGATAAATTAAGAATCTGTAGTAGTTTTGTAAGCTTCCAAAGTTAAGTGGTTAATTTGTATGCTTCACAAATAAAATGAATAGTAAAATTATCAAAGAAAAAATAAAATGAAAAGTATTTCGTGCATTTTCTCGTGGTAAATAGATGATATCAACTGTTATGTTTGTATCGTTATATTATATGCTTCAAAAATAAGTTTGAGTTGCAATTATATCAATCATTGTATTATATCAACTGTTATATTTGTATCATTATAATTTGGAGAGTGTTTTTAGGGGGGGCTGCTAATAATTGATTCATTTTGAAATTGTGGTGAGTAGGTTATCTCAAATGACATAGTTCTTTCATTTAGTCCCTAGTTTAACCATTAAAAATATAACAATAATAATCTCAAGAGGTAAATTAAGAATCTGTAGTAGTATTGTAAGCTTTCAAATTTAAGTGGTTACTTTCTATGCTTCACAAATAAAATGAATAGTAAATTTATCAAAGAAAAATAAAATGAAAAGTATTTCGTGCATTTTCTCGTGGTAAATAGATGATATCAACTGTTATGTTTGTATCGTCCGCACCAAAAAAAAAAAAAAAAAAAAAAAAACCTGTTATGTTTGTATCGTTATGTTATATGCTTCACAAATAAGTTTGAGTTGCAATTATATCAATCATTATACTATATCAACTGTTATGTTTGTATCATATAATTTGGAGAGTGTTTTTTGGGGGGGAGGGCTGCTAATAATTGTTTCATTTTGTAATTGTGGTGAGTAGGTTATCTCAAATGACATAGTTCTTCCATTTAGTCTCTAGTTTAACCATTAAAAATATAATAATAATAATAATAATCGCAAGAGGTAAATTAAGAATCTGTAGTAGTTTTGTAAGCTTCCAAATTTAAGTGGTTAATTTGTATGCTTCACAAATAATATGAATAATAAAATTATCAAAGAAAAAAATAAAATGAAAAGTATTTTGTGCATTTTCTTGTGGTAAATAGATGATATCAACTGTTATGTTTGTATCGTTATATTATATACTTCAAAAATAATTTTGAGTTACAATTATATCAATCATTATATTATATCAACTGTTATTTTTATATCGTTATAATTTGGAGATGTATGCTTCAAAAATAAAATGAATAGTATTTACTTTATTTTGTGATGATAAACACATGATATCAACTGTTAGATAAGTGTTGTACATTTTGATAATTTGGAGTTTTTTTCTTGGGGGGTGTGGGGTAGGGGTGTTCATTATTCGGTCCGAAATCGGACCGAACCGAAGATCGGTGAAAACCGAACTGGACCAGTCTGGACCAAGTAAATTCGGTTCGGTTCATGGTCCATGAATTTTTCTTATTCGGACTTCATTCCGGTTCGGTCCGGTCCACCGGTCCATCAGTCCGGACCGAGGATCGAATAAAAAAATTATGGAGTATCAAGTTGGTCATCAAAGTTTTTATCTCAAATAAACTTTTAATTTTTTTAATATAACTAAATGACTCCAAAATCCTCCTTCTAGATATTCTAACTTAGTTCAAGTTGCTTAATTCATAAAAATTGAAAACTTGAAATCCTTAATCAATTTAATTTGTTTGGTCCGGTCCAGTTCGGTCAGAATTTTTTCGGTCCGGTCCAAGTTTTATTTGGTCCGGTCCACGGTCCATGTTCCTCTTCTTATTCGGTCCTCGGTCCAAACTGGTCCGGTCTGGTCCGGTCCGAGTTTGGACCGATGAACACCCCTAGTGTGGGGAGAGGCTGCTAATAATTTTGTGATGCAATCTTGATCAACCATGACATTATATTATATCAACTGTTATATGCGTATCGTTATAATTTGGAGATGGGCTGGGCAAGTTAAAGTTGGAGATATGCTGGGCAAGTTACATGATATTAGGGTGGGAATTGTTTCATTTTTTAATTGTTCCATTCATTTAGTGTTTACTTAAAACTTAAACAATATAATTATAATTTTCAGAGTGAAATTAATGAAACCCAATTAGTTAATATGTATGCTTTCAATTTTTGTCATTTATTTCCTTGGGGTTGGTTAGTAAAACTCACTTGGTTGAGATGTACTGGGCAAGTTACATGATATTCCGGTGGAAATTGTTTCATTTTTTAATCGTTCCACTCATTTAGTGTTTACTTAAAACTTAAAACGACATAAGTATAATTTTCAGAGTGAAATTAATAAAACTCAATTAGTTAATATTTATGCTGTCAATTTTTGTCGTTTTCAATTTTTGTCATTTATTTCCTTGGGGTTGGTGAGTAAAACTCACTTGGTTGAGATGTGTTGGGCAAGTTACATGATATTCCGGTGGGAATTGTTTTATTTTTTAATCGTTTCATTCATTTAGTGTTTACCTAAAACTTAAAATGACATAAGTATAATTTTCAGAGTGAAATTAATAAAACTCTATTAGTTGATATGTATACTTTCAATTTTTGTCGTTTATTTCCTCGGGGTTGGTGAGTAAAACTCACTTGGTTGATATGTATGCTTCCAATGTTTGTCGTTTATTATTTCCATGGGGTTGGTGAGTACAGTATGTCAACAATCAAAGTTCTTTAATATATGTCCTTTGGATTACTGTACTAAACTGGGGAAGAGGGAGAAAACATGATAGCGGAATGTTTGATTCAGTAAACACATTAATTCATTCACAGCAATCATGGAAGAACTAATTACTTACCTATAATGGGTGAGGGAAGCCAAAGGTGAGTAGTTCATACCTCAAAAAGTAAGTGGTTGAAATGTTTTCAGTAATTTCTTGAACTTCAGATCTGCAACAGAATGGTAAGTAGTGTAACAGCTGATTTAAAAAATGGTCATGTATGCTTCCAATTTTTGTTATATAAAGATTTCCATGGGGTTGGTGGGTACAGTATGTCAACAATCAAAGTTCTTTAATATATTTCCTTCAGATTACTGTACTAAACTGGGGAAGGGGGAGAAAACATGATGGCGGAATGTTTGATTCAGTAAACACATTAATTCATTCACAGCAATCATGGGAGAACTAACTACGTACGTATAATGGGTGGGGGAAGCCAGAAGGTAACTAGTTCGTACCTCAAACAGTAAGTGATTGAAATATTTTCAGTAATATCTTCAACTTCAGACCTGCAACAAAATGGTAATCAGTGTCAGAGCTGGCTTAAAAAATGTAAGCGAAATCTTAACCTAAAGTCTATTCAACTAAGTTGCGATGTGGCAGATTGGACTGTGGTTTTAACCTTTCAATGACGATTAATGAGGTTGAAGATTGAATTTGAAAATGATGAGGAGCTCTTAATTGAAACGGATGATGGTGACAGATGTGAAGGATGAGATGGTGGTTTGAAAAGCAAAGGCTCCAAATTCTGAAAATTAACTGGATTGAGTGGATTGCAATTGGGGACGTTGATGTGAGGATGAAGTGAGTAATTTTTTTGAAGCTTGGATCAGAATATGGTGATAAAATTTTGCTAGGATTTTTTTTTTTGGGGGTGTTGAGCAAATTCAGTTGTGTTTGTGAAGTGGTGGGGCTGCATGTTCCTGAAATCAAGGTAGTTTGTTTTCTCAGCAGGTATAGCACGTAACAGACTGTATGTGTTTCTTAGGCAGTTTTTTTTCTCTATAAAATATCAGATAATCTGTAGAACGTGGGGGAGGGAGGCTGTAAAAACTTTTAAATTTTAAATTTAAATTACTTAAAGCAGCAGCATTTGGGCGGGAATGCAACACAATTCAGGATTGCTTATTTCCTGAATTGTGAGGAGTTCACCCATTTTTGCATTTTTAAGATAAACATTAGTACGTCTTATCCATTATCATCTTTTTTTTTTTTTTAAAGGAGTTATCATCAATAAATTTTTTATATATGATAATAGCAAAATCGACATGATGTCTCACAACATTCCTTTCGGTAAATTGGGCCCTATCTTGGCTTAAATTTTAACAAGGCTGACAAGTCAAAAGGGAAAAGTGACGGATGACATGACAAAAAATCAGGTTTAAAGGCCTATTAAAGTAGAGACATCTTCCTTTAGAGGAAAAATGTCCCATCCTTGATTGAACTTGGGGCCTTGCAGATAAAAGATTTCTTACGCGCCTCTTGGGTTAGAATTTTGGTAAAAGTCTTGCAGATGTAGACATTGTAAACTCTAATGTAGACAAGAACTATAAGCTAAAGCCCTTTCGGACGCTACAAGATAACACAGCTAACCCAATATAACATGAGGCAGAGAACTACAAACTATAAGGACGTCAACCGCTCTACAAAAGCACACTCTAAGTTCTCTCCAACTCTGTGTGTGTATGTAGGGTGAGATAACATGGTAGTTGAAAATGAAAAACTGTCAACACTGCGTACACAAAGATGATAGGGTGATATAGATCCCTTTGATAGGGTGATGGGATCTGCTCAAAATGGATGAGTACAGTTGTATGGAAGAGGTGTTTCAATGAGAAATCTAAATGAGAAAGGACTTGAGGTGAAAAGGGATGGAAAGTTAGTTGTTGTGCTAGAAGAATATGTTGATGCTATAAGATGTAGTTTAGCAATATAAATGCAAAAAGATTTTGAAGCTCAAAAAGAGAAACTGATACTTGATATGAAACAAGAATTTGAAACTCAAAAGGACAAAATGGTTGATGACGTGGTTGCAAAAGCAACTGCTCGACTTCGAGAAATGTTCCCCAAGTTTGCGATTAACACGGTTGGACAAGCAGTTATATATTTCGTACTTGCATATCAATAGTTTTGCACCACATCAGTAAGTAATCCCTCCCCTTTGATTGTCTCTTCCCCTACTCTAATTCTATGACTTGAAGTTGAAAATTAATGTTGTGATAGTCAATACATTCGTTTGTTGTGAAACTGCCACCTATGATTTTGACATGTACTTCCATCCGTAATTTTGATCTGCAACTTTGATCGTCAAGGAAGGAAATGTCAACATGTACTATCAATTCATGGGTTCTAGGTTGGGCTTGGTTAATCAATTAGAGGATGATGATGTTGTGAACAAGTGTGAGAAGATAATGAGGTATTTTTACAGAAGCTAAGATCAAGATATGTGATTTCATTCTATGGATGTTGTTTTTGTACAAAACTACTAGGTGGCTATTAAACTAGTTATTTTTTGTTTCATTTGGTGATTGCTTGCCAAAGCATGGAAAATGACATTAACTAGAAAGGAGCATAGTGTTTAGAGCACTTATTACACATCTTCCTCTATTACTAATAATAATGTTAATCTTACTGTTACTGGTACTTCTACTCCTATAGTCCCATCATAGTCATCATCATCGCCATTGTCATAATTATCATCATTTTCTTTGACATTAGATGTTAATCCTAATGTTACAGTTGTCTCCTTGCTTGCTCCTTGACATTAAAACCTTCAAACATAGCCATACGTACCATATGTGGATTTCAAAGAATCATGTTATTGCTTGCTATACCTTTCTTTCAAGCTTGGCACTTGGTTGGTTGATCATATCAGCAGTTATGGTCTTTTATTTATTTGGCATTTTTAAGAAAACTCATAATTGATCTCTATTACTTTTCTACAGGTGGACTTTTCTATTGGCGATGATCCATGTATTAGGTGGACTTTTGCTTAGGCTATTATCTATGTGGTATGTGACAGCTTAAAGAACCGTTCATGTCATTTTAGCTTGATATGAAATTTGTTGATTTTTTCTTCTTTTGGGGTGTTTTATGCCTATTTGATTAGGTATTGTGTAGATATTTTGGTGATCCTTTTCCTCCACAAGCAAAAGTTCATGTTATGAAGGCCGCTTGGAAGATATTTGTTTGTTGTACCCTCGTTTATTATTTGGGGAAAAATCATTGTATAGTACGGTAATTCAAGGGCAAAAACTTGTTGCCCCCTGTTCTTATTTTGGGAAAATTAATTGTCTATATGTTTTTGGACTTTTGGTATATGAATGGTAATTTGACGGATTTGGTTGACATTATTGTGAATTTTATTAATTAAGGGTTCATTTATATATTTGTTGTTGATGTTTGATCAAATATGACATCAAACTTTCATTTATAGATCACCTTTGGACGCGTGATGTGTATACAAGTAGATTCAATGAAATAATAGATTGTATGAACATGTGATGTCTCGAAGGTATTTTCAGCATTTGCAAGCTAGACATTTGGTTTGCATTTACTCAAACCGTTGCAATAGATTAAAGATATGTGTTGCTTAGTATCTATTCAAACTGTTGCCATTTGCCTTAACATCTACTCAAAAATGTTGCAATGGCCAAACACATGGCAACAGTTTTTATGACTTTATGTAACAATTACAAAAACTGTTGTCTAAGAATTGACAAGTGTTGCACTAGGCCTAATGCAACGCCCATTAAAAGCAACGGTTTGAAAAAACTGTTGCATTAGACCTGTGGCAACACTTTCATTTGCTATAGTAATAGTTTTGCCTGTTGCCAAAGCCTAAGTAAGAGCTCAACCGTGATCACTTGTAAGTTTCGTGCTTCAATTCCAAACCTTACTTCTTGCTTTCGAGTCCAAGCCTACATTTGCAACCTTGTCGATCCTTAATTTCTCATCTTTCCATTTATAGTCAATCTTGATCAGGGTGGTGTCGAACTTTGCATTCTCGCTCTCCATAATATCAGTGCTGACCGGAGTAACGACTCTGTACAACAATGGGCTGCAGGACGGAGGGCCAGCGGTTATGGTGTATGGTTGGTTAATAGCCGGAGCCTTCACTATGTTTGTGGGCTTGTCAATGGTTAAGATTTGCTCGTCTTACCTGACTTCTGTGGGTCTTTACTGCTGGAGTGCTATGCTTGCTGGCCCCTCTTGGGCTCCCTTTGCCTCCTCTTGCTGCTCGTTAAATTCATCGGTTAGCAAACTAGAGTGCATCTAATAAATTAATGTTAAGTCTCAGGGTCGTGTTCATCTTTCCAATCAATATATTGTATAACTCTCTCAATACATCAATTTCGCTGCCAAAATCCTTCGATAAACTCAATTAGCAACGGATTAGCAACAGATCAATCCTTTTAAGAAACTTCTAGCGACGGATTTGTGCTGTCTCTGACAGGGATGGAATTTCACTAAATCAGATGGTCTCCTCTGTTTCTAGTGAATAAACCGCCTGCCATTTTAAAGTTGTTTTCTTGCCGGTTACTACACGTCATGTTTGTGGTTCTGAGGCGGATGAAAAAGAAAGGAAGTCCATCTAATATTCTAGGATACATTTTAATATTTGGAAACTTATGGCATCTTAATATTTTTAAGTAATTTTTGTAAGTTTATTTATAAACTATTTTAAATAAGTCAAAATAAGGATATTTAGGAGTACTTAGACAATATTGACTATCCTATTTTCTATAGGTTTGGTTTAGGTAGTTTCCTAATAATATTCTAAGTCTACGGGCTATTATAAATAGATGCTTTGTCTTAGGTGATTATTGTCTATCATATACTATTGAATATTGAATGAATATTGATTTGAGCACAGAGATGTCAATCCCTTTCTTCCCTTTCCTCTACCAATCTCTATCAGGTTTTGAAGGGGAAAAACAAATTGTTACAGTGGTTTATCTAAGTAACACATCAATGTGACATCAAATTTTGCAGGTTCAACATGTTTGGTCAGGTAATGATCATAGTGCATGCCAAACACAGCTTCATTTCCTAGTTGAAATTTAACTCTTCCCCCACCCAAATTTTGGAAGAAGTTTTATATATGTTGATTCATCTTTCATTAGCGCGCAGTAGGCTATTACTACCAGTGTGGATTTCTCCCTAGCACAACTGATTCAAGTAATCAATCTGCTAAGTAAAAGTGGAGAAAATGGTGGTGGCTACGAAGCATCCGAACATATAGTCATGGCTTTCCATTGAGGAGTTCTTCTTTTGCATACCATCTTGAATAGTCGTCCTATTTCATGGTTGTCTTTCTCTGGACAACTTGGTGCTGGTGCTGCTTGGAACAGTCTAGTTATCGACAATTTATTGCTTACATGACTCTGTGCAAGTTTGATGACTAACTTTTCGACAGTTGATTTTTCTTCTTTCCCAGCTTGGACTGTAATGGATTAAGGCATAAAGCTTAGCTTTTTAAGTCATCTTTTCTAGCAACTATAGGTAATTCATGGTTCACAGTCGAGACTCCAACCTAAAAACACCTTCTTTGCAATGAAAGATGACACCCTTACATTAGAACCTCCCCCCGCCCCCAACTAGCAGCCAAAGAAAATACAAAAGCCTAATAATTCGGACTCACGGGAATTGGATTTGCATGCTATCTGAAGTATTATTCAAATTGAACCTCATCCCCAAATACTAGTCTTCTTGTTGTTCTAGGTGTGTTTATGCTCATGATTGATACCCTTGGTAGCAAAGGAAAGGGCCAATGCCAAGTTTGTTTTCACCCACTTAACTTTGAGAATGGTGATGCAATCAACAGTAGAGTTTACATCTTTGTTCCTGGACTTCGGACGAGCCGGGACACATTTACTGGATATGATGCATCTGCTCACATGGTAAGATCTATGTATTTCCTTCCTACGAGTCATCGTGTCATAGACCATATGCAGTTATTATGATGGTCAATTTCCTGAAATCAAGTAGAGCAAGATTTAGACCGTGTAGTACCAGGCTTTTGTGACTTTGTCTCTCAAACTTGATGTTCACAACAACCAACGATAACAGTACACCCATTTTTAATTTTAGTAATCCATTCATCGCAGCATTCTTTTGGTCTCAAATTCCAACCCAACATCTGGCCTAATCCTTACTGTAGCAAACACACAGTCCACTCAGAAGTCAGAACATCTTCCAAGAAACACATTAAGAGGTATTTGGCATTTATTTTAAACTTTTTTACGTACCTTTGATCACAGACGGAGGAAACCAAGGGTGCAGACAAGAATGGACCAAAAGGAATTATCAGTGCAATTGGCATATCAATAATTGTTGGTTGAGTTTACATCCTTGGGATCACCTTTGCCATCACTGATATTCCGTAGCTCTTCTTAAGTAATGAAAACAATGGTGGTGATTATGCTGTTGCTGAGGTCTATAGTCTAGCTTTTGAGAGCTGATATGGGAACGGAATTGGAGGAATACTTGCCTTGGAATAGTTGCTGTTGCTATATTCTTCTGTCGAATGAGTTCAGTAACCAGCAATTCTGGGTACACATTCTTCTTGATAAGGTTAATCTTTTGTTTTATTGATCTGCAAGCCCTTATCAAAGGTACATATTCCTGACAGGATGGCTTATGCATTCTCAAGAGATGAAGCCACGCCTTTTTCATCACCAGCATGAAGTGAACAAACTGGCAGTTCCTGACAATGCAGAGTGGATGTCTGCTTTCATTTCTTTCTGCATGGCATTAACCGCATGAACTTATCAAAGAATCCATATTATAGAACTTTGCAGCCTTAGACCAATCAAATGTCCCATAAGTTCGATTCTATTTTCGGGCATTTGATCTCATGAAAATTTCTGCTTTCGCGGTCTCTTGGAAGCTTGGTGGCCTTCAAGGCCATGGTATTGATTGCAGCAATCAGGTTTTACATAGCATGTGCCTTACGCACCTTATTCAGATCACCTTGGCTCACAAGTCTTTTGTTCTGGGACCTTTCAACCTTGGTCGATTTGGGATTATTGTTGGCTGGATAGCTGCTCTTTGGGTAGTCACCATCCCTATCCTATCTTCTTTGATGATTGCTTATCCCATTAGCTCACAGACTCTCAACTATACACCAGTTGCAGTTTGCAGACTAATGCTCTTCACCATTTCTTCTTGGATCTTTAATGCAGGACATTGGCTCAAAGGACCCGTTACAAACATGGAAATTTGAAGATTGTGGTACACTTTTCAGTTCTGTTATGTAAGACGACTGTCTGGCATACCTAAGTTTCATTTTGTGTGAGCATCATGTAATATCACTGTCCTTTCAAATTTTCTTTACCATCACCTTTCTTTTTGAGCCTTATTACAACTTGAATGCTCTGCCGTTATGCCTTTACACACCATATTAGGAGCCTCCTCGTGTTGTTTGGAATCTATATCATTTACCATAAAGCCAGACGTAGCCATTCAAAGTTATTCAATCCTGTGTTCAGCCATTTGCCCTGGACTCGAACATGTAGATAGGTTGAACCACCTCTTCTACAACTCAACATGATCATCCATAACCTCATATTAGAGCCAACTTCACCTTAGCAAAGTTCCCATTAACATTGAATCAAAAGAAATACTTTTTTTCCCCCCTAAAAGAAGCATATCAAAAGTACATTTAAAGTACATCTAGGTAATGATCTTTTGGAGTGGTTTTCGATAAAATCCATGATCTTCAATTTTGGATTTTCTTGAAAACAGCACTTGAAACATTGCAGGATCTTTATAACCCACATAAGTGGGAATCACATTGGGAGTTATTGTCGCAATAGGTGAATCTAGAGAAAGACATGACATAAAATGCACTATAGTTTTACTATTGTGCCGATGAGTACGAAGTGTCTATTATATTGAGCCGTACAGGCGAGAGAGAGAGAGAGAGAGAGAGAGAGAGAGAGAGAGAGAGCTAATTAGCTTAACTCTTCATAACAAAATTTTCTCTGCGAGCTGAACACTGGCATAACTAATTAGGCTTCTGTTGATGCCGGCAAGGTCACTGATATCAATCATCAGGCTCCTCTACCACAAAAGGTTCAATCAATATGCCTTTATGTGTTACTTCGAATGGAGTTTCATGTGTCTCTACCGCTCTGCGCAAGTTTCCTATCTTGTAATGATATGGATTTCTGACGACCTCTGTTGTACCTTGGCTTGCCCTTCTCTCTGTCAACCACTATCATCCAACCATTAATTATCTGTTAACACAACAGTAAAAGAACGAGGCATAAATTGACACACTTAAAGAAATCACAAGTGCTGGGGACATTATCATCCCAATCCCCTGAAAGTTATTCAAATTAGTCCTATAGCCCTACGATACAGGTTTTATACAATACTATGTCAAAGTAGCCAACTTCAAATGCCTTAGGCGCCAAATCAGGTCAATACGCTAACAAGTTTGCTAAGTCATCTTCTGGGTTCATTATTGTTATCAAAAGAGCTGGGGAACTTGGTTAACAATTTGACACCTAAAGTAGCAATTCAGAAAACCCCTTCTGGGTTATCAGATGGAAATCACTCAATCAAATAACCCAAGAAATAAAAGATGATTTTAAGTTTACTTTGCCATTCATTTCTTGCGGGGCAGTGGTAGCAGTCTCCTCAGTGGTGTACTCAACAAATGCATATCCCTTTGATCTTTTCAAAATCTTGTCCAGGACAACCTTGACGGTAGAGAATGTTATACAGGCAGTTAGCATGGCAATGAAATGTGCGGATAAACCTATCTTACATGGACTCTTTATTTAAGATCAAGTATGTTTGTCGAACGATAAAACTTGAATATGAAAATAAATCCTTGACACTTTCTTTTTCGGATAAGGAAATCCTCAACACTTCTTTTAGATGGCAAGATACACAAAATTTTGCATAAAATGGACGAGGCTGACACTTGGATGAACATCCATGCTTGAAACATGTAGTGAAGCCTGAATAACATAGATCAAAGTTACATGGAAAAAGAATGTGAACAAATTTTCCCAGAGAACTCAATCACAGATATACCTTCCACAACTTCACCAAAAGGTTCAAAGGCTGAACGCAAAGTCTTTTCCGATGTGTGAAATGACAAACCTGTTCAAAGAAACAATAGCAAAATCGTTAGAACATGAAGGGTGTAAATCAGTGGCGGATCTAAATGTTTAGAACAGGGTGTCTATTTATTAATTTCATCACTAATGTACAATACCAATAAAAAAAGAAATTATATGAACATCGTTCCGTCTCGTATTTCTACACTAGCGGAAGTTGACAAGTAATAACAATACACCTCACTATTTTATTCTTAGAAAAAAAAATTATGGTACCTCTACTTCTACGTTTGCTTTTATGGTTTTTCATATTTTGAATTTGATAAACAGATTGTGCCGAAAACGTAGAATGTTACAATTACCTAGCATTTACTAAAACCGTTTGTTACAGAGGACATATTATCAGCACAAAGCAATAGAACCAAAAAAAATAAAAATTAAAACATGAAGTAAACATGTTAAACATGACATACAGCTACATAAGGCAATCTGCACCAATTAATCGCACCAAAAAGAGAAAAAATAGCATCAAGTTCAAATCAATTAGTAGCATCAAGCTTAAAAAAAAAAAAGTCTGCCGAAGAACACGTTACAACTAAACAACCGAAAATAAAAAATAACAATAAAGAAAAACTAAAGAAATTAAAATTAGATTAAATTAAAAGTCTAAACTCTAGATAAGATAGGGGAAGAGAGAGAAAAATTTGGGTTTAGGTATATTTAATTTAATTTTACTTTTCTATCAGGTTCCAACTTTATAACTGTACTTTTGATATTTAAAGAGATTAAAAATGTTAATATGTAAGTTGTATCAATGTCCAATTAAGTAAAACTTTATTAATGGACCGACCCCAATACGAATACGACTAGTCGTTTTTCTACCGTTAGTATCATAGTTCAAGACTAGTTAGAATGAAAACCAAATAAAATTAAATAAAAGAAGTATAAGATATTATCTTGCAGTTATAACATCAAAAATTTAAATTATTACAAATTAATTAATTTTAAAAAAATTAAACAAATTTGTTTAACTAACTATATAATGGTATGACTTTCGCATCTTTACTGCTTGTGTTCTTTGAAATTAACTTTTTAAAAATGATTAGATAGTTATTCCATACAATTTTACACCTATTTTTAACGTTTTGCCATTTAAAGGTTGTGTACGGTTTTATTTTCAGAGAATGGAGAAGAAAAAATAAGGTTATTATTATTTAATTTATAAATATATGCAATAGTTATATAATATCTTTTCAAAATACTCAATAAAAATAACTAACCATTATTGTTAAAAGAGATAAATTAGAGAAAAATAAAGAACTAAGGATATAATGTTCGGGTCAAGCGGGCGGGTTCCGGTTTGACCCACTAATTTGCGGATTTTTCGGGTTCGGTTTATTTCGGGTTCGGGTCAAGAAAATCGTGTTCAAAATCCTAAATTTTCAGGTGGGTTCAGGTCGAGTTTTTTTGTCGGGTCAATTTTTGACAGGTCTATACGTAATCAGCTATATGGAACACCATCATACACTACCACTATAAGAGTAAGGGAAAAACCAGCATATATATACCTATCATAAGTCATGCACTTATTAATGCAAGTAATGCCAAGCAAGGCACGATCACGTAAGCATATAAGTCACATATTTCACACATCACACGCCAATTATGATCTCTAAATGCATAATGGAACATATGATTCCGATACCACCTAAATGTAACACCCCCAACTCGAGGAGGAGTCACACCACCAGGATTTCCTAAAGGGAATCCCTAAGGCTATTGAAGTTTTGAGCATTAGCATTTAGATAAGCATCATGGAGTAAAACTGCAAGAGTCTCCCCTATTTTAGCAACATTTTATGGCCTTAGCTTAGCTAAGGGTACCCATAAACTAATAATAAGGTAAGACAAGAAATAAAGTGACTAGATTCATCAGCTCGGGCCACCTGCCCGGTTCACTAACAATTAACCAACTAAACACAAGGGCTGTAATCATATTTATGCAGGTACAAAGCTAACTATATGCATACACATTCAACGATAAGCTTACACATTTATAAATATGATACGTATCGAGCACTTCACAGCAACTATACAATAGAGACTGGTCAAAAG
>JAKOGI010000075.1:1382500-1392135 GCA_029747015.1 Carnegiea gigantea
TTGGTGAAATCCCTTGTCTTGAATACCCTCTTGCAATATCTTGACAAATCAGTATATTGAAAAGAAGCTCTCTGCCTTTTACAAAAGCACCTTGGTTCTGACGAATAAGAGAGGGAAGCACCTCTTTAATTCTACCACATAAGAGTTTGGCAATGCATTTGTATATAATATTACAGCATGAAATTGGCCAGAACTCTTTTGCTGTAGTTGGGTTTGGAACTTTGGGAAGCAGAATCAACTTTGTTTCTCCTATAAAACTTGGGATGGGACCAGTAGAGAAGAAGTACTAAATTCCCTCTCTTACCAAACCCCCTGTGATGTGCCAGGTGGCCTTGAAAAAACCACTGCTGAAACCATCAGGACCAGGGGATTTAATGTTGAGGATTGAGAAAAAAGCTTATTTAATCTCTTGATCAGTGAAGGGAGCACATAGATTCAATGGCTGTTTGACAGTGAGAGTACTACCTAGCTTGATAATATTAGGGTCTATCTGCTGCCTAGCAGAAACCTGTCTTCCCAGAAGGCATTTATAGTAAACCAGCATGACCTCATTTACCTCCTGAAAACCTTGCCTCGGCTGCCCTTGGCCATCCTGAATGGAGTAAATATAGGTGGCTGTTTTCCTTTGCTTGATCTTGGCAAAGAAATACCTTGAGCAGTCATCTCTATAAGAAATCCACTCAGCCTTACTCTGCTGTCTTATAGTATCAATGACAGAAGATAGAATATGTATATAGTATGTCCTAGCCGTGTCCTAATGTTATCTCAGTTCCACATCCCCTGCATTTAGTGATAAATGATGCTGAGCTCCCTCCAGGTCGCCCTGGCTCTACTTAACTGATTTCTCAGATCTGCAAAACTTGCTTTTATATATATATATATACATACATACATATATATATATATATATATATATAATATACCTATATATATATATATCTATATAACATACCATATACATATATAAATATAAATTATATATATATATATTATATATATATAATATATATATAGTCTATATATATCTAGTATATATACATATTATAAGATATATATATATATAGATTAATATATTGTATCCATATATATATAATATATATTTTATATATAATATATATATATGTATATACTATTGTTATGTATATATTCTATATAATATGATATATCATATATGTAATGTATCTATCTACTATATAATATATATTTTATAGATCGATAATTTATATATTATGTAATATTATATTATAATATAATACTATCTCTAATATTCTATATATCTCTATTTATATATCTATTATAATATCTTAAGCTATGTAGATGTCATTACATCCCTTTATATTTATCTATGTATATAATTACTAGATATATATCTATATATATATATATATATATATATTATAGATATATATGTATCACCCATCATACATACATACATACAACATTATATATATATGTATAGCATGCATATATTATAATATTTCTTAGATGTAACCATAAATAACTATTATATGTAAAATCTATATAAAATATGATATTATGCCTGCACATGTATATACATATTCAACATACCACATACATATATATATATACCACACACAACACACATAGATATTATATATATATATTATAATATATATATCTATATCTATATATATATATATTATATATATATACTATATATAATACATATACATACATACATACACATACACATACATACATCTGATATGTTTATAACTCTACACACCACACACACACACACACACATATATATATATATAGATGTAAGTACATATATATATATTATAATATATATAATATATATAATATTATATATATATATATATATATACACACACACACACACACACATATATATATTGTAACACCCCCGACCACAGGCAGGTCGTGTTACACGCCACAGCCTTCCATTGGGGAAAGACTGTTAAGGCAACTTGCTTAAACCTATTTAAAATATAACATAAGAGAGAGACTCAAAGTTTAAAACTTAAGCCACTATAACCCAATTGGGCCTTGAGTTTAACCCTAGGGCTAGAAATGCTAGAATTTTCTTAATTTCTGGGGAAAAACGGCTAGAGTTTCCCCTAAAAACTGACCATTTTTCAGGTTTAAAGCCTTACATAATAACCCTACAATACATAATGGTACTATATAACACCAACATCTCAACGGCCACACACCGGAGTTCACAACTCTACGGGCCACACGCCCGGAGTATACAAAGCTTTCTATTTTTCATAAACTTTTCAAGAAGATAAATAATTACATAACCTTACAAACATAATCAATATTACATATTCACGTCACGATCAAACCAAGCAAGTCCACCCTTGTTGCACTCCACGCATCAGTCACATACCTGTAGATCTGGGGAAAAAGGGGGAAAGTAATGGGGATAAGTAACCACCGCTCAGTGAGTAAACCCTCTCTCCCCAAACATACTTAAAACACATATTAACTTACGCAAGCCTTTCGCAATTCATTTTAGTTGAAGAGCTTTCACATAATACATCATATTCGAACCATAAATCGAATGAAGGAATAATCATACCAAAAGGCTTAACTTTAGAAGAAACCATAATGCGTTGACTTAACATAATAAAGTTACGCAAACCCGGAAACATAGCATAAAAGGGGTTTTACGCATAAGTTTCACTTACCGAAAATCATACATAGTAACATAATCACGTAGATGAGGAGACTAGACTCTTAAAGGTACTTTGTTACTGCCATCCCGAGTCGGCCAAACTCGAGCGGCAACATACGCCTATCCGGACAGACATCATACTATGCTGAGACGTAATTTCATACTTAGACTTCAGGCGGGAATCAAACCACCATCCCTGAATCTATCATAACGTAACATATGTGATACCAGGCGGGAACTAAGCCACCATCCCTGGGTCTCAGACTTAAGCTTAAAGTTTCTAGAGTAGCTCCTCTACGTACACATAGACATAAGCATAACCATACGTCCACATACATACTCATATTGATTCATATATAGGTCTTAGGAACTTATGAAATTCATATACATACATACTTAGTAGATAAACATGCTTATACGTATTCATATATAGGTTTTATGAACTTAAAACATAAAAACATAATATACATACATACTTCGTAGACAAACATACTTATACGTATTCATATATAAGTTTTATGAACTTAAAACATGAAAACATAATACACATACATACTTCATAGACAAACATACTTATACGTATTCATATATAAGTTTTATGAACTTAAAACATGAAAACATAATTTCCTTACGACTTTAGCTTTAGGCAAATAACAAGAAAGGCCTCTTAGAAACATGGTGAGTGTACTAACTCACGATTCAAAACTTGGTAGTTACTAGCGTGCACTTGAAAGCTAGGATTCGTAAATAATCACCTTCAGTTGCCCTTTTAATGCTCATTGTAATCCTTCAAACACAAGCGATGAACATGATACAAGCCAAGTTTACTAATCTCATAAATCGATTTCGTGAATGGTTTAAAAGTTTTTCATAATCGAATTAAATTTTGCTAACGTATAAACTAACTTGTAAAATACGTTTACGAATTCGTAAAACGACTTCGTTTCTAATTTAGAAGTTTCGTATAAACGTAATACGTTAATTAACTCGTAAAACGATCTCCTTTTAGACTTAAAAGCTTCTTATAAGGGCAATAAGTTGGTTAATACTTAAAACGACTTTACTTTAAACTTAAAGGTTTCTTATAAAGGTAACACGTTTACCAAATCGTAAAACGACTTATTTTCTAACTCGAATGCTTCGTATGAACGTAATAAGTTTACTAAACCGTAAAACGATTTTGTTTTCAACTTAAAAGCTTCTTAATAACGTAATACGTATGTTAGTTTGTAAAACGACTTCGTCCTGAACTTACAAGCTTCTTATAAATAAAATAAGGTCTGTTAACACGTAAATCGGTTTCGTAAGTAACTTAAAAACTTCTTACAAACATAGAAGGGTTTATTAAATCGTAAAACGACTTAATTCCAACTTAAATGCTTCGTATAAATATAATAGGGTTGCTAAATCGTAAAACGATCTCGTTTTCAACTCAAAAACTTCTTAATAACATAAAACGATTGCTAACTCATAAAACGACTTCGCTTTTTAGCTAAAAGCCTCCTTGAAATGTAATATGTATGCTAAATCGTAAATCGCAACTCGTTTGAAACATAACGTGTTTAGTTAATGCTTAATTCAAACTAAGTTCGAAGCTTAAAGGCTTCTCATAAACGTTATAAGTCTATTAACACATAAATCGACTTCCTTTGCAACTTCAAAGCTTCTTAAAACGTAATAAGCTTGTTAAGTCTTAAAACGATTTCGTTCCTAACTTCAAAGCTTCATATAAACGTATTACGGCTACTAACTTGCAAAATGACCTCGTTTTTAACTTAAGAACTTCCTATAGACGTAAAACGTTTGCTAGTTTGTAAAACGACTCCATTATTGACTTAAAAGCTTCGTATAAACGTAATACGTTTATTAACTTGTAGAACGACTTCACTTTAAACTTAAAAGTTTCTTATAAACGTAATACGTTTACTAAATCGTAAAGCGACTTTGTCTTTAACTAAAAGACTCCTTATAAACATAACAAGGTTGCCTAATCATAAAACGCTTTGATTCTAACTTGAAAGCTTCGTATAAACGTAATAGGGTTGCTAAATCATAAAAACAACTTCATTTCTAACTTAATTGCTATGATTAGCAATAATGTAAGCTAGATTCATCGAAAACTCCATTTTAAAGCATCTAACAACCTTTCAAGAATATATTGGTTCTGCCCTAGCATAGCAGTGTTTAATTCATTCGCTTGTCCACACATATAATCGAATTTATACAATAACAATCCAATCTACCAATTCAGTAAACTGATTCATATAACTATCATTCGAAATCCTTAAAATAGGAGGGATTAAAGGTCCACCCACCTCGAATTTAAGCTATATGCGTGAGAATTGGCTGGATTGAAGTCAAAAATCGGACTCCACACACCCAGAAGGTTTGCTGACTTCGCGTGAGGTTCGACCACCACTGAACCCCAAAACCCTAACTCAATTTTTCTGAGAAATCAAGGATGATCTAGATGAATTTTAGATGAGAATTGAATTTATAGAAGAAGAACAGGTTCGAGTTCACCCTGCATGCACCAATTTACCAGGTGTTGGCCGGTTCTGTGCCGAGATGGTTCGGCCACGGGCAGGGGGGAGACGCCGGCACCGGTGGCGTCGCTTGGGTTGCAGCGAGGACAAAGAGGAGATGGCAGGCGTGCAGTGAGGAAGCAGAAGAACGACAGAGAGAGGGGGGGAAGGGTCGGGCCACGCGAGGAAGAAGAAGGAGGCACGGGGGGGTGTTCAGGCGTGTGGTTTTAATTTCAACCCCTTCCCTTTTTTTTGACTCAAATCTACCGCAAAACTTCAACCTATTGTATTAATAATCGAATACTCGGGCCTCTAATCTTAAACCGAAGTCCTAAATATAATCGTTGGTCAGCGTACTGGCCCTTTGATTATATTAAGGATCGATTTAGTAAATTACAGAACTATTACCAGGGTTCAACAATCTGATCGTATTTGGGAATTGCTTTGGTTGAAGTTTCAAGGAATCGAAGGCTTGTCTTATTACACAACTTTAGGAAATTTATTTTTGGGGATCTAAAGTTGAATAGATCAATAACTTGGGCGATATGGTGGTTATAGGTTGGCGGATAATAAAATTTGATAAGTAAGTACGATAAAAATGCGGGTCTCACATTTCTCCCCCACTTATAGAAAGTTTCGTCCTCGAAACTTATACGCTTTGGTCACATGATGCGAAATAAATCCATATATACTTATATAAAAAGGAAGTACTTAAAGAAAAATTTCTTACCGACTTTCATACACATCATGGAGCTGTGAGATTGGAGGAGTCATTTTCTTGCTTGGGAATTGCTGCCGCCTTGCCTATTTGCTGACTGAGTACTTTGATTAGCTTGCATGTTTTCCTGTACTTTCTTCGGACATTGGTTTTGGTAATGTCCAATTTCTCCACACCCAAAGCACGCCCCAGTTAATCTTGCACAGGGCCCATTGTGGAGCTTGCCACACGTCTCACATCGAGGCCTTGGCTCATATGGAGTGCGGTCCTTCTGAGATTGATGATTGGAGTTAGGCTTCCTCCCATTCCCACGTACCACTCCTTGTGAGCTCTCGACCTCCCGCTTCCTTTTCTGTTGCGTAGCTAACTCAGATGCCTCAGACTCATCTATAACACACTCCACTTTGATGGCTTTTTAGTACATCGTTTGGAGGTTTGAAAAGGTTAGTGCAGCCATGTTTGTCTTTAACTTGGATTTGAGGCCTCTCTCAAATCGTTCCATTTTCATTTCCTCATTCGCCACTTGATGAGGAGCAAACCTACTCAATTCATTAAACTTAGACATATACTCAATAACTGGCATCTTTCCTTGCTTTAGGTCCAAAAATTCCTGCTCCTTAGCCCATTTTACCTCCTTAGGATAGTATTTTTCATCTAATAACCCCTTGAACTCTGCCCAAGTTAGTGGTTGTTCACCTTCTTTCGGCTTAACGGTATCCCACCAAAAGCTAGCATCTTTCTCAAACAAGTGAGCTGCGAACTTCACCTTATAATTAGCAGGACACTCCATAACCTCAAACAATCCCTCAATCTTCCTCTTCCAGTGCTCATACTGAATTGGATCTGATACTCCGTCAAACGTAGGTGGCTTAAGCTTCAAAAATTTAATGAGCATCTCCATCCCATCATTTGGAGGCGGAGGTGGAGGAGGATTTTGCCTCTCTTCCGACATATCGTATACTATCTTAACTCCTGCACTCGTAATAAGACTTCAGGTCACTTATGTATAACATATACATATACTACTTATAGAGGAATTTTCATCAACCTCCTCCTAGTAAGCTTACAACAATTAAATACTTAACACTTAACACTTAATATACAACATACATCGCATAGCACATAACACGTAGCACATAACATATAATTACTCACACTTAAAAACATATCGGCGAGTCAAATCTCATTTTCTTTTATCGTTTTATAAAATCCTGTAGCTCTGATACCATCAAATGTAACACCCCCGACCTCAGGCGGGTCGTGTTACACGCCACAGCCTTCCCCTGGGGAAAGACTGTTAAGGCAACTTGCTTAAACCTATTTGAAACATAACATAAGAGAGACTCAAAGTTTAAAACTTAAGCCACTATAACCTAATTGGGCCTTGAGTTTAACCCTAGGGCTAGAAATGCTAGAATTTTCTTAATTTCTGGGGCAAAACGGCCAGAGTTTTCCCTAAAAACTGACCATTTTCCCAGGCTTAAAGCCTTACATAATAACCCTGCAATACATAATGATACTATATAACACCAACATCTCAACGGCTACACGCCGGAGTCCACAACTCTACGGGCCACACGCCCGGAGTACACAGAGCTTTCTATTTTTCATAAACTTTACAAGAAGATAAATAATTACATAACCTTACAAACATAATCAATATTACATATTCACGTCACAATCAAACCAAGCAAGGCCGCCCTTGTTGCACTCCACGCATCAGTTATATACCTGTAGATCTGGGGAAAAAGGGGAAAAGTAATGGAGATGAGTAGCCACCGCTCAGTGAGTAAACCCTCTCTCCCAAAACATACTTAAAATACATATTAACTTACGCAAGCCTTTCGTAATTCATTTTAGTTGAAGAGCTTTCACATAATACATCATATTCGAACCATAAACCGAGTGAGGGAATAATCATACCAAAAGGCTTAACTTTAGAAGAAACCATAATGCTTTGACTTAACATAATAAAGTTACGCAAACCCGAAAACATAGCATAAAAGGGGTTTTACGCATAAGTTTCACTTACCGAAAATCATACATAGTAACATAATCACATAAATGAGGAGACTGGACTCTTAGAGGTACTTTGTTACTGCCATCCCGAGTCGGCCAAACTCAAGCGGCGACATACGCCTATCCCGACAGACATCATACTATGCTGAGACGTAATTTCATACTTAGACTTCAGGCGGGAATCAAACCACCATCCCTGAATCTATCATAACGTAACATATGTGATACCAGGTGGGAACTAAGCCACCATCCCTGGGTCTCAGACTTAAGCTTAAAGTTTCTAGAGTAGCTCCTCTTCGTACACATAGACATAAGCATAACCATACGTTCACATACATACTCATATTGATTCATATATAGGTCTTAGGAACTTATGAAATTCATATACATACATACTTAGTAGATAAACATGCTTATACGTATGCATATATAGGTTTTATGAACTTAAAACATAAAAACATAATACGCATACATACTTCGTAGACAAACATACTTATACGTATTCATATATAAGTTTTATGAACTTAAAACATGAAAACATAATACACATACATATTTAGCAGACAAACATGCTTATGCGTATTCATATATAAGTTTTATGAACTAAAACCATGAGAACATAATTTTCTTACGACTTTACCTTTAGGCAAATAACAAGAAAGGCCTCTTAGAAACATGGTGAGTGTACTAACTCACGATTCAAAACTTGGTAGTTACTATCGTGCACTTGAAAGCTAGGATTCGTAAATAATCACCTTCAGTTGCCCTTTTAACGCTCATTGTAATCCTTCAAACACAAGCGATGAGCATGATACAAGCCAAGTTTACTAATCTCATAAATCGATTTCGTGAATGGTTTAAAAGCTTTTCATAATCGAATTAAATTTTGCTAACGTATAAACTAACTTGTAAAATACGTTTACGAATTCGTAAAACGACTTCGTTTCTAATTTAGAAGCTTCGTATAAACGTAATACGTTAATTAACTCATAAAACGATCTCCTTTTAGACTTAAAAGCTTCTCTTAAGGGCCATAAGTTGGTTAATACTTAAAACGACTTTACTTTAAACTTCAAGGTTTTCTTATAAATGTGACACGTTTACCAAATCGTAAAACGACTTATTTTCTAACTCGAATGCTTCGTATGAACGTAATAAGTTTACTAAACCGTAAAACGATTTCGTTTTCGACTTAAAAGCTTCTTAATAACGTAATACGTATGTTAGTTTGTAAAACGACTTCGTCCTGAACTTACAAGCTTCTTATAAATAAAATAAGATCTGTTAACGCGTAAATCGGTTTCGTAAGTAACTTAAAAACTTCTTACAAACATAGAAGGGTTTATTAAATCGTAAAACGACTTAATTCCAACTCAAATGCTTCGTATAAATATAATAGGGTTGCTAAATCGTAAAACAATCTCGTTTTCAATTCAAAAACTTCTTAATAACGTAAAACAATTGCTAACTCATAAAACGACTTCGCTTTTTAGCTAAAAGCCTCCTTGAAATGTAATAGGTATGCTAAATCGTAAATCGCAACTCGTTTGAAACATAACGTGTTTAGTTAATGCTTAATTCAAACTAAGTTCGAAGCTTAAGGCTTCTCATAAACGTTATAAGTCTATTAACACATAAAAATCGACTTCCTTTGCAACTTCAAAGCTTCTTAAAACGTAATAAGCTTGTTAAGTCTTAAAACGAT
>JAKOGI010000076.1:0-192500 GCA_029747015.1 Carnegiea gigantea
AAGAAAATTTGCCACGACTTTTTTCAGATTGAAGTAAGTATTCTAAAATTTCAGTTTGAATGCCAGTCGTAGCTTGTAAACTTGTTATTTGCGAATCCCCCTTTGGTTTTAGGGGGGGGGGGGTCCTTTTTTTATTTTTTTAATTTTCCCCCCGGCCCTCATTAAATAATAGGGATTGGGCCAAAAGTAAAGGCCTGTCGACCCGAGCTCTTCCTTAGGCTGGGCCAGCAAATTTCCAGGCCCATTTATACTTCAAAAAATTGCCCACGTCGAGTTAGAGGCACAAGCATCTAGAAAAAGAAAGAAAAACAGAATTGAAGCACCATCTAAAATGCCCATGTTTTGATGACTCTGTTAAAATTTCGATACTTTGTTATAAATTCTAGAGTTTATCTATAATTTTCCAATGGAAATTTTCTATAGCTTGAAGAAAACTATTCACTTTTTAAAAATATTTAAACCTTTTAAAATTTGGAATTATCCTAAAATTGTCAAACTTGTTCCATTAAAAGAAAAAATAAAGAAACAAACAATTACACAACTCAACGTGAACATAAAAGAGATTTCGTGTGGTTGACTTAGTGGTATTTAATACCAATAATCAATACCTAAGAAACAGCGTCCAATGCTTGGTACCATATTTATTTTGGATGAATCGTCATTGAGTCAATTATACTTTTACTTAATGATTTAATAATCTTGTAACTTATTTATCATAGACCAAATAGTATATTTTCTTTTACTTTTTTAGTATCATCATTTGTGTCATAAATATATTGTCATGACATTGTATGCTCAAACTTTAAGGATATTTTTTTAAGGATTTTTTTTTTAACCAACACCGAGACTTAGACATTTTGACTTAAAAACTTATCACATGTAGCTCTCTTGTAATTAGTAGATAGTTATTTGTTTTACATTTCCCAATACAATCATATGTGTGCGATATATAAGTCATAAGATCATCAAATCGCTGAATCCAATTATGCTTGACCCGATGATAATATATACAGAATAAATACTCTTAAAGTACATAGTGTTAGCTACTATTTTTAAATATGAATTATTTGTGTCTAAATCAGTTAAGAGTATGAATTATGCAATGTTCAAAATTTCTTTTTAAAGTCTTTGAACCTTTATTGTATTCGAGTTGAGCAATCATTGATTCATAAATAAGTAAAGCTTTCTTATAATAATTTTTCTATTGATAAAACTCAAATTGAATATCTTTCCTAAAAAAATAAATATTTAATTATTTAAACAAACCTATAATGATGAAGATATTGCAACACTTAAAGAATCTTTCTTTATTCTAAAGGGGGCGTGTCATGTGTGATTGGATTTGGAATGTAATGGGCAACTCTGGGATTCAGATCGCGATATTTTGAATATCTCTCCTTCAAATCTTGTAAAGTGATATTCAATAATACGTTCCATGTCGTCCCGTAAGACATGTCGTACAGTTTGATACTCATCCGACGTCCAAACCTCCAAATCCGAATTCACCACGAGAAATTGAAAGAGCAAAAGGGGCGACGTGAAGTTATCGAATTGAACTCTTTAAAAGAAAAAATGCAATGATTTTCTTTTATCATAAAAAATAAAATAAAAATAAAATAATTAACATGTACTTTTTTCCTTTGCATGAAGAGCGCAGATGCCTCCAGCATTTACTGGCCATTACTCACGCTTCTTGTCGCCTTTCAGTTGTAATTGTTAAGTTAGGGTATTTTTTTTCCGTAGGCAAATTAATGTAGATAAAATAATAAAATAGATTAAAGTAAATTAATATAGATTAAATTTTTTATATGATAAATTAAATTATAGTAAAAGTAAGTTGAAGTGGATTGAAGTAGATTCAGGTTGGTGTTTTGGAATCTACCCACGAAAAGAATAGGCCCATTGTAAGAAATAATTTCGTGATCAAAACAAGAAATAATAGGAAAATGTAACGTTCCTTAACTTAATATTGATAAGTACTGACTTGTGTTGATGAAAATTGATTCGCATTGTCAACAGAGATGAGTGTTGAATATTAGAATAATATAGCTAGAAAATATGGTCAAGTAATAATAAGTGCTAACTATTGCTGTTAAGTGGTGATGAGTCCTAACAGTAGTGATCGTTAATAATTAGTATTGGATAATGATGATGATAAATGCTTATCATAAGTTAAAAAGAACATATACTAAGTATTTTAAAAATAGAAAAAAATTATATAAGTTATAAAGTAAGAATCTCTAAGTAACTTAACAATCAGTAACTAAATGGTAAGGAACTACAAGAAAGTCGTAAGATTTTAATAAATTGCTATAGTAATTAACCTCGATGTAAAGTCTTAAATGAGATTATCGTATAATAAGTTAATTATGAGATGATTAATGTGACTGACAAGTACCAGTAGATTGGTAGATTTTATAAGAGGTCATCTCACCCCTACTATGAGACTGCTGCTTTTATGTTAACCTTTAATACATATGACGATGAGTTGATGGCTAATAATTTATTTATGAATAACTCTGATAAAAATTATCACTTAATAAATTATTAGTTACCTTAAATTAATAAATCGCTCTAATAGAAATTATTAGTTGACTTAAATCTTTCAAAAGGTCACCTAAAAAAGTCTATCTCATAATAAACGGTCTCAACCTCTAATTCGTGATGTGATAATATGATCATATAGCGTGATCTACGTTTGTATTTACTTGTACTGTTGTACAATTATCTTAAATGCAATGATTAAGGCTCTATTCTTTTCGTGGGTCAATTATAATTTACCAACCTCAACCCACTTCAACCTATTTCAACTTACTTCAACCCACTTGAAAAAAATATCAATTTCAACCCACCTCAACCTACTTCAACCAACTTCAACCAACTTCAACCACCCGCTTCATAATTTTAATAATTTATAAAGTATCATGTAAGATTTAATCATTCTTACACCAAAAAGTTCACTATACTACTTTTTTGTAAATTATCGTACTTTGAAATTGTTTTATTTTTGTATTTTTGTATTTTTTTAGTTTTTTATTTTTAAATTTTTTAATTTTTTAATTTTTAATTTTTAATTTTTAATTTTTTAATTTTATTTTTAATTTTATTTTTAATTTTTTGTATTTAATTTTTATTTTTAATTTTTAATTTTATTTTTTATTTTTTGTATTTAATTTTTATTTTTATTCTTTTGATTTTTTAATTTTAAAATTTTTTATTTTTTATTTTTAATTTTTAATTTTTATATTTCATTTTTTATTTTTTATTTTTCTATTTTTTATTTTTCTATTTTTGTATTTTTTAATTTTTTGTATTTATTTTTTAATTTTTAATTTTTTAGTTTTATTCCAAACAAAAGCTACAGAAAATTTCAAAAAAATAAAAATTAAAAAATAAAAAATAAAAAATAAAAAATAAAAAAGAATAAACAAAAATTCCACAAAATTTTGATAACTTCATAAATTATCACACATTAATTAAATTCTCATTATTTTAACTCACTTTAACCCACCACATAAAAAATATACCAACTTCAATCCACTTCAACCTATTTCAACCTACCTCAAAAAAATAACCAATTTCGACCCACCTCAACCCATCTCAATCTACTTCAACCTACTTCACCCTTTTACCCACCCAATTTACCCACGAAAAGAACAAGCCCTAAGAGTCTAATTATTCAATAATGATCATGATATTACCAGATACCAAAACCTTTTAAAACAGATTTTTTTTTTGGGTGGGGGGAGGCCAGTAGGTCATGCAAAGAAGGAGTTTTTATGCTAAGTATTAACGAAGTCTAACTCGATCCTGATAAAGCAGAAACTCGAAGACTTTAAAAAATAAACAGATAAATAATTCATCTTTAGTGATGTCGTGTCAGAGATGTTCATCTATGTCAATCACATTTTTTAAAAAATAACATAAAACAATTAGGCAAGTTGACTATTTAACAAATGTATATTATTGTAATTCTGAGGCGATTTCATTTAAAACTGTGCAAGGTAAAAATATTTTCCACATTACATGAACTTAATTATTGGAAACAAGTTCGATTTAAAAAAATTGAAAACAACATGTTTAATGTATTAAATTTAATATTTAATATCAATAGCTATGACCTATGGGATATTGATCTACCGTTTAAGATTGAGACATTAGAAATATTAATTAGATCTTATGTACAATTTTCCGCTCTTTCATTAGCATTGCATTAATTACCTTTTGTGATCACTTATATATATATATATATATATATATATATATATATATATATATATATTTCATGTTCGATTTTTCGCTCTTTCATTAGTATTGAATTACCTTTTTTGACTACTTATATATGTCTATGTATGTGTGTTTGTATTATTGTTGAAAAATGTTAATCAGTGCTGATTATTAATAAAGTTATAAGTAAAAATTATAATTAAATAATAATTAATATTGAATGTTAATGATAAGTGTTTATTATAAGTTAAAAAAAAAACACGTAGATGCATGTATATAATTCTTATGGGCTTGGAATGTTTTGTCAAGCAAATCAAATCATTCACAGTTGATTTGCATTGAGGGGGCGCGAAAAAAAAAAAAAGACAAAGAGGGGGAAAAGAAAAAGACAAAAGAGAGAAAAGGGACATAACCCATGATACTGAACCCAGGGGTAGCTTTTAGCGACGGGTTGAGCTTGGTCTACGTGTTCTGTCCTAAGCCAGTATTAATTCTAATAAAATCGTGTCACTGTGCAACAAAACTTCATTTCACTCCACGACTGATCCCCCGCTAAAAATATGCTCCAGTGCTCACCTTTGACAATAAATTAATTATGGATTATGATATTTTAAGTAATATTATATCACAATATGCCTTATAAGACAACTAATATAGTGCAGATTGCATAATCAAAGTTGGAAAAAGAAAGATAATTGATATAATGTATCATAATAAGCCTTTGTAAAATAATTTTGGCGTCTTATTAAATAAAATATATATTTTTGTAAATCGTTCAAAAGCTTTATAATTTCTGAACAAAGTGAAATAGAATAAAATGAAAGTTACAAGTCATAAGTTGGTTTGTTTCAACAGTTAAAACCAGCAATTAGCGGTAAGTGGTGATGAGAAGCAGCAACAAGCAATAAGAAATTGCAAATATATGCGTAAACGAGTAGTTAAAACTTAGAAATAATTATGAGCAATAAAGAGTAATAAGCGGTTAAAAGTAGTAAGGAGCAACAAATGGTTAGTAAATGTTGAAGCAGACAGACTAAGTGCAAAATTGGCCTTTCTATTCAATATTGCTTCTATTTGTGTGATTTGATAACAAAAATCAACCTTTTATTGTTGTATAATTTTATAAGATTTGTAATTTTACAATGTACAATTATATATCTTGAAATCGAACAAATCGAAATGCAATTAACTTTTATTGAAAATAAAGTTTAGTAGAATTATGTATCATTAGTTTTTTTTTTTTTGGGGGTGGGAAATAGTGATGTATCGTTAGTTCATTACACATTTGCGCTATATTTGTACCAAGTAATATTTTTTATCCATGTCAACCGAGAAGCCTTGAATAAAAAAAAAAAAAAAACAATGTTAGGTATTTGACTAATGTAAAATAAAACAATCTAATATAATTATAAAGATCACCAACCAATGAATAGAGTGCAATGTTGGCAACAGAGCAGAGTAATTCAGACTTTTTCTGGCCTCACAACAAAAATTATAAAGAAATTAATACGTCTTTTTCACATGCAAGGAGCAGAGAGTGACCCATTGATTTATTAAGTTTACGAAAATGAAAGAAATGTCAAAATCAGTAGAGCTTTCATGTTACTTGTTAGACGTGTCGTCCAAATTCATCATGTTAAACCAAACTAATGTGACAGCGGCATGCACTGTTTTGTCACACGTGTCAGCCATCACAATAATAATGGCATCTTTGATCTCTAAGTCCATTGGACAATTTTATTTACGGCTCTTTTTGGGAAATTTATCCATGTGACTTATGTTAATAATTTTTATATTAAAATTATTGTGCACGGTAAAAAGTATGTTTATTTTTAAAAAATATTTATTATATAAACGGGTATGTTAGAGTACGTTACAAATATATCGTGTACTTTTAACAATAAATTTAAATTTGTATTTCGTAAGATTTTGAACATGAAGAATCAAGCGTGCAAATCCTAGTAAAGTGAAAGTTTTGAGAAAGATCCTGAAACCATTTTTACTTCTTTTTCATAGGTGGAACCAAAGGAAAGGGCTTCTCATGAAAAATCAATAATAGGAATAAACAACAATGAAAGTATTTCTCGATTAGCCAAAAAAAATAATGAAAGTAATTTTGAACAATAACCCAAAAAAAAAAACGTAAGTGATTTCATCTATAATAAATTTAACGAAATATGGCCAAAAGCAGTAGCTAAGATTACACTGCAAACTCTAAGTCTTAACTCTACCTGTTCCATTGATCTATCCTAATATTCACACTTTGTTGTAAACTTGATTTATATGCGTATGTCATGAAACTCTAATATGTTGACTACTCCATTGAATCTTGTGTTCCAGTGACTCAGGTCGCCATTGGCGGTCTCTAATGGTCGCCGGTTGTGTCTCGATGTTAACCATCCTCTGCACTCTTGCTCTGCCCTGTTCACTGTCCTTTTTTGCTTTCTTCCACTCAAATAGATGCAGGGTTTGTTCCAAATCAAGCTGCCTCAACATTGATCTTCTGCTCCTGAATTTCATCTCCATAATGGGTTGGGTTAATAATGAATTGGGCCAATATTGGGTCAGCTCATTAAGACATATTAACGGGTCGGATTGAGCTAACCCATTAACGGTCTGTTTAGTAACCCATTAATTTTTTTCAACCTACTTGACACACTAATTTACATGTTCCAATTAGTTAAACTTATTATCAATACTTTGTACATAACAATAATTATTATTTCCTTTTTTTGTGCAAGTTTGTTCCATTTTTAAACGGGCTCAAAGCGGGCCGTCCATGAACGACTTGACCCAACCCATTTATTAGTTTGGTTGTGTATTTTCTAACTTTGAATTTGCACTAGTTTAGTTTGCTTGGAAAATTACAGAAATTTTAGTTAGAAAACTAATTCACCAAAAATACTCCTTAGTGATAACGGGGAGACCATGGGCAGGCCGGGTTCATGTGGCCCGTAACCCGACTCATCCCATTAACAAATATGTTGAGCCCAACTCAGCCGAGTTAGTTAATGGGCTGGCCGAGTCCGGCCCGATCCGATCTGTTGCCTACCCCTACTTCCCACTATAACTTGGGGTTATTGATTTAGTTCGGTGTTATATTTTGGTGAATTTGTCAAATTAGAATAGGCGCTTGTTCTCATCATCTGGTTGGGTGTTTATCTGTGTTGATTTAATTGGAGCTAGAGCGGAATTCTGCCTATTATGAATTGTCAATTGGGATCAGTATTTTCTGACTTCTTTGAGGATAAAAGTGGACATAATTTTGATGAAGATGTAAGAAAAGCTACCATGGAAGATGGAATCTCCCTATGAGGCACTTTTGAAATCAAAAGCATTAAATGAGGAAGATAACCAGTTCTTTAGAACAACAGCTTATAAACTGATTGTTAATATTTATGACAAATCTCGTCAATATATGTGTGTGTTTGTTCCTGTAAATGAGGATAGTGCTAATTTCATGGAGAAACTTGGAATTGCTATCAATTTGAATATAGCTACTTGTTGATTAAAATTAGACCTAATCAAATTGGGGGTCGGATCGGGTCATGAGGGTCGGTAGACAGAATTTTCTCGACCGTAATCCTACCCGACCCTCATGTAGGTCACCATACCCCAGACCCTAGCCCTGACTCTGTGGGTATCCTCGACTCATTGGGTCAGACCCAACCCTCAAATCTCCCGATATAGAAAATGAGATTTTTCACTAAATTTTCTTTTTATTATAAAGGTCAACGTTAAACATCTTACAATAAAAAGTCAAATGATAATATAATGCTCCGATGAAGAGTATCGCAACTATGAACACTCTAATGCGTAATTTACTCATTCAACCAAGAGACCGATTAGTTCACTAAAATTACTACTCAGTATACTCCGAACATCATAAAGGGAACATTAGAAGGTTACGAACCAGTGAGATCTGATGAGATAAACGGGGGGAAAATGCTAAGGGGAGACGGAAAAGTGAAAGCGAAAAAGTTGTAAACAAATAAAACCGAAAGTATTTTATTTTTAACTTTAATTTTTTTTAAAAGTGAGGGCCAGCGGGTTGAATCAGCGAGTCAAAATCTTTACCCGAGCTCGACCCTCATCGTAGTCGGGTACCCTCAATTTGAGGGTTAGGGAGGGTCGGAGATTAAAAAAAAGCCAATCCGGACCCTCATTTTTTAGGGTCAGGTCGGGTCGGGTCGGGGGGGTTGAACGGGTCCCCGACCCATAGATCAGGTCTTAAAATTGAATAAATTTAATTGGCTAAACGTCAGTATAACTTCGTCATGAAACTTGACCTCTTTAACGTCAGAGCTTGATTTATGAGAGCTCAAGCTTTATTGAACATGGGCTTGAAGGAAGTACACCATGATGACCTTATGGTTTCTATCCATTTTGACCTTAATAATGAAGAATTAAGGAAGAAATTAAGTAGGGTAGAGGAATTATGTAGTACTTCTAGGAAGAAGGACCTATTAAAGGAGGTTAAAGTTGGTTGTCGCAACCTCTCAAAAGCACATCTAGAGAAGTTGGTTAGATGGATTTCGATCCTTTAATTGAAACTAGAGATTAGTGCTGTCAAACTTAAGCTCGGGAATCCTAGTGTGAGCATGGATAATTCAATGGAGACTACCAGAGCACTATTGGTGGGGGAAGTGAGAAACAAAGAGAGTGAAGAGAGACACTTATGAAAGTAATTTGATGGGGCTGGTCACTTTGGAAGCAACCCATAGCGAGCTTGTATAAACAAATGTCAAGATTGATGAGAGGAAGAGGGATATCAGAGGAGCATAGTGACAAGCCTTTAAGCGAGAGACTAAGCCAAGTCTCAAGCGATATTTGAGATGACTAAGGAGATGCACGAAGATCAAGTTACGAATACAAATGAAGTGAGGAAGGGAGATAACTCAAGTAGCAGTTTTGTTGTGGATCATGACGAGGAGAGCACAAGATCCGAATCCACATTGACTTTTACGTTATGTATAGATGACAATGCATACACTGGATCTACCATATCTGTCACGCATTCGTCAATCAGCATGACTGTGGCTACAGGTGTTATCTACAAACTCTCAGGAGCAAATGTAAAAAGGAGCCCGTTGAGATATCTTCGGGTAACACATGTAACTACGAAAAGATAAAGTAACAACGTGATGAGGTTTTCGATTCCTATATGATTGTTCGCATTCTGTGTACTTTCTCACCAAGTCCAGAGGCATGCATCATGCATGAGGATGACCAAGCGGACGGGGATCATACAACTAATCCTATCCAATTCACAACAAACTCCATGACATGCATCAGAAGACAAAAGTGGAAGCAGGAATGAATCAAGAAAATGCAGACACAACCAAAAAAAAAAAAAAAAAGCATTGTGCAAAATACACATGAATCAACAACTATCGACAACAAGTAGGAGCTCAATTCTTTTGACTCTAATTCAATATTGTTTGGTGCAACGAAGACAACAAAAATAGAAACTGAATCAAGAGATGGACACATATAACCGGAATCACATGGATCATAACACAACTGTTAAGGTTGCATGCAATAAGTGAAAGTTCGAAATGTCAAGTTTGGAAGACAATAATTTTCAGGAAACCTGTGTTGTCCCATTGTGACAGTAAAGAGGGTTATAATATGTTTCGTTGTAGGGTCAATATTTTTTTTAGGTCCATAGTTGCATGTGTGAAACCGTTTTTAACTTACTAGAGAGCTAGTCTTGTATCTTTTTTGAGATATTTAATATAATTGCATTATCGTCTTGGACCCCCCAAAAAAAAAAGTAACGCTGTTATTTTCAGAGAGAACCTTTTTTGCCGCATTCATGCCCTCCACCAATTAGTTTGCTGTTAAAGTTACTGGATTAGTTACCTTCTTCCACAGTGGATTATTTTACAATTTTTGCTCCGAACTGTATTTAAAAAACAACCAATAATGTACTAATGAGGTTACCATAAATTCGGTCTCAGAAGCCAAAAATACGGCATTTAATGTAACAATTTTCATTGATAAAGATGGATCAATGTGTAATTAGACTTAATCAATTTGAGAGTTGGGGCGGATCGAGGGTCTGGTCATGAATGTGGGCAAGTAAGGTAGGTTGGATCATGAGGGTCTGCGGGTAACATTTTCTCGACGCCAACTTACCTAATTCTCATCCAGGTCGATGTACCCTTGGCCCTGACTCAGGTCATTGAGTCAGTTATGACCCTCAAATCTTCATTGTGTAAAAAATATTTTTCTTTTATTGAGTTTCATTTTTATCATAAATTTCAACACTAAACATTTTATTAAATGAAAGTTCGAGTGATAATAGAATATTCCAATCAAAAGTATCGTGATTATAAACATTCTAATGCGTAACTAAAGCGCGCAACTACTTCAAATATAAGAGAGACAATGTAAGACGGTTAAGAAACAGTGAGATCTGAAGAGGTTGAATATGCAAGAAAATGTAACGTGAAGCTATACATTAATTTGTAAACTTTTCCAACAATTTCTTTGAACTTTCAACATCCTAGTGCTCGTCATAACCCAATCAAACATAGAGATCTTGACTTGTGAAATGATGTGAGGTGAAACGTTTGTTATATGTGGATGCATGCAAAAAGATATATATATATATATATAAAAGACTGTCAAATAATAGCTCGTTGGGACCTACTACATTATATGTGTTTGATAGGCAGAACACAAAATATTTGAGAAGATTTACTAGATTACCCTCATTCACTATTCAGTGATCGGTCGCAATCAATAGAATGCTCAATTTTCGGCCTTCTTGACAACCATCAACGCAACGTGTTGTGGCTTCTTATGAGAATTGTCAAACTTTGGCATCGCATGACAATAAGTTTGCTATTTTAACTTATTATAAGTACTTTTTATTCGTATGTAAACATTTATAGTAACTTTTAACATGATTAGTGACTTTTAGCTATTTGATAATTTTAAGTAACTTCACTACTATTAAGTATTTATTTGAAATGCCTCGGTATATTAGCCTTATCATTTCAACAACTAACAATAATTTTCAAGAACTTTCAACATAATTTAGTAACTTTTAGTGACTTTCAACAACTATAATTAACTTTTAATGATAAGTATCAATAAGTTTTTCTGACAAGTAAGAAAAAACGTGCTGAATACAATATGACTCCGGCCCATCTTTATTGCAAGTGACAAAAAATAAACTCGACAAGTTTGGATCCAATTCTGATATGAAATCATCATATTATAACCGTCCATTTGAAAACAGTCATTTAGGGTTAGTTCTGTTTGCGATAAGATATAATTGTAATGAAGAAAATATAAGGACTGTAAGAAGTTGTAAATATATAAAAGTAACTGTAAAAAAGAAATGTGTAGAAGATGTAGGAAGAAGTAAGGAGTTGTAAGAAGTTATAAGAAGCTGTATATGAACTTATAAGGATAGATATAAAAAGTTGTTAAATTATTAAAAAGTTATGCAAATATAATTTTTAGATATTTATGCATAATTGTTGATCGATAATGTATGATTTGTGAAGTAAATTATTTCATGATTACATGTAATATGTCAGTGATATTTTATGAAATTAATTTTATACCTACACTAAACAAATTATTTTTTAACATTATACAAACAAATTTTGTTTTTTTAACATTATCATTTTAGATGAGAAGAAATAATATTGAAATACAATAATTAATAAAAAAACCTTTAAACAAAATTAATAATAATAAAATAAATTCAATCCCACAAATTTATAAAACCAAATATGCTCAACAATTGAGGTGTTTTTTTAATTAAATTAGTTTCATCTCCCTATAGACATGAATATGTTCAACAGTTGAGGTATACTTTTATTAGCATTAGTTTTATCTCCCTATAGACAAATTCAAAAAATGACAATTATAATAATCTGCATAAGATGAGCTTCACAATCTCAGTAGGGGACCAAAATGTGGATGGGTTTGGTTATCCAATGTTCAATTATACGATGATAGCAACTGAATTACATAGATAAACTTATAGATGAAATAGTTGAAATACTTTTGTCACCTAAAATTTAACTATTTTCATATATGATTCACGTCGAAATTCAAATATGAATGCAATTTTTGCAGTATAATTTCAAAAGCATGTTTACTTCTTTTTCTTTGTATTGGCGTAAACGATTCATGTCGAAACCCAAATATCACTACTAAAAAATAACTTTTTTCGATGGATTTTCCAACGGAAAAGGCAACATTTTCTGTGGAAAAATGAGTTTTTCAACAGATATTCCGGCCGACTATGTCCGTCGGAATAAGAAGGGTCGGGAAGGCGTTCCGACGGAAATAACAAGTCCGTTGGACTGCTTCGCCGATGGAATTCCAACGAAATTGGGCGGCTGACGGACTCATCCATCGGATGCAACCAAAAATCAGCGAAAAAAATTTTTAAATTTTTTTTCGAATTCCGTCGGAAATTCTGTCGGATTTCACCGGAATTTCTGTCGGCACTCGTCGGATTCCGTCGGCAATACCGTCGGAACCTGTCGGAAATTCCGTTGGAATTTTTAAAATTTATTTAAAAATAAAAAATATAGTACCGAAATATAAAAATATTTTTCAATGTATCTAATACACAATAAATTCTCATCATTGAGTTAAATTGATATTAGCATTAAATTATATTTTATTAATTAAAAATTATATTCTTTAACAACAAAATACAAAATTGAGAGTAAATTATCATCCTAACAAACTAACATCAACGTAATAAACTAACTATTTAAACTATTAAATTTGCATAGTTACATGCAAATTAATTATACAAATTATTAAATTCAACGTATATATTTAATTAACAACAATTTTATACAAATTACACATGAGAAAACCTTATCAAAAAGTCGACGACCTTTTCAAAAAGTCGACGACGAATAACGGCGAGAGGAGGTGATGGCGGCAACCGACGGTGGGGCGATGGCAAGTGGCAGTGCTCTCTCTCTTTCTATCTCTCTCCATTTTACGAAATGAGTAACGAAAAAATGAAGCGAAGAACGAGTTTTATAAGATAATATCCGACGAAATATGCCGTCGGAATTCCGACGGATTTTTCCGTCGGAATATTCAAAAATTTTGCATTTTCCCTCCAATCAACTCGGGGCCAAAAAATTTTGAATTTTTTTAATTTTCTGACGAAATATTCAGTCGAATTTCATCGGAAATTCCAACGGTTTCAAAATTTTAAATTTTGAGATTTTTGAAGTTTTTAATATTTTTCGGCAAAAGTTCCATCGGATCCGTCGAATTCTGGCGGAAAATAGATCCGTCGGAAAATCCACTGGTATTCCAGCGAATTTTTCTAAATCCGTCGAAATTCCTTTGAAGATTCCGACGCACCAATTTTCCGTCGAAATAAGTCGAATTTTTAGTAGTATGTGATTTACATCGTTAAAATTTGTTTTGATGTTCATAAGAAATATTATGTTCATAAAAATATGTACATATTTTTTATATTGGTAGTATATAAAAAATATTAACATATTTTTATAAATATGAGAAAAATAAATGACAAGTTGAATATTATAAAAAATTATATAAGAAGATGTAAGAAAATACAAAAAAAATGTAAGGAGATGTAAAAATATATAAAAATTGTAAGTATTTTGTTAAAAATGTAAGAAGCTGTAAATAATTATGAGAAGCTGTACGGAGGAGTAAGTTGTAACCTATATATTCATAATTGTAAAAAAAAGAAGACCTTCAGTATCTTTGGTTAAAATTTACCGATTTTGAAAATAGAAACAATAAATTCTGCAATTATTCAATAGGCCACTCTATGGCGAATTTAAGTTGTCATTAGCACTGGTGACGATGATGATGATGATATGTATAAAATTTTGCTGTTTGTGGTGAAACAATGAGTCCAAAAAAACAAATCAAAATGAAAATAATGCGTGGGCCCTGTTCTATATATTTGACGTCTGATTTAGTTGGCATAAATTCCTGAGGCGTAGAATTGAGATCCAAACCAATAATTAATGCAATTTACTCGTTTCTCGTATGGGCAAATTCAATTTATCGTCTCACTCTGTTTTATTATCGTATCGTACTATATGATAATGTTTGGCATTAAAGCGCTATTATCAGGATCTGTCTCTTTTTTCTTTTTTCTTTTTTTTTTAAAACGCTCTTCTAGTCCTTTCCTTAATGATTTCTCTGTTCTTGAGTAGAAATAAAATAGCATTGGCTACTACAAGTCACCACTCACCACCCCCCCTCTTTTCTTTTTCTTTTTCTTTTTTTTTCCGTAATTTAACCATCGTTATCAACGAAAACCAGAGATTATATGCAAAAATAAAGACAAGGGGAGAAGGTTGGTCACCCATCACCATCGTCAATTGTTTATATCGTTATCCTAAAGTTTGATTAAATTAGTCATAATTGGTGTCGATGCCTTAATGGTTTTGTGTTTGCACTAAACTGAATGACAATAAGACATCAACAAATCTCTTAGGTATATTCATTTGTCCTTTTTATCTATTCATATATTCGTCATAGAAATAAGTACAGATAGCTTGCGTTAATATTTTATTAATGGTATGTTCTTTTCGTTGAAAAATATGAGTTGATAAATGAATGAAACCGGTTGAGATTAGTAGAAGTGAGTTGAAGTACGTTCTTTTTTTAATTAAAGTGTGTAGAAGTAGATTCAAGTGAGTTGAAGTGAGTTAAATTTTTTTTTTTTTGGGATATGATAGGCAGAAGTTGATTAAAATAATTGAAAGTGAATTGAAGTTGGTTGAAGTGAATTTTTTTTTAATTAAAGTTCATAAAATGGGTTAAAGTTGGTGGATTTGCCAACAAAAAGAACATAACCTAGGTTGTAAGTTATGAAAACTTGTTAAAAAAAAAAAATCGCGGGAATGAAGAAATACATAAAATATATGTAATATGTTACTAAAGAGTTGCCATACACATAAAGTTGTTTAAAGTTAAAAAATAACTAATTTATAATCAACTTTTACATTGTATAATTGATTATCATATAAGAAAGAGCTATAAGTTTAAAAGTAACTTTAAAATTAAAAAGAGGCCTAAAAGTAATATATGAATGTAATCATTTTAGCAGGGTTGATCTAGGCATCCAATATCATGCAATGTCGAGTCTCCAAAAGTAGATGGTGACGACCAAGAGGGCACCCATAAATGAATTAATCAGCATAAGGTCACATGCGGTTCATAATATGAGGGGATCACTTTATTTATGTTTTTTAAATTCTTCTTCAGTCTAAAGCTAAAGGTCATTTAGCGGAAATACGTACGGACTAATACTAGGGGTCGGGTGAGCAAAAAAACCGGGTACTCGGTTTCATATTCAGAATCGATTTAGACCCTACGGGTATGAATTTGGACCCAGTTAGATCGGTTTCAAAGTTTAGGACCTGGTTATAATCGGGTCCGGTTCCATGTCCTGAAATTTTAGAACCGGACTCGGACCCTGTACCCGGTATCCGTTCAAAATTTAAATATTTTTCATGAAAAAAATATAAAAAGTAAACTTTTATTTCTCAAGTGATATGTCTTTTGTACCGAGACCCAACTCCTAATTACCCCAATTTAACCCGTTGTTTTTTTTTTCCTTTCAATTTATCTTCGACTTGCTCTTTATGTATTTTAACTGTCATAGAATTCGTCGTTCAAGCTTTGGTTCTTATCTTTAAGAATGTTGTTGCTTACTACGTATTTGCTTTTATATTATACTAGTATAGACCCGTATAATGCATGAATTATCTTTTAAATTAAACTTTAATTTAAAAACTGTAGAGTATTCATTCCATAAAATTACTTGTCTCATAAACATTTTATGAATATTAAGTAAAACATTGTCTGATTTACTTGATCATACAATTAGCAAAATTGGTTTTTTCAACCAATGAAAACTTTAATTGCTGAATCAAATATTTCTCTCCTATGTCTAAGAGTCTCAAATCTCACTAAGTTCAGTTATTTAGTGGATTATACCTAGAAAACCAAACCCATTAAAAGTAAGTCTTAATTCATGAAATAATTAGCATATAGTATGAGGCAGTTGGGATCATGTATCACTCACGTATAAAATAGTTTCACTATGTTATAAGTGAAAAATACTCCTTTCTTTACATTAGATGACACCACATTCGAGGATAATTAGATATCCAAATCTCTTTCAAAACAAAGTCACTTCATCCTTTTAACTCCTATATTTATGCATTATACATCAACCTTTATGGATTGCAAATCTTACACCATAACGTATCTTGTATTTGATACTCCCTATGATGACCCATTAAAAATTATGAATCTAAAAATATAACGTATATTAGAGACCCTCACCTACCTATAAACATAGAAAATTATACATAAATTCTTAGGGTTATTAGAGAAGCGATTTTCAAAATAAATTGAAGAAATCAATTTCCTAGAGAGAGAGAGTATATGTGTTTGTGTGTGTGCGCGCGCTTTGATGAGAGAAATAGACGGCACATAATCAACAGTTGAAAGTATCTAAAGCCCAGATATTCACGTATCACATATAATTGAAAATATAATGAGTAGTAGTTAACTCTCCTAAGTTGAATTTTTAAAAAATAAATAAAAATAAGGCAGTATTTCGTTTGAAGAGAGGCAACAGTTACAAACTATTTTTTAAAATTTTAAAATCAATGGTTTAGATTTAATGAGTTGAAAATATTTGTGACTAAAATTACACCAAGTTCCGCAAATTACTCTCGTGTTGCTATTTTTGGGTTTTCCAAATAGTGTTATGAATATAGTGTAGATAGATAGACAGATTAGATACAAAATCGAAGGTCTAAATTTAATAGATGACTAATTTTTATGGCTGAAATTACATAAAATCCTACAAATTACTCCTATTATAGATAGCATTTTAGGTTTTTACAAAGATTATCACTTTTGTTAATTGCTTGGATTTTTTTAAGATAATAGAATTACCATGCATCATTTCTCAAACATAACGAAATTATGAGTGATTTTTTAAAAAAATATAAAAATTATAAATAGGTATTTTACTTAAATAAGGTGGTTTTTTAAAAAACTAAAATTTACAGTTTAGATTTAATGAAAAAATATAATTTTGCCTAATTTTTCCTAGATAATTAGATTATCATCTATCTTTTATTATGTATAACCGAAGGGAAATTTTTAAAATATAATAAAGAGATATTTTAACTTATAAATAGACGGCTTAGATTTAATACATAAATAATTTTTATGATTAAGATTACACCAAATCCCGTAAATCACTCTCGTTGCACCATTTCAGAGTTTTGTAAAGATTGCTATTATAATAGTATAGATTTGGTAGTTTCCCTATCTTTCGCTCTCTATTTCAAGTGTATCAAAATAATTTTTAGATTTTTCGTTTATTTTGTAATTTTGATTTGTGAGTTTCTAATTAACATTATCTCCAATTCTATGAGTTTAATTTAGAGTACGTACATCTTCTTTACTACTTATTGCATATTTGATTTGGCTTTATAGTTTGGTTTTTAGAAATTTTGCTTCATATGTGAGTTCTCAATTTTCTTCGATCCCATCATCTTCCTATTTTCTTTGGGAAAAATGAGAGAAAAATTTAAAAAATATTACTTAGAAATCTAGTATCCGAAATCGGACCTGGTTGTTCCGAGACCGAGTCCAAATTCTAGGATCCGGATTCAATTGGGTCCGGAACCAGTTTTAAATTTTAGGATCGGATCCGTTTTTAGTTCCTAAAAAATTATTGGATACCTAGTCCCACTCATCCCTAACTAATACTTACGATAAAAGCTCTTAAATTTTTAACAATTAAAATACATTGCACTCAGGCTCTGTTCTTTTCGTTGGCATATCTAAATTTACCAACATCAACAACTTTAAACCACATCAATCCATTTCAACCTACTTTATGAATTTTAATTTAAAAAAAAAAAATACTAACTTCAACTTAAGTCAACCAACTTCAACAAATTTCAACTCACTTCCCACTATTTTAACCAACTTCTAACCTTCATACCCAAAAACAAAAAAGTTCAATCTACTTCAACCAATTTCAATCAATTTCAACTAACTTCAACCCACTTTAACATACTTTAACGGAAAAAAAAAACTAGTTTAATTAATCTCAATTAATTTCACCTATTTACCAACCCATATTTTCAAACGAAAAGAATAGGCCCTCACTAGCTCTGTGAGATATACTCCCTTTGTAAGATAGCACCTCCATATTTGAGAAAAGATAAAAATAAGTAACCACTTTAATCATGTCATATATTTATATATAAAAGTGAATACGAATGATACGCTTGTGACACGTGTCATTAAAATATTTATTAAAATTTTATTTAAAAATAAAGATTAAACAATATGTGATTTAAATTCATCATAATGAATAATGCCTTTCAGCTGCTTATATGAAGAAAAAAAGAAAATAAATGAATGATACGTTAATACGTAGAATTATATCTAAAAAATTATATTATAACGTCACTTGTAATATCTTTAAAAATATTTTTCGTAAAATTCAAAAACAATTCATGCATAACAGGGGCTTAAAGGCTTGTATCTATGTAAAATGCACTCTCTCTATTTTAGAAAATTTCTTGAATTTTTCACCAATGAATGTCCAAAATCATTGTGTAAGTCTCTTTTTATTATGTTAAGAAAGAAACCTTTATTTTCTACTATTTGACAAATTTGTTCAGGATGGAAAATATGTAGAAGTGGAAAAAAAACTTTGAAGTGTAGTTTCAAATTCAAAGAGAGTAGAAGTTGGCATCTTCCAAAGAAAAATGTCACTTGAAAATCCAATCAATTGTCATTCTCCACATTTGGAATGAAGAAAATGACATCTTACTCCTCAATAGACACAAGAGAAAAATAAATAAATAAATAAGGGAGTTGCTCTCCATAATGTCACAGTGGCAGCCAACCGGTTGAGCCGTTGAAAGTGGCAGCCTTTAAATTCGAATTTTCCACATTATTATTTATTAGTCTTGACCATAGGACATGTGATGGAGCCGTACTACTACTACTATTATTATTATTATTATTATTATTTATTTTGAGTACAGAAAATTTAAACATAGAAAATTTTGTATGTTTGGAACTATAACATAGTTTACGATTAGGTAATTTTGAAATTAAGTGATAACTTAAACGCTGATTTTTCTCACATCAAGAAAGGTTACTGGAGGAAAGTATAATTATAATGTTAATATTAATATGAGTAAAATTTAAATTATTGGTAATACTAATTTCTAATTTAAAAAATAAATGTGATTGTTCATTTATTTCTTTCCTTAGAGTAAAAATTTTGTCCCTAATTAATTTATTTAGTCTACTTAAATCTACGTAATAATTCATAAAGTAGTCTTAAGAAGTTTAATATGTTTCTAAAGTTGTGAAATCTTGGGAAAACTTTAAAATTTTAGTGGAGTACTAAAGTTTCAAATCTATGACTCATAATTTTTGTCGCCAAAATTTGCAAGATTTGGATTTTTCATAGAGTAGTTAAGTCTCATTTGAGGATTTCATAAACCACTTTTTTTTTTTTTTTCTAGCATTCTTGTTTTGATTGATATGGTTAGCCATTTAGGGCGGAAGGGTATGGTGTTTCATATGATAGCTTTGGAGGAAAAGACATGATAGATAGGGAAGATAAAAGGGGGAGGGAAACTTTGTTTGCTCTTTTGGGATTTGGCCTTTCATCTTCTCATCAAAACATAAGGCAAGTAATAATTATCACTATACATATTGTGCTATCCTTCATTGGTACTGTCCCCTTTTGCTGGAAAGAATTTTCAATGATTTTAAATATCAATTGTCACTGTAAAATAGTACGGGGTGTTTGGTAACAAAGTTAGTTGGGTGGAAAAAAAATTGTTTGAGGAGACTTTAGTTGTTTGACTCAATCAAAACAGCTAAAGGCGTGCTTGATGAACAGCTTTTTGAAAGAGTTGTTTTACCCTCAATAGCTATTTTTCAAACAGTTATTTTTATTAGCCTTTTGGGAATAATTATTTGTGAAAATTACTATATTACCCAAGAGTTTAATAAAATTACACGCATGTCATTAATAAACTATATTTGTAGTTTCCAAGGTTGCTTCAATCTTGGACAATTTTGGCCTTCAATTTCTTATACCCAACCTCCACACCTTCATTACACCTTCCGTATTGCCATTAATAAATTGTATTCATAGTTTTGTTTGGGTTGATGAAGATCAAATCATTTGAAATCCATACCTATTCTAATTCATCTATGTTCGGTAATAACATTTTGAGTAGCATTTAGTGTTTTGACCAAATCAAAATTTATTTTTTTAAAATAAAATAAGATGATCAATATTTCCAAGGATGAAGTTAATTTGTACATATAACATAAATTTATTTTTTTAAAATAAAATAAGATGATCAATAAATAAAAACTCATTCAGTTGAAAAGTATTTTAGAGAAATGCCATCAATGGAATTTTATCAAATATATTTTTTTGGAAACAGTTAATTTTACCAAATATTTTTTTCTTTACAATCAGCTAATTCAAACAACTAATATAAATAGCTAATTCAAACAACTAACAACTAATATAAATAGCTAACAACTCACAATTGATTGCCAAATAAGACCTATATCTTACATTTTTAATTTTGCCAGTCAAATTAATAAAGGAAAGCATAATTATTAATGTTAGCACAATTAAGATTTAAATTAGTGGTAATTTTATACATGTCTTGCAATCTCAACGAGCTCTTAATCATAAAACTTCTACATGTAACATGCACCTATAAATAAAGCCCATTTAATATCGAAAATCAAACAAATATCTATTCTTATAGCCAAATTCATTGCTTGCCTCGTATTAGCTAACGAGTACAGCATAACATACTGCGAAAGAAAAGTAGAAAACAGACTGGTTAGTGTACGGTGTAGTGGTGTACTGTGTCCCGCCATATAACTCCACCACATGCAGTGCCTTCCGGGACCCACCTGTCACCCATCACTCATCAGTCGTCACATGCCTTTCGAAAATGTGGGAAATGGAAAACTGCGGAAAAAGGAAAAATCGTCAGCCATAAAATTAAATTAATATCGGTTCCAAACCAAAAAGAGAAACAAAAATATTATCTATATTCTGTTATCTTGATTCTTGAATATAAATTTTAATTTTTTAATGAATTACAAAATACATATAATATGATTACCAATTAAAGAGAGAAGGGGTGTTCAAAGTTTATTAAATTATTTGACTTATAGTTTTTTAATGAATTAATTTTTCAATAATATTGTGTTAGTGTGTCTCAATCTCATTCTTTAATATCATGTATATATTAATATTAATTTTTTATGAGTGTCAGTCACTTTAATTTGCAAAGTCTCTAAAAATTATTATAAGATATTTAAGTGCACATCCCACTTACATTGGCCTTAAACACATTTCATAATTCATGTCACGTTATTCATTGACATATTCACGATAATAACCCGCCCTCATTAGATCCATTCCTAACCAAAAAATGATTATTTCGAGCAATATTATTATTTTTTTCCATATGAATAACGTACAAAGGTTTATATAGCTCGCAATTCTAACGTAAGTATCTGGTAGGGGTGAGCATGCATGGACCTATCCTAGAACTAGTCAAATGATTTTGATTTCAACTCCCAATATTAAGGAACATGCCTGATCGATTTCAATTTCGATTCTTAAAATAAAACCCGAAATCAAGTACATATTATCACCAAAAAATGTCATAACTTAAGATGTAGACCCAATTTTTTATATAATAAATTGTCTTAACTCAATCTTTTACAAAGCCCAAACCAAAAAAGCTAAAAATCATTTTCCCTCTCATTGAACTTTATGTTTGTTATGCTTGTTTTCAAGTCAAAATTTCTAATTTGTTATCTTGATTTATTATTTTTTTATCTTGTATAATAAATGGACTAATGAATCTTGCATGGTGTCTCAGTGACTGTAATTTTTTGCTACCTTTAATTGGTAGATATTAGGCACAAAGCAATGTTTTATAAGTTATGAGCCTTGAAATGAACCTCATTGTGTTGTGATTGATTTTTTAACAGAAAATAAATACCAAATACGAAAAATTGAAAAAGTATACAGTTGATGTAGATACCTAAAATCTAAACTGGAACTGGTGGTTACAATTCTAGTTCCGAAAATTGTTCCTAAAAGTGAGGAACCTATTTCATCGGTACCAGTCTGACTTTTGATTTTGGGGGCGGGTATTCCAAACTATTCATTGTCGCCCCTGGTCTCTGGTAACAACTTTCAAATACTTTATACATTCAATTGACTAATTGATAATCACACAGTATTAAGATTTTGTGAATTATAGAGTTCCTGATTGCCTTTTTTTACCTCTCTTATTAATTGCGCCTTTTTTTCTAATTAGACAATATATATTGTAATCCTTAAAGGTGTAAATTTTTAAAAATCATGCGAGGTTCTCTTACCCAAATGTAATTGTCATATACTAATCAAATTTTAGTTCACCTATCATTAGTTTTTTTTTTTTTGAGACACACCTATCCTTAATTATTCCTCATGTGATTGATGAAAATAGGGAGTATTACTTTCTATATTGCATGGCACCTATATTGAACTTTTGATGGTGTGAATTATCATTGCTAGAGAATAAAAGGATATTGTCTTGAATTTTGTATGGCATTTCTGTTAAATTCCCATTTTCTTCTCTCTTTCCTCCTGTTAATATCTGGCTAGAATAGTCTAGGTTTCAAGTTCCAACTGACAAGCAAGTTGTTGGGCATGCCTGCTGTCCCCAAAGAATAAATCTTCTTATATTATGGCAGTGTTAGGTAATAGCATTTCGAGTAATATTTAGTATTTTGATGAAATTAAATATTAATAAGTTAATTTTTAGTGTTCAATAACCTAGCGTTTTTACTGGCATTTCAAATAGAGTTTAGTATTTTAAACAACATTTCAAAAAAAATAACTGTATTGGCTTTCGGCATTCACAAGTAGCGTTTTATATCTTTTAGTCAAAAATATACATTAGAAATTTTATATTAGAAAATTATATATATCTTTTTACATCATTTACATTAATCAGCTAACTCAACAGCTAAATTTACTAAACACAATTATTTCAACCGCTCATCTAAATAGCTATCCGCCAACAGATAAATTAGAATGCTTAGCTAATTTTACCGAACAGGACCTAAATCGCTATTTGCTACCTAAATAGTTAATTTTACCGAATATGACCTATGTGGCTATATTATATATATACAAGTTACTAATATGGTGGCTTTTCCTTTGATCCTAGAGAAGCTGGCTTGTAAGTTGTAACTTACAACACCGAACCTGGTCAAATTCATAAATAACGTGGCATACATGCATGACGACAATATTCAGCTCATGGCTAATTAATAAACAGACTAGCTGGAGTGAGAAGCGGTTAAATTGGTTTACTAATCATCACTTTTTTATTAACATTTGTTTTCATGGTACGCACATTTCCAATTATGTCGGTTTATTTTCTTCCCATGCCAATTAAGGCCCAGTTCTTTTCGTAGATCAATTTTAAAATATCAATCTCAATCTACTTCAACCCACTTTAATCCACTTCTACTATTTCAATCAAGTTCAATTTATCACACAAAAAAATTTAACCCACTTTAACCTACTTAAACCCACCTCAACGTATTTTAACCTACCTCAACCTATTTCACCATTTTACGTACCTCAATTACCTACGAAAACAACAGACCCTAATAGTTGTAGTCGAACTTGACAGTGATGATTTTAATTAGCTGTATGATGAACTTTAACTATTGGCTTAATAATAATAAATAAAAACATTTTTCTAGTTTTCATTTTGATTCTTCAAAGGTGATGATCACATATTTTGATGAATATCACCTTCTCTAATTAAGTATAAATTAACGTACTAAATGGTTTTAAAATACTAAATACTAAATTCACTTTGAAATATTAAATCCCATCATTTTTCCTTTCATTTAATGCATTATATATATATATATATATATATATATATATATATATATATATATATATATATATATATATCAAATAACAAAAAATAAATATTATTTTAATTACTCATCTTTATCATTTGCAATCAAGGGCGTTTTTACGCCATCATGCACTATCTTTTTATATAGTAGTGCACACTAGACCGTCAATAACGTGATATATAGCCAATCTCCCTACTTCTGAGCCCTACTACCATCACATTTATATTCTAAAGGATGTCTTCAATAATAGTATTTTGAATAGCGTTTAACATTTTAAACAAGTTAATATACTAATCAGTTAATTTTTAGTATTTGATAACATAGTGTTTGGATTAGCATTTCAAATATCATTTAAAATTTTTAAGAAGCGTTTATGAAAAAACTAATAATATTAATTTTTGATATTCAAAATTTATATTTCATACTTTTTAGCCAAAACATGCTCTCTGAAATTTATTCACATAGTTTTATATTAATTTACACTAATCAATTAACTCAACAGCTAAATTTATTACTTCAACCACTCATCTAAATAATTATATATCTCCTAATAACTAAATTAGAATCACTGTCCACCAGCTAAACAACTATCTATTACTTGTACCCCTATCAGATACATAAATAAGTAATTTTGTAAAATAATGCCTAATACTAGCTACAAACATTTATATATTCTAAGATCTAACAAAATTTACTTGAAAGTAAAGTAATCTCATCATATAATGGTAACCCACATGTGACCTCCTCAGCTACTCCAATTATAATCTGAAACTTGAATTCAAAATTTTCCTTTAAAATTGTTTTATTTGTAGATGAGTTTATTAATCAAATGCCAATCAAAGCGAAACCAACTAATTAACCTAAACCAAACATGATTCATTTTTTGTCAAAACTTATTTCAAACTCTAATCGACTCAAAACTTTGCTTTATTTGAAAAAGACCTCCAATCAATTCATCTATTCCCCATGTGGAGGAATAAATAAAGTTCATAATTTCCTTTAGTTGATGCTTTATTTTTCTTTTTCTTTTTCCATCGTACTTGTATTCTTTTTCCACCAAGTTTCCTTTAATTTGCTGGCACCTACCAAACCTTTGCTAATGTATTTCATGCTCATTGCTTGCTTTTCTCTCCCTCTCTATAGATTTTGGCAAACTATTGTAGGAGGCTATATATTTGTCCTTGAAGTATATGATTACAACATTTGAGTGATTATTAAAAGGTAAATTTGCATTTTTCTTTTCTTTCTTTTTGGTTTTAGGGTAGGTAAATGCAACATGAGAAAGTGTTCAAGTGATCATTATCATTTAGCATGCTTAACAAAGCTTTTATCTATCTAGTTAAGAAAAACAACATTATTTGTATTGATATCTTCAAGTTTATTTGGATTCACCAAAGTGATCTCTTCTAAATTATAAGCTCTTATTTCAAATCCAGATCCAAATCCAGTACCCAAAAAGTTCCCCCACCAGGAGGGGTGTGAGAGGGCTAGATGTAGCAGTCTTACCTCTAAATTGCAAAATTAGAGAGATATTGATTCCAATTGCCTCTAGATTTAAAAACTATATATCACCTACTACTCCACAAAAACAGAGCACCTAAAGTTTAAAAAGACATTTTGCTTTAGTTTGTACAATCTAAATTGAAAAAAATAGTCCACACTTACGTTTTTCAGTTATACAGATTTTGGACAACATTATAAGCTCCTATTGCTTTGGGGTTTACAAAAAGCAAAAAAAATCAGTATAGTATTGTTAGAAAATTTGATGAAATACCAACACAAGCTGATGTAAGTGGGTTAACACTTGTTCTCTTAAGAAAGGTCTCGAATTCGAATCTTGTAAATGGAGAAAATATGTGATGAGAGATGTTGGAATATGAAAGTGGGTATTATCCCATATTGATAAAATTTAAAGAATATAATAGTGAGTGTTGTCACATATTGATAAAATTGAAGGGCTTGAGTATGTATATAAGCTTGTGAGTTATTTCACCTATTGCTAATTGGTTTTGAGTTGGAACCTTATTTGAACTTATAGACATGACTCTTTATTAATGGCTCGAATGATATATGAAAATTTAACATGGTATTAGAGTAAGATTGCTCGATCTTGATTTGCCACTATCCCCATTTGATTAAAATCATTTGCACTTGTTAGGCCTTATTAATAGCCCACACGTAAAGGGGCGTATTGGAGTATGAAAATGGGTATTGTTCCACATTGATAAAGTTCAAAGAATATGATAGTGGGTGTTGTCCCACATTGATAAAATTGAAGGGCTTGAGCATGTATATAAGCTTGTGAGTTACTCCACCTATTGTCAATTAGTTTTAGATTGGAACCTCGTTTGAGCTTATATATATGACTCTTTGTTAATAGCTTAATTGATATATGAAAATTTAACAAGAGAACTCTACCCTTATTGAGATAATAATAGCTCATCTCCAGTGAAGTGAATGATCAAAAATAAAAAAGAAAATATGATGAAATTAGAAAAAAAGTAGAATAATTAGAAGTTGTTAACTTAGTTTGATTCAGTGGCGAAGCAAAAAATTTGAGGGAGGAGTATCGAAGATAAAATGATAATTATGGCTGAGTAATATTGTTCTTACTTTCTTCATTCAATAGTGAATTTTTGAATTTAGAATTTGAAGAGAAAGATAATTCTTTAGTTATCATTTTGAAAAATCATGCTTTTTGAGTTAGAGTTTAAATTAGCCCATAAATTAAACAAATTTAGAATTAAAATTGGTAGATTAAACTCATAAATTAAAACTAAAAAAGTAAATTAACTCAAGTTGAACTACTGAGTTTAATAAAGTGCTATCTTTTTAAAATATTTATATACTTTGACCAAGAATATAATTAAACTCACAAATTAAACAAATTTAGAATTGAAATTCACAAATTAAACTCATAAATAGACTTCAACAAAAATTAATTTATAAATTAAGGATTGAATAATAAATTAAAGGCAATTAAAGTACTAAACTATAATTAATAGACTTTGAACTTAAAATTGGAGAGATGTTATTGACCAAAAAAATAGTGAAAACGAGAAGGTTCTGATCAAAAAAAATAAAGAAAAAGTTAAACACACAACCCCAACGAGATCTGAACCCGCGATCCCTCAACCGTATAGCCAGATCATATGCGCTCCCCCGCTAGGTTGAATACATCCCTAATGGTCATATTTGCGACAACAATTATTAATAATAGTTTTATTTTTTTAGCATACTTTTTTCCGCCCTGGTGGGGAGGGGTGTCAGTTGACACCATTGGCACCACCCTCCCTCCGCCACTGGTTTGATTGGAATAAGTGGAGAAGATTTAAAAGAAACGAATAATCTAAAAAGAAATTGAATGAAGCTAAGGAAAAAAACTATATAAATTAGCTCCGGAACAACAGAAACTTAAAATTCAAAAATGTCATCAAGACATTCAAGGCTTCTAGTCTTTTGACGCATGTCATTCTCACAAATTTCATAAATAATTAATAATTTTACCTTTTTTAAATAAAAAACACAAGTTAATCACTAAAATAGATACCATAATTAATATCAATCCAAAAATAAGGAAAAATGAAATAATATTCTTTGCCTTAAATCGTGACCCATTATGTACGAATGATTTCTTGCCCAAAAAAAGGCAATATTAGTTATGATATTTGTGATTCTTCATTTTGAATCTATCTTAGGAGTCATAAAATTTAGTTATGATATTTGTGTACGAACTTGGGAGTTACACTAGCTTAGGAGTCATAAAATTTCAGAACCTCCGTTAGGCGTGAGAGATGCGTTTTTTGATGATTGTATGGGAGATGCTTGGCCCAAGTTTAGCAAAAGATAATAATATGCGATATGAGGTACAGCCCTTCTTCCGCACCAAAAAAAAAAAAAAAATCATTTTCAATCTCTCTCTCTCTCTATATATATATATAACAAAACCTTCCGAAGTTAGCACAATTGGACTTTTCCTAACCTAACTCCAAACCTAATTCTATGCTACATAAATTATAATTTTTAATTAAAATAATAGAAATAAAAGGTCTTTACTAGTATAAATATAAAATATTAGAGATGGTAGATATAGTATGATGATAGTTGGATCTCATGTACTATAAATACATAATTCTTAAAAAATAATAACAAATTTTAAATTTTATCATCGTCCTCGTCATCGTTATTGCTATTATTATTGTAATTACTATTTAATTACTACTACTGCTGCTAATGCAACTACTAAACTCGTGCAATCTTACCACAAAAAATAATAATCTATTATGTGACTAATAAATAATTCTTGAATCAACTAAAAATACTACGTCCAACTATTTTTTTAACAGTGATGGAAAATTCACAATTAGTTTAAGGTATTATAGATTAATTTTTTTCATTCATGAATAATTCTAGAAATGTAATTTCTGCTTAACTTTTGATTTAAAAAAAAAAAAACAGAGTACTTTTTTCCCCACAGGTATTCAAATAATTTGTTAACAATTCACTTGAATTATGAATATTATTTACTATAATTTTTACATGTAGTTATAACAATTAGAAAGACTCAAAATTTTGTCATGTATCATGTGAGTAAAGGAAAACGAACAAATATTATAATCTTTCAATATATATCACTCGTATATAGTTTACATTTTTTTAAAAAAAATCATACTTAATATTAGAAGATACAAGAATCCAAGCCAATATTAACAATTTATGGATGGTAAAATTTTCTTTCGTTTAACACATTGTCTGGTTTTTATTGTGATATATGAAAGTATATAATAATTTTATGTTATGTCGTATTACCAAACTGAAAATAACAATAATATACGGAGAACCATATATTAAATTTATTAATATATAACACGTGCGTACATATTTAACTATGTTAATCATAATATATTTAATACATAAGAATCTCAATTTAATGATTCCTTATAATTTGTACATTGTAATTATTATACTTTAATTCATTTTAAAAACTATTAATCTAAAACAAAAACTTAAATTTTTTTTGTTGTACATCAAAGGAAATATTAGATGATTTATTACTTTGTATATACATTTATTACAAACAAAAGCTCAAAAATTATCCGTGCTTCACACCGGGCAAAATATACCAGTTTTATATTGTATTATATTACACCATTTATGATATTTATTATATGAGAAAAATTCATAAGATTTTCTATACATTACATGGTGCGAGAGTACAAATTATGTTTAAAATATTTACTTCTGCTAATTACGTAAATGTATACCTAATACATCTACCTATTAAATAACTATTCTTCTGGCGCATACAAATATACGTTGTTATCATTCTAGAGAGAGTCGTGATTTCTACCCAAGTAACTTTCCTTTTGCAAAGACAATTTACTTTTCAGATAGGCTAAAAATAGCCCGAATCATGTGGTGCTACACGACCTACTGTTGGACATAGTTGTCTTTTTCTCTTTTCATTGATTTCGCCATTTATGACTCCATGTCAATGAACATCCTCCACCCACAACCTTGTTAGGCCATGTTTTTTTTCGACTTATTTTTTAAATGATAAGGTCAGATAAGTTTAGATTATAATAAGTTTAAAATAAATTAAATAAATAATTTTAAAATAAGCTCAGAATAAGTTCAGTAAATAAGTTCAGAATAAGTTCAGCAAATAAGTTCCTAAATTTGTTCTTAATAAGTTCAAAATATGTTCAGTAAATAAGTTCAGAATAAGTTGAGCAAACAAGTTCAGAATAAGTTGAGATAAGTTTAGTTCAAAATAAGTCGAAGAGAACAAGACATTACTATCTTGGATCCTTTTGTAAACACTGAAATAGGGATATTATGACATTAATATGTTCATTAATAATTATAAGTTTATAACTATTAGTAAAGAACCAATTATATTTATTATTTATATACATTTTATTGGAGATTAAGGTACTTCTATATAAATATATTAAAATAAAATAAACTCTCTTTTTCAATTGCCACATGCCTCTCTCACATAATTTTTCTCTTTATCATCCCCATTATTAAAAGAATTTTAAAATATTATTTTAATTTCTTTTATGGAAGCACTAATATTATTATTTTTGCCTTTTCAAACTTAAAAGAGACAACATACATAGTAAAAAATATTAACTTTCAATATTATAAAAATTTAACGGCGGTTAGTAATAATATCAAATTTATTATTAGTTGTTTTCTGGATGTCATTACGTGGGAAAGATATGCAGGCAAATATGGTAAAAAAATTCATAGTAAATAATTTTGACTATTTATATTAAACTAAATTGTTTATGATGATATCTCAAGGGCTATAGGGTTTCCTTGATTAATTTATAATTGTTATTATAAAAACAAATGACTACAAATCTAAAACCATCTATCACACGAGTCCTTAAGATAAATTGATGAATAAAACTCACATTTAAAAATAAAAGAAGTTACATATAAAAATTCCATGCATCACGCAAGCTTTTAATCCTAGTTTTAGTAATAAAAATTACACAAATATGTTAAAACAAACCAATGAATTTCAATAAAAATCAATTTTTCTTTTGGTATTCAAATTTTGTTTAATTTGGACTGAGACATTCTCATGCTAAAGTCTTTTTATTAGGCTAAGTGTTAAAAAGATATCTTCTCTAATATTGTTTTAAATATGATGTCCTAAATAAATCCATTAATATATAGTTAAAGATAATACTGTCTTTGATGCTATTTACCCTCACCAAGTAAACATTTACTTGAGGTTTTAACATTATATTTGCTTCCAACAATTATTGCTGTTTCCTTTTTTCTCGCTTCTCTTGAATCTAATATTAATGGGGTGAAAAATAGAGATGATATTTATTTGGATTTTTGGATGATTAAATCTCTGTCTTATATATTATAATCGAATTACAGTTACAATTATTTGAATTTCTAGCGTTATACTTGCTACAAGTTATGAAATGATTGAGGTAGTAGAAATTACGTCACGTGAATACAAGCTATAATTAAGTTTATAATGCTATAGGTTTTATTATTTTCGTTGGTAAGTTCTACTTTACAAATTAACCTCAACCAACCTCAACTCACTTCACTTACTTCACCAACTTCAATAAAAATATGTCAATTTTAACTCACTTCAGCCAATTTCAACCGACTTTTTACTATTATAATCAATTTCTACCCATCATATAAAAAAATTTAACGTACTTAAATCAACTTCAATCTACTTTTTACCATTTTAGTCACTTTCTACTCATCATATAAAAAAATTCGATTTACTTCAACCAACTTTAACTTATTTCAACCCACTTTTACTAATTTTAACCAATTTTATTTATTTACGGACTTATATTTTTCGATGAAAAGAACATGCCTATAATTCGACAAATTTTTATAAGACTATCTCGCATGTATATGTTTCTTCCCCCCCCCAAAAAAAACAACCTTGTTGCACTTTCAAAGACAGGCAGAGTGGACATCACAAGTTTACAACGAGCACCAATAGCACTATCCCTGAATTGTCCATTGAGTGCTCACCAACCGTTGGATTCCACCCTAGAGATTCTCACCCACTCGCTTTTTTTGACATGTACGCCTTTTAACAATTACTATTGTTATTACTATTACTTTTCTAAGCGTTGCAATAAATACGGTTTTACGTGGACTACAACTGCTACCTTATTAATTACTCTCCCCAAAAGAAAAGGTGAAAAACTTATAGTCATGTTGGACAACTTGATCCAAAGTTCCTCTATGAAAATCATCCATATTAGATATTGAATTTGTCCATTATGTAACTGAGAGTACCTTTATTTATATAAAAAAAATAACAACAATATCACCTCTCAATGTGAGTCCCGCTTTTGCGTATTTGTGAAGATTTAGATGTAGGCAACCTTACCTCTACTAGTATTCCTACCCATAGAGAGATTGATTCCAAAAGACTCACAATGTAAGATTTTGTAATTTTGTTTATATATAAAAAAGTTTTATCAAATATTCCAAGTAAACTTAAAATTTCATTTTAATTATTAAAAGCATTTTTCAATGAAAAAACTTTACTCTGAGCAAAACGATAAGGAAGTTTTCTATTAAAAGAATTATAACTGTTATTGATTAAGTATAGGCTTTTAACAGATTAAATCTTGTGTGATTGATGAAATTAATTATTTTACCTTTTTGTATATATAAAAAAATTAATTTATTATTCACACGCTTCTTTAAAATGTTGACTTTAACTTTTGTCTTTTGAACAAATTAACTTCCCCTTTTCTATCTTAATAATTGTTTTATATGTAAATTTGATATAGTTTCAGTTTTATTTTTCAAGGCCGGTAAAAAAATATAAACTCCTATTTTTAAAATCACCAGAATTTTCTATTTCTAATAGTCTCTGCATCCCAAAAAATAATTTATTGTGATATGCCTTATGATTATAGTCCCGAAACTATAGTATAACCATTATAACACAATATATATTCTAGTGATAAACTATTATTTTAAAATTTTTCATATTAATGTTGATTCATATCGGAAAATTGGAAAACAATTTAAATGTGGATAATACATATATGCATAAAGTGGGATATCAATATCTTTTTTTTTTTGTTTTTTTGGTGGCGTCTTTGAAGTTTCTAATAATTGCAGCAATAATTTCGTACGAGATGCGTCTTTTGTAGTAAATTAATTATGATCATCACGTTATCTACACGATCTGGATATATTTAGTATTCCTCTTTTACTTGTCATAGCATTTTTCTCTCTCCTCTCTTCCAGTGGCACTGTCTGTAATTACGCCTTGGACTCTGGGCATTTCTCGTTCCGAAAGAAACCCCTGTTTTTTTGGTTCGAGGCATCTAGGGTAGGCAATATTCCAGTACATCGCAGTCTTCCTTTACCTAAACTTCCCCGACACCCTCGGCCATGGTGGTCGTCTAAAACAAATCAGGTCGAACCCAACATCAGCGGCTGAGATCGAACCTGTCTGTGGGGTGCGGTGCAGAGAATCACAGCTCAAGCTGAAGGACAGGCTGTTTACCCAAAGATTCCGCGCCGGTAAACTCGTGAAATTGCACTCCTCTCGGTGGGGGCCAAATCAGAGGCCTTATATAAGCCCGTGTACCTTTCACATGATAAGTGCCACGGCATTTCCGATATTTGGCAGCGCTTATCAAAGGTTTCTGTCGCACTCTTTCACTCTGTATATAAAATCACCATTTGTGCAAGGTTGGTCCTTTCCTTCAAATGTCTTATTTATTATTTTATTGTCAAATTTTCTCTCTCTAAAAGTCCAAACCTCCCTAGAGGGAGAAGCTGAAAACGCTCAGTAGAGAGAGAAAGGGAGGAGGAGAGAGAAAGGGAGAAATTTCTTCTTCTTCATCATCTTCTGCATCTTCCTCCTTCCGATCGATCTCTTCATCTTCAGAGATACTTTGGTAAGATTTTTACGCTTTTTTTCTTTTTTTTAAGGTTCTTTAATTTTTGAGGCCTGAATTTCAGTGTATTTTTTTTTCCTTTTTTTGTCCTCTTATCCCCCCCTCCCCCTTGCTTTTTTTCTCGACTTGGCATCTTCGATTTCAGGAAGGGTTTAAAGCAACTTTATTTTTGTCGATCTTTCACTGAAAAACCCTAATTTTCACATTCTGGGTTTTTGTTTCCGCTTTTATAATTTTTGAGGTGTTCTCTTGTCGGCGCTTAGTGATAATGTCGTTTTGTCAAGGTAACAACAAATCTATTAATTGTTCCTCTTTTGTGGATATTTGGAATTTTTTGAAATTATTTTTTGCTTTAAAAAAAAAAAATCATAGTTTCTCTGGGTTAAACAACGCCGGATTTTTTTTTTTTAAAAAATTTTTAGTATGTGTCTTGGGATGTTGTCTACTGGGTTTTTATTTTAGGAATTTCTATTTATTCTTTAATTTATATTTATTTTAAAAATTTGTTGTCTTTTTGGGTGGTGTTATAGATCTGGAGAATTTATAGGTGATATCTGACCGTCTGGATTCAGAAACGAGGCAGCAGCTAAGATGTCATCTCTCAGTAGAGAGCTGGTGTTCCTGATTTTACAGTTTTTAGATGAAGAGAAGTTCAAAGAGACTGTCCACAAGTAGGTTTCATTTTGGTATAATTGCATTAATTTGTCTGGATTCAGTTGCTAAGTTATTGTCATGGTGATTATACTGAAATGGGTTGTGGTTGTTTGCCTCTGATTTCTGTCATTAGGCTTGAACAAGAATCTGGGTTTTTCTTTAACATGAAGTACTTTGAGGATGAGGTACACAATGGCAATTGGGATGAGGTTGAAAAGTACCTTTCTGGGTTTACCAAAGTGGATGATAATCGGTACTCTATGAAGATTTTCTTTGAGATCCGAAAGCAGAAGTACCTAGAAGCATTGGACAAGTAAGTCTTTTCTTACACTTGGGAATTTGCTATATGGAGTTGTGTCAAAAGTAGGTAATTAGGGAGTTGTTGTAGGCATGATCGTTCGAAAGCGGTAGACATACTGGTGAAGGATCTCAAGGTTTTCGCCTCTTTCAATGAAGAACTCTTTAAGGAAATTACTCAGTTGTTGACATTGGAGAATTTCAGGTAGTAATCTGTGGCAAAGCTCTTTGTTGTAAAGGGTATGTAGTGTTCTGAGGAACATGCACTGAATTAGGTGTCTTACATGCAGGGAGAATGAGCAGCTCTCTAAGTATGGAGATACCAAATCAGCCAGGGCAATCATGTTGGTTGAGCTCAAGAAGCTCATTGAAGCTAATCCCTTATTTCGTGATAAATTGCAGTTTCCGAACCTTAAAAACTCAAGATTGAGGACCCTGATCAACCAAAGGTAAAGTAGTTAATGGGGCATATTGTGTCTGGTCCGTATTGTAATTCACTTGTTGCACAATGTGGATGAATTCAAGGGTTTGTGCATGACTGGCATATACTAAAATTATTGAAGTTGTATGTGTTGGATTGATCTAGATTTTGAAATGATGCCGACTTCTCCAGCAGGTGAGAAGTTACTTTTGGGCATTTTTTGGTTTGGATTTCACCAAGTTGTCATGTATTTTTTTTTAATGGGTTAGTTCTAGTAGATAATTAACATTCCTGAGCTAGGGCTCAACAAGAACTACTTCCTCTTTGCATTTTCTTGGGAAGGGGGGAGGGGTTGATACTAGTACATCCTCTAAGTCTAACCTTGCTTTGGTGGAACTCTAGGGTATGGATTTGAATTTCAATTTACATACTCATCATCTCAAGATGCCTCTCTAACCTAGATTTCAGTTGGTATGTTGAAAGATGGGATTGGGATACAGTAAATTTAGACTTCTTTGAGCAAATGTCCTTGTTATAAGGAAATGCATGGAATTATGAAATGTAAACATTATGTAACCTTTGAGTATCCTTTAGAATGGATTGCTTTATTTCATCAGTTTTGGAATCCTATTTACCATTACACTGAGCATTGAGCAGAACGTTATGGTCATTGTCAATTGCAGCTTAAATTGGCAGCACCAACTTTGTAAAAACCCAAGACCAAATCCTGATATAAAAACTCTGTTTGTGGATCACACATGTGGACAACCAAATGGCGCCCGTGCTCCGTCACCTGCAACCAATCCACTACTAGGATCATTACCTAAAGCAGGAGGTTTTCCACCTTTGGGTGCTCATGGGGTGGGTACTTCTTTTAGGCTATTCTCCTACTGGACTTTCCTTGGCCTGATATGTGCTTGCCTTATGTATTTATGTATGTCTACAGCCTTTTCAACCAACACCAGCACCTGTTCCAGCCCCACTTGCTGGATGGATGTCCAATCCTGCCACCGTGACACACCCTGTAGTTTCTGGTGGACCCATTGGGCTCGGTGCTCCATCAATACCAGGTATCATTCTGAGCACTGCTTTAATTCTGGAGTAAATGGTGCATTTTAACTTGTGCATCAATGTTTGTTCTATGGCATTGGGACTGCAGAATCTTATACATGACAGTACTTGTCATATCCTTTTGTAGCTGCACTTAAGCATCCGAGGACTCCACCAACAAATTCTTCCATGGATTATCCATCTGGAGACTCTGATCATGTTGCCAAGAGAACACGACCCATGGGCATTGGTGATGAGGTATATGACTTGTTACACATTCAACTATGCAGTTTCTTGTAGTTTGGCATTTTAGTCCTTGTTGGGCTGCTTTTTTACATCAAGTATGTTCTCTTTTACGCAGGTAAATCTACCAGTCAATGTGTTGCCAGTATCGTTCCCAGGTCATGCCCATGGTCAAGCATTTAATATACCTGATGATCTGCCCAAGACTGTTGCCAGAACATTGAATCAGGGGTCATCTCCTATGAGCATGGATTTTCATCCTGTTCAACTAACACTACTTTTGGGTCAGTTACTTGTTTGATGCTGTCAAATAGTGGATTATCATGTGACATCTGGCTGATCTTTAGTTCTATGTTCTGCCAATTGATCTTTTATTCCGGCATGGGTCATTCAGTTGGAACAAATGTTGGAGACATAGCATTATGGGAAGTTGGCTCTCGGGAAAGATTGGTTCTAAGAAACTTCAAAGTATGGGATCTTAGTACCTGTTCAATGCCCCTTCAGGTATGTTCTTTTCTGATATGTGAGAATTGCTATTATATTGCTGTCATGGTAGTGCTTTTAGGATTAGCATAGTTGATACTAGCCTCTTATTTCTCTGGTTTCTTTTGCAAAATCACCACTATCCTTATGGTTTGCAGGCAGCTTTAGTCAAAGATCCTGCGGTGTCTGTTAACCGTGTCATTTGGAGCCCTGATGGATCCTTGTTCGGTAAGCCTTATGCGATGCAATTTCTATTATGTTTATTTGAATCCTACTGGATTGTATTTATTTTTTGTTTGTCAAGTCGTCATTAATACTTTATTGTATTTAATAGGAGTTGCATACTCAAGGCATCTCGTGCAAATCTATTCATATCATGGTGGTGAAGAGGTACGGCAGCATTTGGAGGTATGTATTGCGGTCAGGAGACTGAATGAGATATTGTCGCTCCTTGTCTTTTTAATTGCTCAAGATTGAAAGTACAGATCACATTGACATCGAGTCATCTTTTTTCCCTCGTAAATGTTCAGATTGATGCTCACGTTGGAGGAGTAAATGATATAGCCTTTTCTACTCCGAATAAGCAGCTTTGTGTTATTACATGTGGTGATGACAAGACCATCAAGGTCATATTTCCTGCTTTTCACCTTTGGTTGCCAATATGAAGTTGATTCTGTAAATATTCACATCCATGTTTGTACCATGTAGGTGTGGGATGCTGCCACTGGTACAAAGCAGTACACCTTTGATGGGCATGAAGCTCCAGTGTACTCCGTGTGCCCACACTACAAAGAGAACATTCAGGTGGATCTCCAGTGGTAACCCTGTCTTAACTCCTTTAACTGTATGACGTTTTGTTTGTATATTCCTTAATGTATCTTGCTCTTGCATGTTTCTGCACAGTTTATATTTTCCACTGCCGTTGACGGGAAAATAAAGGCATGGTTATATGACAATCTGGGCTCCCGGGTAGATTATGATGCTCCTGGTCGCTGGTGCACAACCATGGCTTATAGTCAAGATGGAACTAGGTTGACGCATAAAGTTTTTCCTTGGGGAGTGTTATATCTGTTTCGGTTGTTTACGGAGAGGCTAATATTGCCTTTATTGGTTCACTTGGTAATTGCAGGCTTTTCTCATGTGGCACCAGTAAAGATGGAGAATCACATATTGTTGAATGGAATGAAAGCGAAGGTGCTGTTAAGAGAACCTATCAAGGATTCCGGAAGAGATCCCTGGGTGTTGTTCAATTCGATACAACCAAGAACAGATATTTGGCTGCTGGTGATGATTTCTCCATTAAATTCTGGGATATGGACAATGTGCAGCTATTGACTTCCATTGATGCTGATGGTGGGCTCCCTGTAAGTTATCTATCTGTTTAGAGAATGAAAAACTGATGCTTAATGTGAATTATGTGATATGAGCTAAGTTTCCTACTTATCACAACTTCTAATCCTTTCAAGGCAAGTCCACGTATCCGGTTCAACAAAGATGGTGCCCTTTTGGCTGTCTCTGCTAACGATAATGGAATCAAGATTCTGGCTAATTCCGATGGTCTTCGGCTGTTGCGGACTTATGAAAATCTCTCTTATGATTCCTCCCGAGCATCTGAGTCTTTAGCTAAGGTAGCAAGGATAGCTTTATTTTCATGTCGCATGTGAATTGCTATAGGGATCACTTTCTGACTATTGTCATTTCTAGCAGCCCGCCATAAACACTATTTCTGCCGCCGCTGCAGCAGCTGCAGCTGCAGCTGTTGGTACTAGTGCTGGAGTCCCAGACCGAGGTAGCCCCATGGTTTCCATGGCTGTCATGGTATGCCTGTGTTTCCTGCTTGACCTTTCATGATTAAATTTGTTTTAGCATATTTGTCTTTATTTTCTCTTTATCTCATATTCTGTTAGTTTGCAATTTCCATTGTGGGTTAAACATGCTACCATAATGCATCAGAATTTCCTGCCATTTACTAATATATTATTGGTTTTGCCAGAATGGAGATTCTAGAACTCTGGGGGATGTAAAATCTAGAATCCTTGAAGAAGCCAATGACAAATCAAAAATTTGGAAGCTTTCTGAAATCAGCGAACCATCTCAATGTCGATCATTGCGACTCCCTGAAAACGTGAAAGCAGCTAAGGTATAGTTGGTGCTTGAAGTTTTACTAAAGTAGATTATCCAACTACTTTTATGCACGTTTTGGCTGATTCATGAAAATCTCCTTTGTAAGGGGGCGTAAGAAACACCGTATGAGCTAAGTTGCATGGGAGGAGTCTTCATTGTTGTTTGCTTTCAGTTAAGAAGTTCGAACAGCTTCAACTTATGAGATACCTGCGTCCCTCCAAAAAATTTAAAGCATGCAAGATACCCTGTGGCACTGTTAGCCAGCCTTGTTCTTGTGAGTGGGCATGTGGGTTCCTTTTTTTTTTTGTTGGCTTTTTTTTTGGGGGGGGGGGGTTCAGGGTCCGAATGCTGATGACAGTCAAACCTTTAGGGTTTTTTTAGAAGTGACCTTATCCCTTAAAAATCATGCAAGTGTATGCAGTCAAGTCATGGAGATCTCAAGGGGAAATTGGCAAAATTTTGATCTCCATTTGCTGAGAAGATGTGTTTGGATGTCTTCAATGTTGAGATCCTTGACTCTTTGTTTGGTGTCAAAGTAACCCAGCAAAGTTGCCAGCATTTTTGGACATCCATTTTATGTATGATCCATTTTTATTTATAGTTATCTCAGCTTGTGAATGATCATGTTTTTAACTCAATGTTTCCATATATGTCAACTATTAGTTTGGGACAATCAGATCATAGAGATACTGGCCTAGCTAAAAAGGTGGCCAGACACTGTCAATTTAATTGCCTAAAACTCATATATGTTTGCATGATTTTTCAGATATCAAGATTAATCTATACAAATTCAGGTAATGCCATTTTGGCATTGGCATCAAATGCAATTCACTTGCTCTGGAAATGGCAGAGGAATGAACGCAACTCAAGTGGGAAGGTATACTTAATATATACTGCTCTACCTAATGCCTATATAAAATCATTGTTGGTTGCATCAGAAGTTCTTGAGTTCTGTGAACCTTGTCTGTATTTATGCAGGCAACAGCTACCGTTCCGCCTCAGCTCTGGCAGCCTAACAGTGGCATTATGATGACCAATGATGTTACTGATGCAAGCTCCGAAGAAGCGGTTCCCTGCTTTGCCTTGTCAAAGAATGATTCGTATGTAATGTCTGCATCTGGAGGGAAGATTTCCCTTTTCAATATGATGACATTCAAGGTAGCTAATATTGCATTAGTTTACCTTCTTCACCTGCGTTTGGGTTTTCGTTTTCTCAATATCTATTCATGCATTTGGTTTCCTTGTGAATATAGACGATGACAACCTTTATGCCTCCACCACCAGCGGCAACATTTCTTGCTTTCCATCCTCAAGATAACAATATCATTGCTATTGGCATGGATGACTCAACAATCCAGATATATAATGTTCGTGTAGATGAGGTATGATGGAACTCAGAAATATTTATCACTGCTTGGTAAGTTTTGTATACATTACGTTTTATGTGAGTGAATTTTTTTTTTCTATTCAGGTCAAAAGCAAGTTGAAAGGCCACTCAAAAAGGATTACTGGTTTGGCCTTTTCGAATTTGTCAAATGTGCTGATCTCGTCAGGTGCAGATGCTCAGGTACTTGTGCTCCAGCGCCCCCCTCCCCAAAAAAAAACCCCCAAAAGAGATAATTGTCTTTCCATTGTATGGAGGAGTGGGACAAGGCTGAATGCTTCAAATAGGTGTTCTGCCGTCTCTGCAGCAGACTCTGTTCCTTTGCTAAGAGAAGAATGTTTTTCTATTGCCATGTCTAGATTTGCGTGTGGAGCTCAGATGTATGGGAAAAGCAAAGGTCTAAGCAGCTTCCGGCTGGGAGGACATCAACCACGCAGTCAGATACACGCGTCCAGTTTCACCAGGACCAGATACATTTTCTGGTTGTACATGAGACTCAGCTTGCAATATACGAAACAAAACAACTAGAATGTCTTAAGCAGGTACGTTTTATTCCAAGCATGAAATCATGACAATAGCAAGGTACTGAATTCTAATGGTTCCGCGCTCATCTCTTCACCAGTGGGTCCCGCGCGAATCTTCTGCACCTATCTCCCATGCAACATTTTCTTGTGATAGTCAGCTTGTGTATGCCAGCTTTTTGGATGCAACTGTGTGTGTGTTCACTGCTACAAACCTCAGACTTAGATGCCGCATTAATCCTTCGGCATATCTCCCTGCCAATGTCAGGTACTTCTAATTCCGTTTCCATTATTTTCAGCATGTGTTGAGAGCTGATGTTTCTCAGATTTCCCAATCGTTAATTTTTTTGAGTAGTGATTTTATGTTTGGTCTCCTTGTGATTCATTTACGTGATCTCCACAAGGAAGACGGGTGATACTTTCTTATGTAGCTGAAATTGAATGAAAATTATTGACATGGATATTTAATATCCTATAAATATTGGCTCATCTGACAAAATATGATTTCTACCTGCAGTAGTTCTAATGTCCACCCACTTGTTATTGCTGCGCATCCACAAGAAGCAAACCAGTTTGCAGTTGGACTATCAGATGGTGGGGTTCATGTATTTGAGCCTCTAGAATCTGAAGGAAAGTGGGGTGTGCCTCCTCCTATGGAAAATGGGTCAGGAGGCAGTGTCCCGAGCACACCATTAGTAGGAGCCTCAGGTTCAGATCAACAGCAAAGATGATGCAATGTTAGGTCACAAGTTGCTTTTGCATGCTCTGCTCTAGGTATGCTATCATTGTCTGTATCGGTTGTAAACATCACTACTGGTTTTCTTTGAAAATGTGACTTAATAGTGACCAGACTCAGCCTTGTTTTGTTGGTCGTACTTTATGATAATGATTTTTACTTGATTTGTTTTTTCACTGCAGGTTAAGGATCTGGATGTGTATTTATTTCAAGTTCTAGTGTGCAGTTGGTTTAGAATTTTAACATGTCTGGGTAAGAGCAACTTAAGGTATATACAGTAGGAAGTATCTTTTGTCGGACGTTTCTTTTGGTGCCAATGAAAATGCCAATGCCTTTCTGAGAACCCATTGCGGTCTATATGTTGCCCTGTTTTAGTTTGTGTGCTGCTCACTACTTCGCTAATGCTGCTTATACTTCACTAACAGAGTCGTTTGGCAGCTTTCTAGCGGCTTTTTTAGACATCTTGACCTAGCACAGTTAGTTTAACTAGCACAGTTGTTTAACAGCTTACAACAGTTCAATCAGATGCTTGTATGCGTCTTGACCTCCCCGAGGCCCCCTCCCCATTCGCTCTATCTTTTCAGCCTCTCCCTTGCCCCCCCCAATGAAAAAAAAAAAAAAAAAGAAAAGGGGAAAAGTTGTGGAAGGAGGCTCCCGAGTTGGTTTAGGTGGATTGAAGCTATGTCTACCGCTAATGTTAGGGCTTCGTCCCTTATCACTGTATCCTTCAAAGTCTCCCGCAAATTCGTAGTTGTCATTGATATCCGTAACTGAGCATTTTTCTACCATAGCCTTATGTACAACGTAATATCACCGCTCTGGTATTACAACGTCGTATCACTGATCTCACGTAATACTATCCCTCAGAAGGTCTCCTTTTGTTCCCTTTCTCACGTTGTCTTCACAACTAGTAGCAGTTGAGACTTCGGATGGATCAGGTGGCTTATGAGCCATCGGGAGGTTGCAAACGCTGAGAGTTGATGCTAGTGTGTATCAGTGCCAATTGTGCACGTTGAGAAGCTGATCGTATCAATTTCTGATCGTATCAATTTCATTGCAATCTTGATCGTATCAATTTCATTCGAACCCTTTGTCACCTTGACGCTCTCCTTCATCACGCTTCAGGATTCTATTTCTACCTTTGACAATCATCCGAATTCCGAAAGGTGATCATATGAAATTCTCAAGCCAAAGTCTAAAGCATGGTTCGTGCCTGCAGCTAGCATCCATGATGACCGATCTGCGGCCTTGGGACGAAAGTATCTATAGCAGTTGATGCTTGCTGCCACCCCCTTAATGATAATTCAACCCCTTAATGATGATTCACCACTGTTAAGTCTCGAGAAAATTAGTATCCATGAGGGTCCAAGCTCACTCCCATCTCATCGTCGATGATTCACCATCAGTGGTGGTTGGAGTGGGTAAAAACTTGGGCAAGGCATACAATGGCATGAGGCACCCTGTAAACATTACATTCAAGGCCCCATGCAGCACAACTGACAATGCACCACGGTTTTTACCTGAAAATACCGACTCAAATCCCACATATTAAGTGTAAACTTTGGCAAGGACCCTGGGGTTCACGGCAAGGGCATTCGCAGTGGCCCCCCCCCCCCCCCCAAAAAAAACTCCCTTCCAGGCTCGGGCCACATTTTCTGGCCTTAGCCAGACACTGTGGCTTTCATTTGGGCCTTATTATCATGGCTGTGATTTACCCCTTATGGTTCCACCCCAGATTAAAGGTCCAGTAGGTCGCAGCTTCTCTACCTCGAAAGAAAAAGAAACGTAAGTGTAAACTCCGACATTTTTGGCAGACCTGGAAATTGGAATGGAACAATTTTCAGGCAAAACCATGTAGGACCTCTTATTGGACGAAAAACTAAAGCATTCACCCTGCTTGTACAATACTGGTCTCACAAGATGACCTGATGAGACAATCTTACACAAGTCTTTCCACGATTAAAATGTAAAAACAACTAGTATAAACAACAGTCCCAAACAATGTCGAAGTTCCCTGTCCTCCAAACCAAAAAATAAACTCCCTGCCCCAACCCCCCCCCCCAAAAAAAAAAGAGCAGCGAAAGAGGTCCACCTTCCATCCACCCGAATGCATGGAACTTACAGATATATGTACAATGGCAAGCACAAAGTATGTACAATGGCAAGCACAAAGTATGTTGATAAAATGTTGCATTCATACAACTGCAGTGCACAAGCATAAATCCAAGAGTAGCAACATCCCCCAGCCCTTTCCCGGGAAACTTCCGTCCTCTTATGTACAGTTCGTGATGCCATATTTTCTTCTTTTTTTTTTTGGTTCTGTTTTTACCACATTCATATGTGCAGAATAAGCGTTCTCTGCCCCCGCAAGCTACTCAGGGCGGAAACTAACCAAGTTGGGAAGATGTCTGGACTTGAGTCCTCTAATATCATTTGCAGTCACTTTGCATGAATCCAAGGACAGTGATCTAAGGCTCCTTAGGGACTTGAGATGCTGGAGCCCTGCACTGGTTACTTTTGTATTTGACAAGTTGAGAGAGACTAGTGCAGCCAAACCTGCATAAGATAAAGAGTTGATAGTTGCCGGTCACAGATAAGGTTTACCAGCCACCTAGTAATATGTTCCATCATTTAGACATCGACTCACAATATTGACAATGTGAAGACGATCCCTACGTGGTCTAATGAGTTAACTAACTAGACTTTTCATGCATCGTATATGTCAAAATCTAAATTACACAAAGTTCATGTCATCTTTTTGCACACTTCATGTGAAGCGAAAATTCAAAGAAATGAAAACAGAAATAATGTAAGACAATTAGCCAGACTCTCTTAGTTCCAACCTTTTCTTCTCAAGGATGACAGCAAATTAAAGGGGAGCTCAAGCAGGTTTCCAACAGGTATAAACTTTGTACTATGCTGCGAACATATAGGCTACTTCAGGGCTTCCACTGAAGGGTCAGGGTACCAAGAATTCAAACAACATACAGCCTTTCCCCACAGAGCAGAGGCTGCTTCTCTTACCTTGATGGGGAAAACAGCAAGAACATAATAAAATGACATTATTAGGATCTGGAAGCGTGAGCTGATAGTCCTCTTCACAAAAGAGGACATTGTTAAATACAGTCTTATAACCAATGTATGCGGAGTCAATATGCTTTTCCCCACATGTAAGTATTGTTGGCTGGCTAGCATAAGCAAGCACTACACTAAACATCAAACCAGCACACAGCAGAAACACCCCAGACTAACCATTTATGATCACAGGATAGTTTAGTTCAGTGATGTCAAATCCAGTGACATATATTCCGAGGATTACAGGTAATATAAGGAAGATAACAGAGATAATCCTCACTGCTGAAAAAAGGACAATACCTGAAATCAATTCCAAGGATCTGTCAGTCAAGCTGCGGTTCTGTGATAAGTTGAGCAATGTCAGAGATGATAGCTCTTTGATATTCTTCACACCCGCGTCAGTTATTCCTCCTCCACAAATTTCCAAGGACTGAAGGTTTTTGAAGCCTGATTTCAAAAAGGTTCAGAAAACAGAGAAACACGTGGACCAGAATCAATAACATCTTAAGAAGAACGATATATGATCAAACTATCCTCCAATCATGCTGTCAATTTCAAAGCAGCGGGTTGAAAGAATATTAGTAATACAATGGATACAACTACTCCCAGTGTGGGTCCCGCTTATGCAGGTCTGAAGAGATCCAGATGTAAGCGGCTTTACCTTTGTCAGTATCATTACTCACAAAGAGACCGATTTCAATAAACTCACAAAAGTTTTGGGAGAACATTTTAGCGGTGAAAAAAAGCTTTTGATACAAAAGGCAGCAAAAAGCAACATAAACTAGCAAGCTGTAATAAAAAAATTGGTAAGATTGGTAAGCGTGTGCTCCTAAAAAGAAAACACTACTACATGCACGATCAAAAATTAGGTTACGTCCTATCACTAATGAGTACTAGAAACGCATCTGCACATCTGCAATTCCTACACCCTCAGTCTTGGGATCTAAATAAGTACTAGAAATGCAACTGCACATATGCAATTCCTACACCCTCAGCCTGGGGATCTAAGGGATGGGCAAGTAGTCAGCTACCTAAAGTCAGCAACCTTAATCTTAGATCTTCAAATCGTTTCTAATCACTTTGTTCGAGTTTGACCTTGTCACCTTTTACCCTCTGGGAGAACAATCCTTTTACAACTCCTCATCGGTGCACTCATACTCCTCCTTACACTTTCAACCATCTGAGTCTAGCCTTTCTCATCCTATTCTCTATGGATGGCACTCCTACTTTGTCTCTAATCATTACATTTCTAATCTCACCCAATCTCATGTGGCCATACATCCAACGAATCATCCTTATCTATGCGACCATCATCCTTTGAACTTTAGTAATACGGTGGGTAATTACTAATGAAGCAAAATATCAAAGGTCAGCGATCTTGATGCCAACCGAAACAAAAGATACTACCATGAAAGCTGAATCATCCATGTTGAAACTTCCAGAATGTTGGGATTAGGGGGATAAAGAGAGAAGACAGGTGAGAGGAAACATGCATACTTTTCAAATAGCTCATTCCCAGATCTGTAATGTGAGCTCCAAAGAGATCCAAGTGGGTCAATGCAGTTAGGCCTGCAACATAAGTTTAAAAAATTTAAAATGTAGTAAACAAGGGAAGTGACAAATTGGCAACTGCCAAGTAATACATACATGTTAATGTAATACAATCACCATAAGAGTTGGACTGAAACTAGATTATGGAATCAAATCGTTGGTTGCCTGCACTGCTCATTTGCTTACACGAAAAGACCTATTTCACTAATCACTATGATGGCGGGAGAATGTTAGCTCACGAGGACTAAGAGCAGGGTAGGCACATCATAGTCAGACAAGGTATGCAAACACCAAAACTTTAAAAATAGATAATAAAGCCACAACTAGAACACTGCAAGATGCAAAGAGGTAGACCACATTAAGCAAGCACTCTATAACACTTCATCAAATCTAAAGAAAGTAGCATTTGAACAATGACCAAATACAATCATATGATTACAGCACTAATGAGATCACTGATCAGTCCAACTCTTTCTCTATGGCTTCACATGCAAAGAACCTCCATAAGTAAGACAAGATGTGAGGTGTACAGGGAATTTAAGGACACACAAGCCACCCGAACCCAAAAAAAGAATAAAAAGGAATAACCAAGTGTTCAAGCTCCATCTTCTCAATCTAAAATACTTGAGGATCGTCGGCTGAGTTTTATTTACAAAGCAAACCAAAAGAGTAGAGTAGAAACAAATTGCAGAAGGAACAAGCATCAAACAACCTAAAGGTCTAAAGTAAAGATATTGCACACACATGTTTTGAATGAACATTCAAGGGCCGCACGGACAATGCTTTAAAAGAACTACATAATCACATATGAATTTGTGCGCTACTTATACCCAGTTATTGACGACTGAAATTCACCTGTTATTTTCTTGCATATCTGGAATTGAAGTGTTAGAAGTGCAAATTATATTATACGCCCAGGACTACAGTCGGAACCTCTCAAGGATCCCTTTTTTTTTTTTTTGGGGGGTCAAAATTCTTTCTATTCCTGTATTGAGCCCCCTATCCCTCCCGCCACCTCTCATAGGAAGTTTTTTTTTTTTAAATTTTTAATGAGTAATAAAAAAAATTGTATTAAAGGACATCAAGGGGATGTCACGCATGTACAAAAGGATACAATCACAAAACATCATCATGCCCTCAAGCTCTCAACAACAATCCTATCCACAAAATCCAAAAAAGTCAATTTTGCACCATGATCGAGAACTTTGACTCCAACTATACAACGTTCTCAAAAAAACAAAGTTTAAAAATCTTAAATAGAGCTCGCCTTGCCCTCAAAAATCAGGCTATTTCTCTCCTTCCAAGCACTCCACCAAATAGCCAAAGGCATCAACTCCCAAACTTTAAAGACCCAACACTTCTTTAACCATCTTCTCCGAGCCACCAATGCATCTCTTGTGGTTTTAGGTTGTACCCAACTAATCCCCATCAACGAAAATGACAAATCCCTTAAATTGGAGACCATCCGACAATGGACCAAAAGGTGGTCAACCAACTCTTCCTCCACAAAACACATTGAACACCTACTAGCTAACTTAAAGTTTCTCATTTTAAGCATATCTTCTCTAGGAATCTTTCCTTCTGTTGCTGCCCAAGCTAGAAAGCGCACTTTGGTGGGAGTGTTGGACTTCCAAATAGCCTTGGAAAATCAAGTTAAGCCAGCCGTGTCAATGTCTCCTTACAATAATTTTTGATGGTGAATTGCCCACTTGAGTTATGAGGCCAATAAAATTTCATCCTCACCCTTAAGAACAACATTAGTGTTAGCTAGCAAAGCCAAAAGACTGAGCACATCCTTTTCTTCCCAATCATTCAGGCTTCTCAAGAAAGTGATATTCCATTGGTTTTGATCCCTATTCTAAAAGGCCACTTCTTGCACAGTTGCATCTTTCAATCGTGCCATCCTAAAAACGATGTGGGAATCGGAACCTGAGAGGGTGATTCCCACACTAGAGTCATGCCAAAACAAGCCTTTCAACCCATTTTTCACCTTAGATTGGATAAGAGAACAGAAATGGTCAAAGCCACCTATAATAGATTTCCAACAGCCCACTCCCTCAGTACAAGAGATCTTCTTACTCCACTAACCAAAATTGTTGACCCCATATTTTGTGACAATCACCTTTTTCCACATAGCATCCATCGACAAACCTCCATAGCCATTTAGTCTCGAGGCCTTCATTCATATTGCGGAGAAATCTAATGCCAAGGCCATCCTCATGATTTGGAGGACAAACTGCGTCCCAATTGACCCAATGAAAACTAGTATAGGTTCATTGCCTGACCAAAGGAAATCTCTCATAAACTTTTCTAATTTGGTGGCAATGCTAGCCGGAATGGTAAATAAAGACATGAAATAAATTGGGAGATTCCATAAGGTGCTATGCGATAAAGTTAGTCTATTCCATCTGGAGAGAGGTTTAGAGTTCCGTCCAGCTAGTCTCTTATGAAACCTTTCCACAATAGGTTCTCACACAGCCTTGCATTTAAAAGGAGCACCAAGCGGAAGGCCAAGATAGGAAGATAGAAGATAGTCAGCCCCAATAACCAAAGAACCCTTCTAGGCCAAGAATATGTGGCACTTCACCAATAGGAATGAGAACACTTTTGATAAGTTAATCCTACGGCCAGACAAACCTTCAAATAACAACAAAATACATCTCAAAAAACCCAAGTTACTCTCCTTAGGTCTCCAAAAAAAACATAGTATCATCCGCAAAAAGGAAGTAGGAAATCAACAATCCGCAAAAAGCAAGTATGAAATCAACATACTCTCTGAGTGAGAATTAGAGATAAGAAAACCTTTCAAGAGGCCAACTTCAATAGCTTTGTTAACCAGCCTACTGAGCGTCTCTATTACCAAAACAAATAAAAGGGGAGACAATGGATCGCCTTGTAGTAGCCCCCTCGAACTACAGAAAAATCCCGCTGCTTCGCTGTTAACAAGCATGAATGGTAGAGATCCAAAAGAACATGAATCTCCTCCACCTGCTATGGAATCCCATTTTTTCAAGAGTAAACATGAGAAAGTCCAAAGAAACATGGTCATAAGCTTTTCAATATCAAGCTTACACAGAACTCCAGATTGATTAGATCTGACCTAAGAGTCAATACTCAATAGACTCAATTAGTTATCAATGCTGCATCCAACATTTGACGACCATAAATGAAATCATGCTGATTTGGGTTAACAACTTTACCCATGACTTTTCTCAACCTAGAAGCAAGGACTTTAGCTAGAATTTTATAAACGCTTCCCACAAGGCTAATAGGCCTAAACTTCTTGACATCATCAGCCCAGCCACTTTGGGAACCAAACTTATAAAGTGGCATTCAAGCTTTTTTCAAAACCATATCTCTCATGAAAATCAGCAAACAAACCTATAATGTCCCCCTTAACAATACTCCAACAATGCTGAAAAAAGGCAATATTAAAACCATCAGGTCCTGGAGCTCTCTCTTTCCCTAAGTCTTCAATGGCACCCGTTGCTTCCTCCCTCAGGAGTGCCTTTCGAGGTCGAAGGCATCATCAATTGTCACAAAATTGTAAGAAATCCCATCAAGGAAAGGTCTGGTAGGATAGTCTTCATGGTGAAGACCCACACAGTATTGAATAATGGCACATTTCAAAGTCGAATCCTCATCATAGGAAGGTAGGTCCAGTTCTATAACACAAGGACTGAGCAAGAAGGGACTTCACAGTGCTATGTGTTATATCCCAGGTTCAGACAGCCTCAAAAGCAATGGGACTTGCTTGTGGGGTGTAATCATCCTAGCTTTAGGTGTGCCATCTGCAAGTGTAAACTGTACCCTTTCACATCTGTTCAATTCATCCAAAAAACACAAAGCAACACCATTCATGGATTAAACTCAGTTCGGTGTTTGAAAGCACATCACTCTCTGCCTGGAGAAACTGCTACCAGACTAGTCAGAGAAAGCACTAACAAGGAATGTTGGATTGACTAAACTGCATGCCCAATGGCAGGTAAGACTGCAAATCTCACATAATAAAAATGACTGTTGCAACAGACTAAGAGCATGGACACAGCTTCCAATGTCTTGAATTCAAGAACAATTGTCGAAAGCCCTTCATATACTTACCAGTAAGAGCAGCAAGTCCAGTATCCGTAATTTGTCCAGCATCAAGATTGAGGGACTTAAGAGATGATATTCTGGCAAGCTTTCTCATACCAATGTCAGTCACCCGAGTAAATGAGAGGTTTATGCTCTCCAGACTGGTTAACCCTACAAAGAAAAGGGCAACACAATATCAAATTGACTGAGATGATATATACTGTCATCCAAAGAAAGAGGATCTTAGGGATCATTGTGTGTAACAAAATTTCGAATGGACTTTGCACAGAAAGGCTTTCCAAGACTACATCATTAAAAATCCTTTTTAATGCTACGTAACAATCCCTAGTATTGAATGTTTGCCACTTGTCATTCTTACCTTATCTCCTTCCTTCCCTCACTTCTTTGTTTGTGCCCCCCTCCCCAAAGATAATAATCAACTGAACATCTGTTTCTGCTAAACTTTTTGTTCCTCTCTCAAAGTCAGCTTCATTGTTTCCGGGGGTTACACTTCGATTTCCTTATCTAGACCTCACATGTGTGGGATATACATTGGGTAGCATTCATGATGTTGCTTAATTCCCAAGGATCCAACTCTTTTACAACAGTTGTATCTCCTTTCCGCACTTTAGAATTTACTGCATAGCGAAGGATAACAACAGATGAACACCAAAAAAAAAAAAAAAAAAAAATCTTTGGTCATGAGTCAAGACCTACTTGATCCATGAAAATCAAGGGGGGAAAAAGCACGCAGATGACTCAAGTGAGTGAAGAAAGGATGGCCGTTAAATGAAATAAATGGTCTGAACTCCAAATTGTACTCCACCACTACCACAAAGATAACCAACACCCAGCATTTGACGACAACCAATGAGGGGGTGGAATGTGGGGCCCCACAACCGCAACACGTTCTCCCATGGCCTCCAAAGCAGACCATGTCCCTTCTGCCCACCTAACTTGCATCAACACCAGAATTGAGGATTTTGCATTTTGCAGCAAATCCATCCTTATTCGTTACTTCCCACTCTCCTAGTCCCAACAACAATCGTTGGTGGGTTTGCCAATGACGGTTTCCCCAACCACCAATTAGCAACCACAGCAACACTCGAGGTTAGGAAGCAATGAAGGTTCAAGGAAACGAGGAGTGAGAGTAGGATTATGGGACAACATTCTAGAATTGTGATGCCAATTTGGTGGTCCAAGATGGCTGTGCAGGCTGCGCCAACCATGGTTATAGCCTTGCTGACAAACCCTTCGGCTCACCTCTATGGTGGCGGCCTGTGTTGCATCACAAGGTACATGGATTTTTTCCCCTTTTTTTGGGGGGGGAGGGGGTGTGCTAGTGCATCACAAGGTGCCTCGCCAAATGGCACACTTAGGATAGGCTGCACCGCATGATGCACTCTGGCAGGGTGCTAGTGCAATTAACGCATGGATGTAGATGAACGATTGCTAGTGTGCTCTAGTGCATTGATGATGTATATTGTTTCTCCTTTTAAACTAGGCCATCCGCATAATCTAAGGGATCTGATCATTTCATCCTATCATCTATCATCTCGCACGAGTTGTCCCGAAATATATGGTCCAAGTGAAAATGATCTTCGATATTATAGAGTTGACACTGGCAGTTACCATGTAGGTGAGAAAAGAGATTTGGGTGATATTTACAATCATATCTAGGGTTGAACGAAAAATAAAAATGTCTTACCAGAGAGATGCTCCAGTCCTCTGCTTCCTACTCCAGTATCAGACAACTCCAAAGATTTCAAATGGATGAGGCCTGAGATTCACAAATGTATTTCCTATCATGCTTGTCAGGCCACATACAAACAAGAATAGTCTAAATAGGTATTTTGGAACTATGACAAAATTCATCCACAGGATAAAGGCAAACACATCAATTCTAGATCCCCCTTAGTCATGGAACTAGGGGGACCAGTGGAGCCATGCCCCCCTCCCCCCGTGATGGTCAGATGCTCCATATATTCTGCCATTTGGAACATTGGTCGTATTGCAGAGCAATCAGTGTCAAGTAAATCATCAGTTAATATCTCAGAGTTCCTCGTTCAATTCTCCCATCTCTCACTTTCTACTTCCCCTTTTGCTCTCATTGACATTCATGTTCTTCGATTTTCTTTTTTGCTCTTTGATTCTTCTTATGGAACAATTTATACAGTCAGTTTCTTTATTTTCAATTTGAACAGTGTTCTTTTTATAAAAAATATATATTTTCTTCTTTTGAAAATTTTGATCACCAATTATTTCCAGCTCTTACAATATGATCAAAAATAAAAATGATATTAACTATCTTACTTTTGGGGTAAGTACAAGGGACTTGGGCTAGAATTTAATTCGTCTTTTCAAGCAATAACCAAAAGCATAAACTACAAATCTGCCTTTTGGATGGTGAATAAAATGAAGATGTTGGAGGACCCAACACTACTATGTTCTCGCAGAATTGAATTTTAAATCTGAAGATAGATAGCTTTTAAGTTGAAGAAACGTTCATGGTCCAGCCCCTTATAAATATTTCTACTTCAGCTTCCCTCTCTTCCCATATTACCATCAAAAGTGGCAAAGGAAACAATTTACCTCCTGTTCTTAAGATCATTACCTGTTATGTGAAAAACGCATCAGTTCTAGACCCGCTCTTTTCTTGTCCCTTTGTGTGTGTGTGTGTGTGTGTGTGTGTGTGTTTTGGTTTTGTTTTTTTTTTGGGGGGGGGGGGGGAAGAGTAGGAAGAAGTTTTCCCTGCCGCTAGCCGCCTATATAACCCCTCTAATTGTTAAGTGAACTTAGATTTCAAGAATAGAAGGTATGTGAGTGCTAAGAGAATCTACACACACAGTTTTCACACCACAAAGACAGTATTCAGACAATGCAAAACAGCATATTTCATCTCTGTGCTGTCTGAAAAATCTGATACCAGTCGCTTAAAGACACAATTCTAGTCCTAAGCAGAACATTATCCTCAAATCATGCACATCTCACCATGTATCTTAGAATTCCTCCTTTTTCTGACACTTTGTTAGTACAAATATAATGCCATCAATAAATAGTTATCATAGCCTACGTAGTATAAGGACACAAATGATCAAGGGATGTAAACGAGATTGAAAATCAGTGCGATTGCAGTTTTTAATTGGAAAGGACACAGATGATCAGGGGATGCATCATTAGAGATGATTAAGGACTGACCAGAGAGGTGAAACAGGCCTTCGTCTGTAATCTTGCAAGAATCCAGGTTCAAGCTCTCCAGGTTCTGGAGACCTGCTTGAAGACAAATAGAAATGAGATAATGAACTAATATCTAATCTCTTCCATCTATTAGCTCAGCTCAATATATAATTATATACAGTTCTCTTCTCCAGCCACACTAGTGGAGGAGAATCATTCTTCTGTCCAAATGTTACAGCTAATCTACTGAAAGAAGTGGATACTATCACATTTCTGTGTTATCCAACAGAAAAAGGACAGTTAGCATCCCAGTTCATTCAATAGCATAACGTCTACCCTAGGATGCATGACATTGGGGAGGAAAACAAAGAATATTAGGAGGTCGGAGCCTATACTGCTATAAAACTGGAAGATGAAGAAAGATGACCTTTTAGGTGTAGCAGACATGCATCTTTAATGTTGCTGAATCCTAAATTCAGTATCTTCAAGCTTGTCATTCCTAGAACAAAGTAACAACATCAAACATATAGCATACAGCAAATGCATTTAGATGACACCCCACTGAAATTATGGAAATGAGTTTTAGAGTACGTACGAGAGAATTTCTCATATCCATCACTGGACAGGTTGCATCTGCTAAGATTTAAATATAACAGCGCACTAAGTGCTGCACGGGGGGGGGGGGGGTTGATATTAGTTTCATACATGTGCAAAAACTAGATAGATAGACAGATGAAAATAACAAATTTATTAGATTAGAGAACTCCATACAATCCCACTGCAACTTAAAACTAGAAGTTCCAGAAGTTACTTTCAATATGTTTCCTGAGTCCTGACTTCTATTTTCAAGAGATCCATTGCACAATGACTATTGCATACAGTAGCAGCCATAATGCTTGAAATCTCAGACAATGCATTAAATATGTGACACCACAAGAACAGTACACACAAGTGTACATTTTAAGTTATAACTCACGAACAAATATCATACCAGAAAGAGGATTCCTTCCCCCTCCCCCCACCGACCCTGAATCATAGAATGCACAAGATGAGCAAAGTATACTGTCATCATCTTGGAAGTTTCAACAGTGAAACCTGAAACTAAAGAGATATGATGATAGAGAAGGCAAATGGCACCATGTACATCCAAAAAGCATGTACATATGTGACACACGAACTCCATCAGGCTCAATCCTTTAGCAACTATCCCATATCTCCCATAAAATAAATACATATGAAATGGAATTTCTAAACAGCAAAACTCCAAACACTAACTGTTACTGCCTTCAAGCAAATTGTCCACACGTAATGACAGGTGTGGCACTAGAATCAAAGAGGCTGTCTCAATTTATGGTAATCCACAACAGTATTAGTAAAGCTTGCCTCCAAAAGATGAAAAAGAAAAAAGAAAAAAAAAAAAAGACATTCACAAAATCAGATGTACCAGATCTGAACCCCCACCAACTCTTTCCCTTCAACATATTTACTCGTAGCTACTGAATTAGCTCACAACACACAAAACGAGATGCCTAAAAAGAAATTAAGTGGACAAAAATGACGAGAAAAAAAGGGAAAAGGAAAGAGATGACCTGTCTAGTCTGAGGTAACAGAAGAATTTGTATCAAACAAGATAAGAATAATGCCATTCACCAATCATTTAGAGAAAATAATGAGTCATACAATTAGTCAATTACTGTAGTATAAAACCAATTCTCATCAGCTCAAACTTTTAGTTAAGTTGGTCCTTGAACATGATATCAGAGCTTTTCTGAGTAAGAGATCTTAGGTTCAAATCTTAGTAGCCCCCACATTGAATTATTATGCAAGGCAAGAGAAGCTTTTGCAACATCCATGCTTCAAACCCAAAAGGCATCTGAGTGAGGGAGCATGTTAAAATATAAAACCAATTCCTAGGCCTTCAATCATTAGCTTAACCTTTTGGTTGAGTTGATCCTTGAACAATTACAACTAGAGACACAAAAGAAAGACCCCGATTATCCTGAGGGCTGAAGAGTAAGGATATCACATTCCTAAACCCTATAGCTTCTAAGCAGGTGTACAAAGATAATATTCCAAAGCAATCTGTCATAAAAATTAAAGGTTTAAATAGTTTCAACTCATGTAATTTCCATACCTGAGAGAGTATTCAAGCATGCAGCAGTAACAGGACAACCCTCCAGATTCAATAAGACAAGTTTGTGCAGACCTGTGGAAGATCAGTATAAGTTTGTCAAACCTCACACTAGACAAACAATGCACTGGTCACCCCCCCCCCCCAAAAAAAAAGCTTGCCTCTGTTTCAATAAATTAACTGTAATGTTAATACCAATCAATAAGACGGAGATACATTTAGAAGGCAGCAGTCATACTCAGTTGATTAAAAACGGAGATGAGATAACATGAATGCCACGCAGCACAAGCAATCCCAGAAATAGTGAAATTATAAGATAAGAACATTAGAAGCCTTAAAACGTACATAAATAAATGTACCTCTTAAATAAGCAATGCCATCATCTGTAACCTTACAGCAGGAAATCTGTAAAGCTTTTAAATTTGTGAGACCTGAGAAATAATTCAATATCAAATTATCAAACTTCCAACAAGAATATGACAATCATGATTTGTTTGCTTATAGAGTAGATAGAGAATGTCTTGCAATATGACATGCTGACATGCCTCAGCCTCATGAATGAAAAAGCAAGACATCCAATCGGTTTGTAGTCCACTTGGACTGAGCCAAAGCCACGATATTTCTAAATAAACAATTAGTTTATTTACCAACCAATGAATCAACATACAGTTAATCAACATACAGTTAATGACTTTGAATTTCTTATGTTCCCCACTAATGGACAATTTGGAGGTATAATTTAGGGTCTCATGGGAATGACCTCTTTACAATTCCATTTTAGGAGTAAGGCTACTATGTACATTTGACCGCTACCATGTGCCATGGTCTGACACTAGGGATTTGGTTTAGACAGTTAGCAGTATAATAATGAACTATCGAGTGCTGAAAAGAGGTAGAAACAGCTAAATAATTGAGGGAAATATCTATAGTTCTATACATCATATTAGACCATAATACCCCTAATTTACCAAATGTCACATGGCAAGTTCCCGAGCATGAGTATAAAATCCTAGCCTACCTCCAAGCCTTATTATTTTTTATAGCTTTTCTTCAGATAAGAAATACGTAATGCATGGCTTCTTGGTTTGTATAATACATGTTTATAGCTCAAAATTATCTAATCAAGCAGAAACCCCAGTGTCCCCGCCCCCCGGGGGGGGGGTATATTGAGGGTAACCATAGAATCAGTGAAATTAAAAACACTGGTATAATATACTCCTGTAAACCTTGTGTATGGTAATTAAAATAGAAGTATGATGCCTTCTGTTGTATATAAGAATTATAAACAACAATTTTAAAGACATTGTAGATTGCTTTATGACAAAACCGTCATTCTGTGGGAGGCCTAAACCAGTTAGCAATCACAATGGACTTATAAACGCTCTCAATAAAAGTTAGTCTTTCATAAACCCACAGTTCATGCATAAACTGGCTGAGCAAAATAGCTAATCTAATCAGAACACGAACGAACAGCACTAAGTAACTTATTTTCTATAATTCAAGATGGATGCCCAATGAAAAGCTTATGCAATCCATGAAACAAATGAAGATTGATACATGACATGATGCCTGCATTGTTAAGGATTTCATGCGAAGTTTATGAAGTTGCATTTCTCAATTTACATGAAAGGACCATATTGGTTGTCACATAATCAGCCAGTACGGGTGTTAAATTTAGTGTCACATCCATTACTTATTCTCCATTTTGTTATTATATATGTATGGGCTGCCACATTTATAATACAACCTAGTCAATGTTTATACACAGGTTTATTTCTATTATTCATTCAATGTATGCGCTATGCTAGAATTATCATCTCTAGGCCAAGATTTTTTAAGTAAAAGAAACAATTGAGATGTCAGTGAGTCATGAATTTAATTCATTGTGGGCAAAATCTAGTTACATGATATTGATAACAACATGCTTCCACAATTCTGCAACCACATTTCTTCCACCTAATCTATCTTTATACATCACATAAACATCTGAAAGAAGAAACAGGGGAACTTTGAGAGACATACACAAAGTTCATTTTTAAGGATTACCAGATAAAGGCTTCATATCTGAATCTTTGATGCAGTTACACCACTTGATGCTGAGAGATTCCAGCTTTGTCAAATCTGCTACAAGCAGAAGCATGCATTTGCTTAAAAGATGATAACAGACTGAAACATTGATGGAAGTAAAAAGTGATCGGAAACAATCTTGAAGTTCCCTCTCTGTATTGCACATCTGTATACAATATCACTGTACCTTTCATTTTTTTCACTTCTCCACATATAGGCGGCTAGACAATATATATTGCCGAAAAGGGGGAAAAAACCCCATAACCAAATATACTTATGGTCCTTCTTTTAAGAAATAGCTAAGAGTGTTGGACAGAAGGGAAGAGGCAAATACAGAGAATGACCAGCAAAGTGTTTTCAGAATAATAATCAAAGATTCAGAGCCTTTGAAAACATGCAATGTATGAATTGTGACATGAACAAATATGGACTCAAGGACAATAACAAGTGTCTCATAATCTAAACATGGGGCTCGGACATTCATGGGATATTTTGCAGCAACTTGAAAGCTTTTCAACAATTTCTCTAAACAAAAATGTGCAGCGGAAGTTGGCATTAGCCAATAATTCCAGAGGACCTCACAACTTAAAAAACTTCATGAAAATAAGTTTGAGAGATATATTTTTTTTTCCCTTTTTTGATGAGTAAAACTAGTGTAGAATACGAACCTTTAAGATGAACAAGTCCACCATGGATTCCAGGGCACCGTTCTAAGTCCAGCTTCACCAAGTTGACCAAACTGGCAAAAGAACTCATTCCTACTGCTGTAATTTTGCTGTTCCTTCTAAAACTTAAGCTAGTTAAATTTGTAAGTCCTGGCAAAACCCAGAAGAGCTAGATGTAACTATAATTCTTGCCTTGAATTCTTGATAAAAACTGAAGGGAAGATATACTAAAAATGCACATCTACCAAAAGCTCATTTTCATTTTTCACTCCTCTGTTAACACGGTAACGTACGTATTTTTTCAGAATTACTTAAGCGCCACAACCCCAATCCTCAAATTTTAGTTAGAAGGAATATGCTAATCTTTCTTGCCTCACCCAGTGAGCCCTTTCAACTCCTTGTCCCATGTTTACTGGTTAAACATCTGTGACACCGATAAATCTCTCCTTGTATTTACATATCAACTCCATACAATCATTCTTGACTGTTAATTGTCTACTAGATCAGTCTCTTTTATCGATGGTCTGACCTCTGAAGAGTGAAGAGGTACTCAACAGATAAGTTCAATGAAATTCATGCAATTATCCCACACATTAGAGAGGAATCAAGATCAAGACCTAGTTAATCAACAAAAAGAGAAAAATCAAAGATAGATCATCTCCTTCGCACATTTGATAGAGAATAGAAGAATCACACATTCATGAAATGAAAGACTCTCTCGGATACAGCTGCACACGCATCACTAAGCCAAGTATGTTTCAGTTCGCCTACAACCTTGTCCTATTGGCCCATGCTTAAAATTCACTTCTGAATCTGGGTTTACCATCCTATATTAGCTGAAAGCTACAACATGAAGAAAATTACCACTGATGTTTTTTAGCCCGCAGTCAGATATATTATCACAAAAATTGAGGCTCAATGCCTGCAAGTTTGTGCAATCTTTGAGAGAGCCCAACCCAGAATCAGTAATCTCAGAACCAGATACATCAGCAGAAAGCAGAGAGGAACCCTGTGATGAGATGACATCCATCCAGCTATCATCAACTCCAGGAAACTCTCCCAAATATATATCCTGCAAAAGAGATGCTCATTCAGGTGAGTACACATAGGATTGAGAAGGATGGATAACAACATGTCACACAGATAAAAATACAATATATTCCAAAATCTGGAAGATGTAAGGATGACTAGCCTCAAATTACCTGGAGAGCACAATCTCGAAAGGCTTTAAGGGAAACATCAGTCAGATGCTGAGAGTAAACTAATTCATTAAAAATTTGCTGAGTGATATCCCTCGGTATCATAGAAAAGTCACTATACTTGTCGATTTCCTGAAATGACAGCAGGGCGTATCAACTCAAGATTTAGCCTCAATTCTCATATAGAAACCAAAATGCTTTAAGGGAAACATCAGTCAGATGCTGAGAGTAAACTAATTCATTAAAAATTTGCTGAGTGATATCCCTTGGTATCATAGAAAAGTCGCTATACTTGTCGATTTCCTGAAATGACAGCAGGGTGAATCAACTCAAGATTTAGCCTCGATTCTCATATAGAAACCGAAATTCGACAAGAAATTACTTGGCAAATTTTATCAAGACAGAGATCCATGAGAGAGGGGGGTCTTCTTCCTCCCTGCTGAGCATCAACAACAGGACAAAAGGAAGTTCCCAGCCACTTTGAACTTCCACTTTTGCAGTATCTACCAGAATGGCCCCTGTGCAGGACATCTTGATCCACAACTTGGTCTCTCTTCGTAGAACAAGATCCGCCCATAGCTCAACTGTTTAATACCTGGAACACCAAAGGATCATATGATCTTATAGGCTGAAATAAAATCAAAATGGTAAACTAATATTGACAGCAGTAGCAGCAAGGCAAAACAAGGAACATGATTTCATTTTACCTTAAACACGCTACACAGAGTAGTAGAGAGCATTTCTAGAGTGACGAACAATACTTTCATGATTGAAAATAATTTCATCAGACAGCAGCAAGGTTATGTTCAACTGAAAACAAGAGAGCAATCTGTGTTCCCAGGTCTTGCTTTTTCAAACGTCAGGAGGTTGGCTGATGTAGGACGCTCTAAGAGCAATTCCTACAAAGGGGAATAATTGATACAGGACGCTTTAAGAGCAATTCCCACACCGAAAAAATTCAAACAGAACTTTCAATGCTCAATATTTCAATTCATTCAAGTGTGTCCTTCTCAAAGCACAAGGGGGTTCATGTAGGAATCAATACAACTGGGAAAAGGAATAGAAAATATACCCGAAAATTACGATAAGATTACGATAACTAAAAATAATCTAAGAGATAAAAAGATAAGATTTTATCCTAAAAGATAACCTACAAAGATAATAAATTATAAAAATACTCCACATATGCCAATATTAAGATATATCTATATCTTCTTAATACTCCTTTATTCTTATCCTGCGTCATTCTCCCCAAAAAAACTCGTCCTCGAGTTTTGTAAAGAGGTGGAAAGAAGGATTCCCAATTTCACTTCACTCCGCAAATAGAAAAACTGTAGGGCTTTCAACTTCTCCAAAAAAAGTAGCAATGCAATCAATTGATGTAACTTTTTGCCAACTAGAAGTTCATGAGGGATAAACAACTCAACATGCTCACTTTCAAGTCTTGACATCGAATGTAGGGTATTGTTTATGAAAGTATGATTAGGGATTATAAATGCAGCATCAACATGCATACTGACATGCATACTGACAGCTTGACCCATCTCGAATTTCATTCTTGGCCCATCTCGAATTTGCTTTGCATGCGGTTAGATTTTTGAATGTCCATTGAATACTCATGGAGGATAATGGACGAGCTGTTTGCTATTATCGTTGACTCTTCATTCACTGGTATTAGTGGTTGAACATTTTCCTCATTAGGTGCCCCAGTAAAAGTATTCACATATCTATCTAGAATGAACATTCCTTCACTGTGAACTTCATTTGCATATGACTCACAGTCCCCAACATGCACTTCTTGATTCATAGAATCAAGGATGCTGTTGTTAACATCATTTGCCTCGATATCTGGAAGTTCAAAATACTCTATGACTTGGACATCTGTTTCCATATTTGCCTCTTCTAGAGTCTCTTCTTTCTTGTTCTCAATCATAAATCCCCTATCATATGCATCATAATTGGCAGGGTCTGTCTCATGCAAATCAGAAGTCAGTTCTTTCCTGGAAGATCTTAGAGATGAAACCCGACAATCTCCAATGAGAAGCTTCGAAGGAATCAAAGGAGTTTTAGAAAGTTCATCATCCCACATATAGTGAGGAATATAGGGCTTACAACCACAAATAAATTTGCTAGCAAAGTAAAGATCTAACTCACAACAACCGTCGTAGATCCGGCGACCTTGAAATTTGCAAAAAGTATGGACAGCATCTCGGTAAGAGTAGAAATTCACTTGAGTATAAAAATCACCCATTGTCTGAAATCTGAAAATCTTTTTTACATCTCTGTAAGGAGAGAAAACTTGGTATAGAACATTTGTCGTAACAGGAAGTGCTTTATCGTAAATCATTACAAACAAGGCCCGATGATGTTTTTCACACCAAGTCATGGTTACAACAATAGCAATAAGGGGCTACTAATAGCAACAACAGTACTCGACAAGAAACAAAGGTTCGAATAGTAGCAGCAAAACTGAGTTGAGACTTGATGAAGATAACCACACACTGGTAGGCCAGAAGCTCCGAGATATAACGAAGGGGGTTCTAGCAGCAGCGAGTTGCTTCCTGCTAGCATTAGGACACGAGTAACACAAGAACAAACAGTAGCAACACGGACAATGAATGAAGGCGAACGACCAGGAATGGCTTCCGGCAAGAAGTAGGCCAGCTGTGGTGGGACAGCACAGTCAAGAGTGTTTTCACCACTCTTTGTTGAAGGCCAAAGGAATAGAAGTCCTTCAATTGCGAGCAAAAGATCAATTCACAATCTATGGTTTGGCAGGCTTGGGGAGACCAATTAAAGGCCAAATCAAAGCGTTTCCTTTCAATTGGGATGGGGCTTAGGGGCGAAATGGAGAGGAAAGTGGAGAAATGATTTCAATTTTTGAGGAAATTGATGAATCGAAGGCGATTTTTAGAGTTAGGGTTTGTGGGTTGCCGGTTAATCAATTGAAGCAAAATTTGATGCGATTTGCCTCAATTGATTTGGGTTTTTTGGACGAAATTCAGTGGGTATTCGAGGGGCTAGGCCAATTTTGGGAATCTTAGATGGATTGAGGACGAATTGAAAGGCTAGGGTTGAAAATTGAAGCAATTCGCAATAAGGGTTTGCGAATTGGGATTTTTGTTAGGGTTTTGGTGAGCAGTGGCCGGTGGTGGGGATGCGGTGGTGGCCGACCGGAGGTTCCGACCAAGAGGTGGTGGGGATGCGGTGGTAATCGGCCGGAGGTTCTGACCAAGGGGTGGTGGTAGGTGGCGGAATCGGGTCGCTGGTAGTGCGCAGCTAGGGCTCGGGTGTGGCGAGTTGGGGAATTGAGGTTCCGGCAAACGGTTGGTGGCGATGGAGATCTGGTGGTGGTCGGGCTGAGGCGACAACCTCGGGGTGATGGTCGGCGGTGGTGGTGGCCGACGGGATGGGTGGCGATCGAAGGATGGCTCTCCAGCTAGGGTTTTTGGGATGGGTTGAAGAATTTTCTTTTTTTTTTTTTGAACGAAAGAGGAAAAAAAAAAGGAAACAGGGAAACGCAAAGGGAAGCGATAAAGATTGAGAGCTCTGATACCAATTTGATGTAGGACGCTCTGAAAGCAATTCCTACAAAAGAAAATAATTGATGCAGGACGCTCTAAGAGCAATTCCCACACCGAGAAAATTCAAACAGAACTTTCAATGCTCATTATTTCAATTCATTCAAGTGTGTCCTTCCCCAATGCACGAGGGGGTTTATATATGAATCAATACAACTGAAAAAAGGAATAGAAAATATATCCGAAGATTACGATAAGATTATGATAACTAAAAATAATCTAAGAGATAAAAAGATAACCTACAAAGATAATAAATTATAAAAATATTCCATATATGCCAATATTAAGATATATCTATATCTTCTTAATACTCCTTTATCCTTATCCTGCATCATTGGCCCATCAAGTATATGAAACTTTCACTGACATTGTAATCCGATAGTTATGATTGTCTAGAGCAGAATTATAGTTACCAGATTCTCTGAACCCCCAGCGTGTCGCGAATCGATTCTCGTGAATAAGAATGTAATACTTTAGCGTACCAATTCCCCAAATCTGGCGAATACAGCGAACCCATCTCGTATCACAATGGTATTGCACATTTTCGTGATTCATAGGCCAATTTCGAAGAGAATGGAAAGATTTTTGAGGTTGCCATGAATGGGCAAGCTTTTTCCAGAGTAGAACGAGAACGAGACAGAGGGGGGAGAGAAAGAAATAGGGGTTAATCTGAAAATGATGCCCATGTGGGGGGAGAGGGGGGGAAAAGAGAGAACCCTCATAATTAAATCATTTTGTGACTGTCTACAATATGTGAAGCTTTGAATTGGCGACTAGATGTGCTGAAAATGACCCTCGCGTACCGGATTCTCCACTAGGCGGCGAATCACGTACCCGAATCCATCCCCCATACCGGAGCGTACCGCGTTCTAGGCAACTATGAGCAAAATACCTGAAGCATCTATTGGCTGGCACCTAGGGGTTTCAGTTATAAGCACAGTTGACAGACAAACTATACTGAGATCAAGACTGTGTGAGACTTCAAGCTATGCTGGATAAGAAAAGGTTTACCTAACAGAATATTGAATCTTATCAATAATGCATAATGCATGTCGAACATGGATTCGAAATGAGGCTGTTTTGTGCCGAAACGGTTGCATCAAAAAGGTTTTCAAGCTAAGTGAATAGTATGTTGCCTCCATGACAGCCAGGATTTGCTTTGCGATATCCGCAGTAGGGTGATTTCACAATACTGCATCTATTAAAGCAGTCAAGACTAAAGCGGTACTGAATTCTTGACGTTAAAGCAGCACCAATCCTATCTGGAAGAATGCAGACCTGCTGAACCAAGGCGAGGGTGGTTCATAAACATTACAGGTGCAAGGGAGCAGGGGTACACTCAATGAAAATCCGTTGTCAGCAGAGTCTGGTAATTCCAGGTGCACACTGCCTTACCAGTAACAAGCTCAGAACAGAGAGTTGTCAGCTCCAAATAAAACAAGCCATGAGATAAGAGGAGAGTGGCCATGATGGATGGATGGATGAACCATGCCCGGAAAGGTGTCTTCAAACTCTTCAAACACAAAATCCACCTCAAACGTAATGAACTACCATAATTTCAGCATCCTCCATTCCTCCCACATCACGCTCCAAATGGAAAGATGGATGAGAGAGAAAAATCCTAGCCTTATAGAAGCCATCTCTGATCCAAAGGCCTATAAATGTGACTGGGGCCAGTTGCGATTAACCAGCATCATATTTGACATAAACCAAAACTAAGCCTGAATCTATTGACAACTATCATCTAAAAAAGTTCTGCAATTGTCAAAATCTTGCCTGCCTGATTATCTGAATTTCTGCGATAGGAAATACAAGGGGCACCAGATTGAGAAATTCTATTTTAATTGAGCATCCTTGACTTCTCCAACTCAAATTAATCCCAAGACCAACAATTTGCAGTCCCTATGGCATCAAAAACCAGAAAATCATCAACAACTATGGGCCTTTACAGGGTGATGAATGATGATGAATCAATAAGGACCAAATGCATGGTTGCAAACAAGATGTGATGTCCCCTTTCCCTGGCCCCCCCTTACCCTTTTTTTTGGGGGGGGGGGGGATTTGAAATCGTAGGACCATCATGATCCCACAAAACGAATGTTCTGACAACAATTGCATGTACAAGAACTCCATCTGGAATATGTTGATCCATTAGGCTGTATTCCAGCCCATCTCATCAGAAACACTTCCTTCCCTTCCCCCCAAACAGAAAAAGAAGGTTTGCTATTTAGGGTCTTTGGAAACAACTTCAGCTATTTTGGCACTCCTAACGAGATAACCTTGATACAATGTTACAGTAATCCAGCAGATATCAAATTAAGACAAAGTCATCTTCAAGCTATACCATCATTCATGGACCATAATGCATGCACCACAGCTTCAATTCAGGAAAGTACATACAGTAATCAATCAAGTAGAACCAATTATTTTTATAAAAGGTTACCAATTTTGCTGAGAGAAAAGCCAAACTATCAACAGTAAACAGAGCACTTTGATCAAATTAGCCACAAACAGCGGAATTACACACATACTTCATCAGCTGAACTATGGAAATTTTCCAGAACCTTGAAACTTTGACATCAAACTTAACGAATTTCACAAAAAAAATACCTATTCCAAGACGAGGAAGAGCGTCAACAGAAGCGTCAGTTGATCATTTGAGAGAGAGAGAGAGAGAGAGAGAGGGAGTGGAAGAAGTTGGTGAGAGAGGGGCGAGCTATAGGGGGAGAAGATGGTTCGGTGCGGATTGAAGTCGAAGCAACGAGAGGTTGACACGTGGAGTTTTTGGAAAGTGGAGTCCAGCTTCGGGAGTGTGGAACTTGGAAGAAGTAGAAGGCGGCAAAAAAGGATTCCTCGTTGGTGGGTCCCGGTGTCGATTTTGTTGTAATTTCCACGCCAAATCTTTTTTTTTTTTTTTTTCCCCTTCTCTGCTCTACTTATCATCCGTATGGTGGGCGCCGTAGGAGGTGGGGCCCACTGCTTCGCCCTCTTTTGTGTCTTCCCCCCACGTAATGCCTTGAAGCTGTTGAGAGTTCGGCATGATTAATTTTCCTTTTTCTACTGTTTATTTATTTATTTTAGGGTAAGCAGGCTCCACCATCTTTGACTCTTTGTAGTCTTGTAGATATATGACAAATTGAAATTGGTTGTTCGACGTTCACTTTGGTTTCAAATCCAATTTGTCTTAAATTTGCCTATGTTCGGATTGACATGGATTATCAGTTGGGGTTGATCTAAGTTGGATTAATTTTGGTGTAAGCTAACATATTTATTTAATTAATATTTGATCTGATCAAGTTGTCTTATAAATAAAAAGTAACTTTTAAAATAAAAATTAGATATAATTCAGTCCAATATAAAGCAATTTGAGTTCGGCTATGTTTTACTAGATTTACACACGGGGCCTAATGTTAGATCAAGGACAGAGACTTCTGGCTTCATAAGGACCAAGATCCATTGAACTCAACTAATTTTCCCTCATAAGGAGATTCATGGTCTATTTGGTACAGGACTATGGTTAAAGGGTAAGAGTATAAGAGTGAGTAAATAAATTATCCCATTGAAGACTTTTTGGAAGAATAGTATTACAAAGAGTGAAGGGAAGAATAAAGAAAAACAAATAAAATAATTTATTCAACAACGACGACTTTCAGTGCCCGGTTCCGATAAATAAAATAATTTATTCAATACCCCTAATAATGTAAATAACACCATGTCATCTTTAATCAATGTTAAAATGAAGATGTGCAATGAGCAACAGATCCTTCAATCTTGAATGGATCATTAGCTGAAAACGGCTAGTCTTTTCTCACTGGGAAGGTAGTCTAGTTACTAGTAATCCTGAGTCCTGATAAATTAAGATAGACTCATTGCCAAATGTTGGTATTTCCTCTTTATAATCTCTGACATGTGCCCTTAATACTTTCTGTGCTCTGTAGTGTCTGGCTATTGATACTGCTATCTGTTAGAGTCCCATGCATTTTTAATATCTGTTTGTTTCTGTTCTAAGTTTTTAGCACCCACTTGCTTTTGTTTCTGCTATCTATATCTATTCTAATTCAAGTGAAGTTGTTTTCGATTTATTCGTATCCATCAAGTAATTCCTAAACCAGAATTCTGAGAAGCAACTTGATGATTGTATTGCAGGTTGAAGCCATAATTTGGTGTTCATTCGATAAGTGCATTTACCATTAGCTAATCAATCTTTTCACACTGTCAGACTTGTACTAGTCTTGATCTTGAATGCTCTCAAAGCTTTGGTTATCCTCCTGGAACTGGTTCTGCTTAAGGCTTTAGTAGATATTTATTCAATTCTTCAGGAAAGCTCGATGTTCTGCAAGGCTGAAAACCTGCTGTGCTATCTTCTTTTCAGAATTGTTGGATCTTTTAAATGGCATACTCTTGCCTATGGTTCGAAGTTATTGACACTCCCCTATGACTCTTCACCATGATCTACGAATCATCAATGTTATTCTCTGGACGATCAGTGTCACCAAGTTTTGTTTGATCCGTCTATGTTTAACTTGGAAAGTCTGAACAAGTCAGTTGTCCATATGATTCGTTCTTATTGTACAAAATGCGTGCTTGTTGATCATAGTAGACTAGAATAGAATGCTTACTAAACTGTTTGCTACTTCTTTTTGTCACGGGACAGTGTTAGGATGCACTTCCCCCATACCTTGTGAAGGCAAGATCTAAGGAAATCACTTTGATTTGATTTATGCATCGATTCATTGCAAACAAACCAGTGCACTTATTCAGAATGGCAAGTCAACTGAAGTTGAGTACTGGAGGTTCACAGGTTGGCCAACTTCATGCTCAGGAACTTGAAGAGGGTTTTATAGCCTGCTTGTTGCTAATGTCAAAGAAACTGAAAGTGTGCCAAAAGCCAAGACTTTTTGTCTAAAAGCAAAATTGAAAATGCCAGAGGATAATGGTTTCTGTAGAGATATATCAGATATATATCAAGATATATATCAAGATACTAGCTGGCAGTGAAAAATCTCGAAGCAATAGCTAGCGCTTGTATATATATACATATACGTCACCCACCACTGTCAACTACTTCGGGTCTAAGAATGAAAATTTTCTCTACTTCCATTTCTCTCTCTATCTCTCTTCCATCTCTCTATTTCTCATTCTACATGGTATCAGAGCGCCATAGGCGGTGAAACCCTGGGAATAAAGCTCGAAATCTTCCTTCATTTCCTCTGTTAATACATTGTTCTTGCTCAGCTTCCAAACCAAAGCTACAGACACCTATTCAAGTCTTGCTTCTGAAATCGTCTGGTTGATTCTTGCTCGATCTTGCTTCAGAAATCGAATCTTGATTCGAGTATCAATGGCAAGCGAAAATCAAGTAGTAAGAGGTGCTTACAGCGTTTCAAATGCAGACAATCCAGGGATGATTCTAACTAGCAAGCAATTAAATGGAGCGAACTATGTCAATTGGAGCAATGCTGCTCGAATGGGTTTGGGTGCAAAGCTCAAACTAGATTTTGTGGATGACACCATACTTAAACCAGACGAAACATCACCTGATCTGCAGAACTGGCTGACTTACGATTATATGGTAAGATGCTGGTTATTAAACTCTCTGGCACCTGAAATTTCTGAATGCTTTATGTATGTCAAATCTGCAAAGGAGCTTTGGGATGAGCTAGCAGAAAGGTTTGGTGAGGCAAATGGCCCACTGATATATCAACTGCACAGAGAATTGACATTATTGATGCAAGACAATGATCCAGTTTCTGTATATTTTTCAAAAATGAAAAAAATCTGGGATGAACTTCAAAATCTTGATGGTATGCCACAATGTATGTGTGGTATTATGACCAAGTGCACTTGCGAGCTTGGGAAGAAACTACAAGAAAAGGATGCAAGAAGTAAGTTGATCCAATTCTTAATGGGACTTAATTCGAGCCATAATGTGTTAAGAAACCAGATATTGGCCATGGAGCCATTGCCTACCTTGAACAGGGCATACTATTTGATCCAGCAAGCTGAGAAACAAAGGTAAGTGCCAGATGCTATGAATGTAAAATTTGAACCTGAAGCATGTGTTGTACAGAAGCAAAGCTATAATCCTGTCAAGAAGGATTTTAAACGAGGCAAGAATGATAAAGGAGATAAATATTGCACTCATTGCAAAGTCAAAGGACATTTCACCGATGTCTGTTTCAAGATACATGGGTATCCTGAATGGTACAAGCAAAAATATGAAGCCAAATTGGCTGCCCAAGTATCAGCAGAGGAGATTAACAACCTCAAAACTCCATTGCACCTAAGTGAAAATCAGGAGAATGTGCAGCCAAATCTGGATTCAGCAGTAATAAATGCAGTTTGCCAAGAAGTCTTAAAGGCTCTCAAAGGTCAGCAAGCATTTACAGGTTCAGGAGACTCTTCAAACAGCTCATTTACAGGTAATGTGTTTATAAGGTCATCATGTACAGCATCAACAAATAGTGTAATGATGAACAATGTGAATTGGATAGTAGACACAGGGGCTTCTGATCACATGACTCCCCATGCTCAATTGTTCACTACAATGAGAAGATCAGGAAAATCCATTGTTGTAAGCTTTCCTGATGGACATACAAGGAGAGTCAACTATATTGGAGACATAGTGATCAATAGTGAACTTGAACTCAAGGATGTATTATATGTTCCAGAGTTTAAGCATAGTTTGCTATCAGTGAGTAAACTCTTGAATGATCGTAAGATAGCTGCATATTTCTCAGCATATGGGTTCTTGTTGCAGGACCCTACTACTAAGAAGAATTTGGCAAAAGGAAGACAGGTAGAAGGATTATACAAGCTTGAAGCCAAGCCACAGGATACCAAGTTCAGCAAGTTATCAAGGAAAGGCCACAAGATAAACATGTTGCTGAGGAAAACCAACCAAAGAAGTCCAAGAATGAAGATTACTCTATATGACATGCTGGATTAGGACATAGTTCTATGACAAAGCTAGCACACATTACATGTATTAACGAGTATGTGAATAAGGAGGATATTCCTTGTGAGGCATGTATTCTTGCAAAATTTCATAGACAACCATTCTCAGTAAGTAACTCAATGGCATCGATGGCATTTGAGTTAGTTCATGTGGATTTATGGGGTCCATACAAAGTGCCTGATCTCACAGGGGCAAGCTATTTCTTAACAGTGGTAGATGACCACACTAGATGCACATGGGTTTATCTTTTGCAAAACAAGATGCAGGTGCCCACTCATGTTCACAACTTCATTACATATGTGCAAAATAAGTTCAAAGGGCAAATCAAGTGTATTAGAAGCGATAATGGGACGGAGTTCTTTCAAGACTTTTGCTCAGAATTATTCAAACAGCATGGAATTGAGCATTAAAGAAGTGTGCCTAAGACACCTCAACAAAATGGGAGGGTAGAAAGAAAGCATAGGCACCTTGTTGAGACAGCAAGAGCTATGAGAATACATGCCAATTTGCCCTTCAAATTCTGGGGAATTTGCATCCTAGCCGCAACCTACATTATAAATAGGCTACCATATGCTATCCTAAATTGGAAGACACCATATGAAAGGCTGTTTCATTGTGTACCTGATTTGAAGAATTTAAAGGTCATTGGTTGTCTCTGCTATGCCTTAGATTTAAATCAAACAAATAAATTTGGAGCTAAGGCAAGAAGATGCATGTTCATTGGGTACCCACAAGGTCAGAAAGTGTACAAATTGTATGATTTGGAGATACACAAAATATTTGTAAGCAGAGATGTCAAATTCATAGAACACATCCTACCATACAAGCAAAACAACAGCCATGACTTATACATGGCCAGAGGTTGTTCCCTGCAGTCCAAATAGTACCTGAAGATAATGACAGCCATGATATACCTCAGGACACAAATCATAGTAGGACAGGGCCTGGCAATACACAAACATCTACATTACAGGAAGAAAGATTAGATGTGCCAAGTCTGTCATCTGCTACTCCTGACGACCCAACAATACCTCAAACATTGCCAATACCTCAAACATTGTCTGAGAAGCCTGAAACTGTCCCAGTCAGAAGAAGCAGTCGAGCGTCTCAACCACCAAAGTGGTTGCAAGATTTTGCTTGCAATAATTTACTATGGAATTTTCAACAAGAGAAACTAATCATCCTCTCTTCAAACCTGAAGATTTCCAGGACTTAAAGCATGAATACAAGGTCTCCCTCTTTAATGTTCTTTCCATTCCTGAACCTACAAGCTACAACCAGGCCAAGGATAGCCCAAGGTGGGTAGAAGCCATGGACAAAGAAATAGCAGCCCTGGAAGCAAATGATACATAGGAGCTGACTGATCTTCCAAAGGGTAAGAAGGCAATAAGTTCAAAATGGATCTTCAAAATCAAATTTAGGCCAAACTGGACAATTGAAAGATACAAAGCTAGGTTTGTGGCAAGAGGATTTGACCAAGTCAAAGACAAGGATTATAAGCACACCTTTTCCCCAGTTGCAAAATTGTCTACTGTGAGAATCCTTATTGCATTAGCCACACAAAAGAAATGGCCATTGCATCCATTAGATATAAACAATGCATTTCTTCATGGTTTCCTAGATGAAGAAGTTTACATCATGCCTCCAGAAGGCTACGCAGAAGCTGCTGGTAAAGTATGCAAGCTGAAAAGATCGTTATATGGACTTAAACAAGCATCAAGGCAATGAAACAAGGAATTCACCAAGTTCTTGGTGCAGCAGGGCTTCCAACAGTCCAAAAGAGATTACTCCCTATTCACTCGAGGCAAGGATACTTCATTTATTGCATTATTAGTGTATGTAGACGATGTGATTATCACTGGAAACGACACTAATGGCATAATACAGCTCAAGCAAGGCCTAGACAAAGCATTCACTATCAAAGACTTAGGAGAACTGAGATACTTTCTGGGCATTGAAGTGTTAAGATCGACTGAAGGCACCACTTTGCAGCAAAGGAAGTATGCAACAGACATTCTTACAGATATGGGACTTACAGCATGTAAGCCTACATCATTTCCACTTCCAACAAACTTAAAGCTGTCCATTGACTCAGGAGAGCCACTCACAAATCCAGAATCTTATAGAAAACTTATTGGGAAACTTCTCTATCTGAACATCACAAGACCAGACATGTCATACGCCATCCAACACCTCAGCCAATTTCTGAGTTGTCCTAGGGAACCTCACATGCAAGCTGCTATCCACCTACTCAGATATTTAAAGGGCACAATTAATACTGGCCTATTCTATCCTATTAAGTCTCATTTTGAAGTGCAAGCATATACTGATGCAGACTGGGGCAGATGTGTGTATAGCAGAAAATCCATAACTAGATACTGCATCTTTTTGGGCAACTCTCTTGTTTCCTGGAAAACAAAAAAACAAAAAACCACATCCAAATCCTCTGCCGAGTCAGAATATCGTGCCATGTCTGACATCACAGCTGAATTGGTGTGGATAGCTGGTATATTAAGAGATTTACAGGTTCCTGTTTCACTTCCTGTAACATTGCATTGTGATAACAAAGATGCTCAATACATTGCTGCCAACCCTGTGTTCCACAACAGAACAAAGCATATTGACATCGATTGCCATTACATTCGAGACAAAATCACAGAAGGCTTCATGCAAACGTCTCACATCAACTCCAGATTGCAACTAGCAGACATCATGACCAAGCCTCTACCAGCAACACATCATCATCAACTCAGTCTCAAGTTGGGACTTGTCTTTCCCGCAAGTCCAACTTGAGGGGGGATGTAGAGATATATCAGATATATATCAAGAAATATATCAAGATACTAGCTGGCAGTGAAAAATCTTGAAGCAATAGCTAGTGCATGTATATATATATATATACATATACATCACCCACCACTGTCAACTACTTCGGGTCTAAGAATGGAAATTTTCTCTGCTTCCATTTCTCTCTCTATCTCTCTTCCATCTCTCTATTTCTCATTCTACAGTTTCACAGTTTCCCAATCCGACTTATATAATCACATTCACTCGATTCATATATCAAAAATACCATAGACTCAAATGTCAATGCCATTCAATTTTGAACCCAACTCATCAAGTAGCATAGAATCAAACTTAGAATTATCAATGTGGAAGTAGCTCAAAAATTTGCATCACATTCCCAATCTCCAAGCTCAAATTGGCTTCACAACACCAAATTGCACTCGCTTGCCGCAATCCACAATGCTGATAACTATGATTATCCATCACATTCCCAATCTGCAAGCTCAAACTGGTGTCACAACAATGTTGATAACTATGATCAGGCCGATCAAACGACGGGCAACTTCCCAGACATAAAAATTGCAAATCTATTGCCATTCGAATAGGAGTACTCAATCCCATTACTCCTTAATAACTCCTCAATCAACCCTTTAGCCTCAATAGGCCTCTCACTCTCGCACTCAACCTCATAACAAGTCCCAAACTCATACAAAGTCTCATCCACTTTCACTCTCAACCCCTTCCACTCGTGCACATTCCTCACATTCTTAAACCCACCAATACACACCAGCCCGACCCGGCCCAAACCCAGCTCCTCCATCCTCTCCATGACCCCGTTGCGCCGGGTCAGACGGGCCAGCTGGGTCGGGTCGGCGATGCAGGCCCGACCCAACAGGGGGTCGAGGGGATGCTCAACCTCTTCGACGCGGCTGACGCCGCCGGAGATGGAGGGTTTGGACTTGAGGGAGAGGACGCAACGGCGGTCCTGGTTGTAGAAGCGGAGGCGGAGGGCAGCGGATGCGGTGGCGAGCTCGGAGCGCCGCCCGTCGAAGAAGAGGTTCTCTTGGAAGAGTTTTTGAGATAAGAGTTTTTGGTGGGCGTGGGAGTCCGGTAGTCGTAGTTTTACTTCCACCTCCATTTTCGATGTCTTTGTGGGCGTCGGAGTCTGGAATGGGGACACCAAGACTTAGAACACATGCATTGCTAGGATTGTGATCCAAAATTTCTACCTTTAGTTCAGAAAATGACATACAATGGTGATCCTTTTAACTCGCCCTGCGGTCCAGTTCGTGGCCATAATCCGCTCACCACCCTTTTTTGTTTGTATTTTTTTGCCAAGTAAGCTTTAAACTTTTTTTTGAAAAAGTTTGACCAATGATATATTAGTAGTGGATTCCACAAATCATTATTTTATTTAGTGATCCAAGTTGGTGATCCATGGAATGTAGAGAAGAAAGAAAAAATTGACTTGTGGGATGATATGGAGGGTGTGTACCTCCACTTGTGATCCAAACTCTTGGATCAACAATGTGGATGCTCTTATAGACCCGAACTTATAGACTCACAGCGATGATGTAATTAAACAACACAAATCTTTTTTTTTTTTTTTTTTGAAAAGAGGGACTGTTGAAAATAGGAGTTGGGTTTGGAAAAATTTAAAAAATTACTATTTTCATAACCCTGGGTCTACATTATAATTTGTGACTAAACACCTCCTCTACAAAATAAGGAAAAAAAAGAAAAATTTATTGGGTCCTCCCAAATTTTTCCATGAACCTCTCTTTTCTTTAAAAATAAATGTTAAATTACTGCTCCTAAATTTCATGTTGTCTTTTTCAAGTATATAGATTCGGATTTATATAGTAAAGTTATTGTGAGATACTAAGAGTAGATGGCTAGTTGGAAGATTAGTCAACTGAAGGTTTACAGCAATGAATTGTGTTTAAATATTTTTTTGTTTATCTAGCTTTTTGTTGGAGACTTGAAAAGGGGTTATTTAATTAAGCCTCTAATATAATGTGAAATTGTTACTTTGATAACCATGAAAATTTTGATTCTTTCAACTCACATTTTCTTCCCACTTACAAAAATAGTTTTACAATTATTTTAAAATAAGATGTTATTTGTCATATAAAATAAATAAGAATTGATGATATGAAATGATGTACTTGAGAACTTCAGTCATCTTAGCTGGCACTGACCTTTGTTATGAAGAACTCAATCAATCAATTCTATGCGATGGAGGGAACTACATTAACTCCACTAAATTTGATTAAAGTAGGAAAGTTTCTCTTTAGTATTGGGTTTTGGAGATTTTTCTTAATTCCGGTCACTAAATAGTCCATGGCGGCTATGTGCCTATCACAATAACGTCTAAGAAGTAGGTCTGGTAAATAAGTCATTTGCCTTGCGTGTAGGTCGGATTAAGTTTAGATCAGGTCGTGTTACGGGTCAAGCGATATTTCGGTTGGTTCGGTTTGGGTTGGGTGAACTCCAATTCGGGTCGACTTTGGGTCATCTGATTTTTTGTCCAACAAACTTGTCATGCAAAAATAAGCAACTTTATTGAAAATTTCGGGTCAGGTATAGTTCGATTCAGATCAATTCGAGTTTGGAATCTACTTTCGAATCGGCCTATTTCGAATGTGAGGTCGGGTATGGATCCGACTTTAGGTTTCAAATCTCGGATCAGTTTTGTCAGGTCTACTAAGAAGGCCAAATAGATAGTGCCACTGGAGCTAATGTTAAAAGTTTACATTCAATTTGATGTCAGTCAAAAGCGTAATCCATGCACTATATTGTCAGTTGAAATATGTAAGACTTTGTTTGGATTTGCAATTAACGACTATTACATGCTATTTCTGAAAATAGGGTCAAAGTGTTTGACATTTACCGTTAAAAGAAACATTTTACTTTGAATCATATAAAAATAACTGATGATCTTGTTTTTTTCTGAAAGTTAAATATGTTGTATTTTTTCCAAAAATTACATGCATGTAAAAGTAAATAGTAAATGCAAATGGATCTTGAACTAGCACAAGAAAATTTGAAAAGAAAATTCTACTATGACAAATTAAGAGTGGACGATGAATTTGTAGCATCTCACATATTGGTAAACCAACAAGCTACGCAGGGTTCATGCAAATCTAGAGGGACGAGCTTGTACAATCTTCACTTGCCACAGTAGGACCTCTTGTGACAACCACATGGACTTCGTTTGAATCTTCACAAAGAGCTTGTAAACCAACATTATGGTATCTTCTCTCCTGTCCCCCAAAAATAAACAAAAAAAAAAAATGGATCATTAGCCAGCTTTACAGAGAATACCACCATTTTGAAGGAATATGTACACTGCCACCATTTATTGATGCTGTTAAGGTTATTTTTTCATCGTAATTACGAATCTAGTTACGTAGCTCTTAAATCTAGACTGTTAGTAGAGACAGTAGTTATATGGAAATATAAATGGGAGAGAGGGATCCCCAAGCAACGGTAATGGGAACTAATTTTATGTCACATTAGATTCATAAATTGTGACCATCATAGAGTTTTCATTTAATTCGCATTTAATCGTTTTCTCCCCTTCTCAGGGGATAGAAATAGTGGTTTATATAGATGTTTGAATTTAAAAGTTAAATATCTAAAACAAAGCCGAATAGAGGGAATATTAAGTTGGAAAACGATTCAATTTAGTATTCTCTATGTGATTCTATTCAGCAAATGACTTGTATATACAAAAGGCCAACGGGGCCGATGCCCCCTGCCGCCCTAATAGTTAAGCTACTTAGCCGTAAGACCAACTCAAATAAACTAGTAACACCATCATATGTCACTGATCTTTTGGGTGTGAACGAAGAGAAAAAATAGTAATACTGTAATGATGAGCAGATGTACATATATAGCAGAACTATTTGCCATAATACCTGAGAAAGATGGAGAAATTGCTTAGAATCAGAACCAGTAGAATGATGATGAGTAGTGTGTATAGTCCTGAAGAGCTGCAAAATCTCAGTGATAATCTCCCTCCTCTCATCCATGCAAACCACCATCTCTTTCCTCATCCTCGAAGCTTCTTCTTCAAGAACTTGCAATCTCTTGCTGAGAAGTTCCACCCCATCACATTCACAAAGCTTGAGAGCCACCATCTTTCTCTTTCCCTTCTCCTTACGACTAGTACTACTACCACGACTACATCCACTTGTAACCATGGCGTAACGTGCTGTATATTTTTCATCCATGGCCGGTATGTATTCACTAGGTAAGCAATTTTATGGAGATTATCAACCCCTTAGGATTCACTGAATCTACTATTTGCAGGAAAATATATGAAGTAATTTTTTTCCCTCTCCCTTCTCTGCCTCATAGGCTCAGGCGCCGTCTAAGTATAGAGAGGCTCGGAGAGGCGGTGGGTTAAGACTTAAGAGTAGTGTTTGTTGGGATTAGTTGAAGCTTTCAAGCAATTGCGGCTCTGTTTGGCACTGCCAGTGCCACTAACAGGATAAAAAAGCCAACTTAGGAAGCTGCAAGTTTGGCTCTATTCAAGCAGAGTTCAAACAGACCTTGGAGTAGCACAAGGAATGCCGAATCATGATAACTTTTCGGGTAAGTGAAAATCACATTTACGTTCAGCTACCTAAAAATTAGACCAGACAAAACTAACCCGGCACACGAAACACAAAATGACTATACCCATAGTGGACCTGACACCTAAAACTACTAACCCAAAGCGGACCCAAAATTGACCGACCGGACCCGAACTTTTTTGTCCCCAAACTCAGCTTTTTTTCCCCGATAAGACAAGCTTATTGAACCCAAAAATCAAGTGACCCAAAGTCAACATGAACCAAAAATGACCTGATCCAAATTGAAATCGAATTGAATGAACCGTGTGCCAGGTTTGCCAAAAATGTTTCACCAAGCTGTCACATGTCAAGCTTGGTTTATTATTAAACAGTAGTATTTTTTAAAAAATAATTTAATATTTAGGTCGCAAAGGAAATAATTGACTAACAATTCAAGGATAAGGTCACATACATTTCTCTGCTTCCCCGGCAAACATCTGCCTAAGCAATATTTCAAAGTATTAGTTGGGTTTGGTTTGGTTTACATGAAGATCATGAAATCCAACGCTCTTTGGTTGCACATCATCTTAACTCTGTTGAGAATGCAATATGAACTAGTTTGGAAGTACAGTCTATGGTTATGGTTGATACACAGAAGACATCTAAACCAACGGTTGGTTTTTTGATAAATCCAAGGTCATTTCCTTGCACACTGCTGGATCCCTCAATCAACTGGAACCTCTACGTCCATCTTCAAGCCTGAATTAGCGAATATCTGCAAAATGGTTGGAGAACTGTCAGAGGTAAAAATCATGAGGGTAAATGCCATGATTTTTCACCTCCTGTGGTCCAGGGGTAACAATATGCAGCAACAAGAGTCTTTGAGATTTTTAAATTCAATTACAAAAGCGAAGGCCAAGAGAGATTTTCTTTCATTACAAATGCACTACTCCATTAATATTTGCTCATCCACTCAGACAAACTTTATGAGCAGGAAACCACAAAAATTCCCTCTGTTATTGAATGAGTTTCTAGGATAAGATGTCAACATAATTCAGCATACTTGATGAGCAGCTGAAGAAGGATTGCATTAACCTGGCAAATGAGTCACTGTAGTTGGTTTTGGATCTAGTCAATTTGGGATCAGGTTATAACAGGTTCATCTCAGGCCCCTTGTAACTAGAGATGCACTTAGAGTATACGTCAGGTCTTTATGAAGTTCGAGGTCATACACAATTCCCTTGTTGATTTCTCCATAACCTCCTGGTCCTCCTCCAAGTAATGCACTGAACACTGATTTAGTCAGATAACTTTTCAGCTTGCCTCATGTCGGTCAGGGACAATTTGCATAGAGCAAAGTTGGTTGGTTCCCTTATTTGTGGCTTGATCAGGATTTCAAGTCATTCAGGATGATAGGTATGACTCAGTTCTGCTAGACGTAGGTTTGACCAGGCTCAGGTTTAACTAGTACAAGAGAGAATAATTTCACTGCATCAGAATATGTGGCAACACACGTAGAGCAACAGAAACCACCAAGACATGTTACATCCGCCAACCAGGGAGACCTTTGGCTTCCCCATCAGGAAAGCAGAAGCCTCACTGTCTGCCGTCCACAAGGGGTTTATCAAAACTAGCTTAATGATATGCCACAGAATGAGCAACAATGGGGGAAACTAAGCACGAAAATCCAGACCACTAAGACATTAGAATGGTCCTAAAGACTAGATCAATTATGGGCTTTGCTACATAGTTAACACAAGTTCTTCCTAATAATTGTATTTCTAGTTATGGACACAAAAGATTTTGATATATGTAACACCCAATAAAGAAAGAAACGGGACGAGAAACCTAGTCATCAAGATTTGCAGTTGAAAAGTTCCAGAGAGAGCACATTCTTGCGAGGTTCTGCCAATAGCGAGTTACCAAGGATATCAAGATAGTAGGTAGTTTCCTCAAATCCACAACATACAAAGTGATGCTTACAGTCTAGCAACCTTCAGGATGTTCCTGATGCTTCAAATAACTGCATTACTTTGAAGCGAAAGAGTACCAAGTGCTATATCCGGCCAAACAAATGTTGGAACAAGAAAGGTATAAAAACACACCCCTTTTATAGGCAAGTTAGCAGGCTGAAATTATGGCACACAAGCTTTACCTACCAACTAAGTTGTGCACCCACAGTTTTGGCCATCCATTGTCTGACACCAATCCCATGGAAAACTATGGAACTAGCATATGACTTCGAGAATTTGGAAAGTCAATATAACACATCAAAATGCGAAGGTGCCATGTATCATCAAATCTAACTAATCAATAATAGTATCAGCACCCTGCAACATCCTGAGATTACTATTCATGTGGCATGTGGTATTGATAACTTGCACCATGAAACATACTACGACACTATGGAGGCAACCTTGTACTGCAATTTCACAAACATAAGTTATTTATTGGCATAGAATGTCAAAATAATTACCTTGACAAAGTCATCCAAAAGCAAATAAGATTCCCTCGTGTAGCCAGCTTCCAGTAGCAATTGTGCCAAAACCTCCTAGAAGGCAGAGGCAAAGCAATCAGAACCAACCAAAGCATGTTCGTTTGGAGAGGACCATAATGTGATGGGCTTACTAACAGCATGAGGCAGTTCTAATGAAGTGCTTATCAGAAAAACTACAAAATTTGAGGTATATTTCCAAAATAAAAGCTACAAACTTGTGTTGAAAAATATGCATAACATGGGTAATGGTCATTTTCACAGCAAAGGAGTGGCAAGGACGATTCTTGAAAGAAGAATAGTCCCCTTCTGCAATTGATACTCCTGTAGCATCAAATTCCCCCAAATACAGTGAACCTTAGCTTGAATAAAAGGCAAGAGTTTCAACAAATAGAGAACAGCAAGTCCAACTGTCTAAAAATTTGGAAAACGACGACAAAATGCACATAAAATTTGGAAAGCTCTAGAAAGAAGTATTTTGCCACTTCGCTCATGGAATATTAATTTGAACCATCACTAGAATATAACAGGTGTTGTTGCAGGCATAATATCAGGAAGCATGAACAGTGAAGCCTCCCAATGAAAAAACAGTAAGCTGATAGAACAAAATCCAGTCAAGGTTGACATCGTAGCAACATTAGCAAATCCCAAAGGTGGGTTTTCTACAATTGTTGAGTGAAGGCTTGAAGCAATCACTGCACGAATCTCTTTCGGACTCCTCAAGGTATTCATTTTATACGTGCTTAGATAGTGTTGGGTAGTAATGATGCTAGTAGCATAATTTGCACAAACGTACACCATTAGAATATATAGATAAATAAAACTGCAAACATTGACATATTACAAATATGACAAGCATAACATAAGTAGACATACAAAGTCATGGATTTGCTCTAAATGTGATGGACAATTCAGTTTATATGCATTACATAACACTTTCATGGTCTTCATGCATGCGGTCATGATGTACTTTTGCAGTCATGAAAACTCCAAAAACTCACATGATTCGGTTGCATCTTGACCCTCAATCTGGCTCTACAATAACCCCACAAAGGGCAAGAAGTAGCTGAGCTGCATCAAATCAAGATGCCCTTCTTTTAGGCTAGCAGGGAGAGAGCCCGGTTCGAGAGGATATTCAAGCATTTGGAATGGCTAGGAAAAGATGAAGTTTATAAAAGATGACCCCTGAAAAATTGCTCAAAAATATTTCTGTGGCCTCCTAAATTTGAACCCGCAGCATTAAATAGAGAGCGGATCTGCTCAGCAACATAAGTATCATAAGCCACAATTCAGGCTGCTGGATCAATGTCTTTAAATCCAGTAGCCATTCCAATCAAGAGGCCTTCTTTTTTTTGGGGGGGGGGGGGGTTCTACTTGTTAGATGCCTGTTTCCATTTCCTAATTTCATTTAGGAGGGGAGAAAAATTGCCTCCAAGCTACATATTCATCACTTCAAGTGCTGAAACCATCCACAAGAAGAAGAACAAGAATATCAAAAAAAGGCAAACAAAGAAGTGAATGGTGCCAGGAAGTTGAATGTTTACTTTGATTGGATTGAAATATTGAAAGTGAAGCCCATGTTCACCATAATGGACAAATTCCCACTTAAAGTTGTAATAGGGCGGCATACAAGACCATTAACCCAACAGCCATTTACTGCTAGCCAAACCAGAGGCATTTGTCACTTACTTCAAAGATGGCAAGAGCTATCCATGTACTAGCAAACAAACACACAAAGGATAAAACTTACAGGCAGATTTCAGCTAATAGAGCCTTCCTTTCCCCAAAAGAATGCATAAAAGTCCTTTTCATCTTACAACACTTCCACTATAAACTGTGCAATGAAGTAAGGCAGAACAGAAAGTTTTAAGACCATACACAAGTTTCAATTAAGCTCAATTTCATAATGTGTTGCAGGCGACATATTGATTAAACAAATGAAGGTATGCAGGAGTATGCACATCAGTCACTATGGCACTTCAGTAGAAAAGCAAGCACGAGAAATTAGGTATAACACCATTCATACCTCCCTTTGCTTGTCAGACATGAATGAACCGGTCATATCACGTAGTACTTCTAAGATGTCATTGAAGGTCACCTTCCCATTACCATCCGAGTCATAAACCCCGAAAATAACTGCGAAGAGGCAAAAGAGATAGTTCATTATGAATAATTATCCCATCCTTGAAGTTCTCAGAGGATATAAACAGAAAAAATCTTATGTCTTTTTCTACACAGAACACAATAGAGTGCAACTCCCTTCCGTGCTATAAAGATGCACCCTAGGAACAGGGCTGCTGAAAGACAGAGAGAGAAATTAAAAAAATAAAAAAAAAAAACACCTATCACAGTAGGTTGAGTACGGATATGACCGAAGTGTCTCAAATGAGCAGTTGACCTCCTAACCCGTTAAAAATGATTTTGGAACCTGATGATTACAACACTGCACTAGTGCAGCAACAATATACATCGCTGATTCCACAGAGCAACAGCACGAAGAAAGCCAATTCATATATTATTATCATGCCAGCAACTAGATCCCCCATGGGACTCATTCAGACATCCAATTTGTTGCAAAGCTACGAGAATACCAAACTCAAAACAGTTGATCCAAAAGTTGACCTTGCAGAATTTAAAAATTTTTACAGTGAAGGCAATACTCTTGGAAAAAGTAGCCTTTTAATGTGCCTATGAATCTCAGATAAAGTTCTTGTTAAAAAATGCCACTAAATGTTTCAAAATATTCATGAATGCCACTCAATTTTTTTTTAATTAAAAATATCATTAAACCTTCCAAAACGTTTAAAAATGCCATTATGATAGGGACATTTTCATTTTTGTATCATTCTGAAAAGTTAAGTGGTAATCTTTTATCTTTTTAAGCAAGTTCAATGGCATTTTTGAATTACAAAAAGTCGAGTGGCATATTTGAATATTTTCAAAAGTTTGATGACAGGCGATATTTTAGCATGATCTCAAGATAATTTTGAGCAATACTTCTTATATACTTTGTTGCAGACCAAATGAGCCAGTCATTAACCAAAGTTGAGATGGTGAGATCCTCTATCTTGTACCAGTGACTACAATATCGGGCATCACTCAACTACCACATCATATACTCCTACATTATTACAACAACTCAAGGATGCTGGCTGTGAAACACTTATACTGGGATCCTAACATATGCCTCTTGTCCACAGGGTCACAAAGATGAGTGAACCACAACATTCACATTGTGTTCGGTAATAGAGGTTGAAGTAGAGGTTAATAGTTTGTAGTGGTCAAAATATTATAAACCACTACTTAAATGTGTTTGGTAGAGTAGTGAATGAGGTAATGGTTAGACGTTTATGTAGTGTTTTTCAAAAGCTAATTAATTATAGTTTTTAAGAACCTCTACCAAGTGATTGCATTGTAAATTAAAAATTCTTCTTTTCATTTACTAAAAACCTTGTTTATTGTGCCCTTGTCAGTCAATTTACATAAATCTGTTACTTCAATAGCCGCATTTACCAAACGTATTTATTTTAAATCGCTAGTTGAACAGCTAACTACTAACCACTAGTGTCACAGTTAATCAATAATAAAATCGCTAACAACTAGTAAAACAGCCAACCATTACTAAAACAGCTAATTTTACCGAACATACCCTCAATAAGTGTTGGCAACAATGTACATCGATAGATGAAAAGCTCAGGAGCGCTTACGTGCAATTTTATGCTCAAGGCTTGCTTTTGCACTGAATGCAGATAGGAATGCTACAAAGTCCTTAAAATTCAAACCATCCACCATCTTCAGCAGCCTCTGCATACAAAAGTTTCAAAATTTGTTTCCTTAGATTCATCCATACTGATATCCTACTCCTAATTCATCATCTAATCAATCATAAGCAAATCATACCAAATGAATATATTCAGTACCTGAGCTAATGGGTTCATTGCAAATTCTGGCACAGACATGAACTCATCGGTAGAGATGAAACCTTTGGCATTCCGATCTAATTGACAAAATCTTTCATACAAAGACACTATTTCTTGCTGAGTAACTGAATCAACCAATCAATGTCACAAAACCCATCAAATAATTTGCTTTCCAGAAGTGAATATCATCAAGATTTTAAGAAAATGAAGGAAACCCTTACATAATTTATTGCAGTGGCCTTGAACTTCTTCAATATCGTATTGAGTGAGCATCGATGGAGCATTACCCATATGCTAATTTTCCCTCCTGCGGCTGAACAAGAATGATCACTGCCCAGAAACTATCTACACAAAAAGACACGAAATTTACAAAAATTGACAAGCCAAAAAACATGTAAACTTCAGATTTTATCTTAATCGAATGAAGGTCAGCAAAGAACCTGGAGCTATAAGTGGAACGTTGTGATCGAAGAACTCCAATGATAAAGAGAGACAGATTGAAATAGAAAGCGGAACAGGAAGAAGAAGAAGAGAATGGGGCTGCTACAGAGAGTAGAAAGGGGTGATCGATTTGGGGGCGTTGAAGAGGGATTGACGCGCTACAAGTCTCTCAAATTTCTTCATCGATGTTTTCGAGGTGTACCTTCCCTGGGTCTTCTGGGAAATCAATGGAATCCTGTTTGGAGTGATTCACGTAACGAGGGATGGATGTCAGGCTCGTCTGTGCGCGCGCGTGCGAGGGTGGGGTGCATACGCTTTGAATGGATTGAAAATTTTCGTCTCTTTTCCGGTGCATAATTGAATTGAAGCTTGGCAATCACAAATTTGGAGAATTTCTTTCATTTACCTTTTTTTTCAGTAATTTAAAATTTTCCCTCATTTCGGTTCGATTGTGTATCGATTCAATCAAGTCCAATTACATCCATTTTCATATAATATCAGTTAAGGTTTAATTGAAACTAGTAGTAGCAGAATTAGAGCAACACTGAAAGAACTTTATAAAACATATTTCAATAGTATACGAAGCTCAAAGAATCATGTAGCACATTTTGTGTCGCCAAATAAAACAAAAGTTCAATTACATATTTTTGCAACTACGGATATGTTATTTTCGACGTATGAAAAGTAGTAATTGGTGCTTATTACCAAAATATACTGAACTATGTTAAAATATGCTGAATCATGCTAAATCAGTGGAGAAAATATAACTGGAGAAATTTAGGTGATTTCTTCAATCCAAATTATAGGTATTGAAAAAGTGTCATTGGTCTTTCTAAAATTGAAGTTGTTGATATAATTAACTTGATAACTGGTGTCTTGGACAAAAGAACTCCAAACTTGACAATTTATAGTCAAATGGTCAACTAAACCACAAATTTCACATGGGGGGGTGGAGCACTTGAACTCACAGTATTCATATTCAAACCCTAGCATTTACCTTAGTAGAAAATAAAGTAAAAATATCAACTTCTAATTTACCTCCAACCCTCTTAGGTTGTCTTCTCTAGCTCGGCCATTGGTAGTTGTTGTGGGTTATCTCCTAAATCAAGTTATAGACATCATCCTCCATGTTGCTCATTAAAGCGCCATCGTTGTCGCATCTATGGTAGACAGTATGATTTAAGTGACTCCATTGTAGAAGGGTTGCACTATCATCCATTTTTGGAGTTCATGGTGAGGGCATAACCACAACAAATCTTTGAATCGCTTCCAAATCTTGGAGTTCAAAAGTTTTTATTTTAGTCCAAATTAAAGATCTTGATTAACATTTTTTCCTTCTAACATGAAACCCTCTTTCAAGAACCACAAAGTTAAGTATAATCTTGCCAATCTAACAGTTGGTTTCTCCTTTCTATTTTTTCACCTTGCTATCTAAACACGTACAAGCAAATTGCCCAAAGTTACTCACAATCAATTAGAACACAAGATAAATTGAATCAAACCAAACAAGTTAAAGCATAAAATTTGATAAAATTAGGAATCCAACATCATTGTTTGGCTAAAAAATCTCTAGATAGGGGGGGAAAAAAACCTACTCACTCATGATTATTAAAACAAAACCAAAAGAGTTTTTTTACATGAATCTAACTAGAACAAATCTAAAAGGAGTTCAAAAAGTAAAGAGAGAAAAAAATGCTTAGCAACAATAGAGATTCTTCAAATGATCTTTCAATTTTCAAAGCCTCCTCTTGCAATTTCTTTCCGTAGGATCTTCTTTTAACTCCAAAATGATTAAAATAGATGGATTTTTTTGAATGAGATGATAGATGGAATGGATGGATATGCCCTGGCAACAGTTAAGGAAAGCCTTAAAATAGAAGAATCTATGCATTCTCAACTACACAAACAAAGGGAAAACGAAGAGTCACATAACGCAGGCCACCACGGCCCATGGTCTTCACCACAGACAGACCGTGGTATCCTCTGGCTCATTCTTCTTCTTCTCTGCTTGATGGTACGGGCACATGAAGATGAGGGACCTCTATAGTGAGCCAATTAGCACCATTTGAAAGGGTAAAGCCAGGTTAAAAGATCTTAAAGACTTGCAAAACACAATAACACACATACCCAAGTGTAAAACTGAAATAGGGATGCAAATAAATCATTAAGGCCTCAATTCCGTAAGAAAATCTAGCAAATGATCCAAAAATAATGCACATATTTGGTACTTATTAGTCAATTTCTTCCTAAATGTCTTTGCATTCAATTTGAACATATTTATGGCCATTTAACTCTTTAGCATAATGCACGAGAGAGCTACAACATCACCATTTCCAACCATTTCAACCACATTGTATAAATATTAGGTGTTGAAAATACATGAGGATCTTTTTTTCGAACTTTGAGTAACATCAAACATTCCTTGGCTTGAGCCAGCTTGAGGAACCCTTGGTGTAACTATTCCACAAGCATCAATGTTGTTCTTCACCATTTAAAGATTCCTTTCTATCAAACGAACGTGATCGAGCAATTGGAGAAGAAGTATCCTACTCGGATCTTAAGGAGGAGTGAAGCTAATGAATCTCTTCAACCTCCCCCTCCTCACCTTCCCAATGGTGATGAGCATCCCTTGCTTGGAGAGAGGAGAGAATATCAAGCACATGAGTAAATACTTTTCTAATATGGATTGTGGATTTTTAATTTTATCCCTTAATTATTTATAATCTTGAATTTGTAAAGATGAAGGCCATTTTCGAAATTTAGGAATTAAAAATAATGTTATGAAAAGTTGAGAGGGCATACAAATATATGCAAACAGATCAGGATTAAACAAATTTAATGCATGATAGTTCATGGGGTAAGTAAACTCATGATGTGCATATATACATATATCATAATTATATATATATATATATATATATATATATATATATATATATATATATATATATATATGTATATTACATTCATGCAGCACGTTGTGACAATTACATTTTTTTTTGGAGGGTAACTTATACCATATAGACATAAATGAAAACACCACTCACCATCTTTGTGCAAACACGAATCATCCTAAGAACACAATCTTCACGTCCCTTGTTTACATACAACAACTTCCCAATACGTTTTACATGACCATATTTTCTCAAGAGCATGCAGCTTCATCTTCAAGATAAAATTTTTCGATTTTAGCAAGGTGAATTGCTCGGAGACCCTTCTGGTAATATTCCCAATGTATGTTGTCATAATCTTCCATATGTTTATACATTCTTGGTTTGTTCATCTCCTCATTAATCAAGCCGTCTATAGGCCCTATTCCCTTCCCCTGTTCTGGGGTGTAAAATACAGCAATGGAAGTTCTTGCTTTTGCTGCATTGCTCAGCACTCTGTGTACTGGACTCTTGAATGTCCCATTTGTCAGTATCTGCATTCAAGCATCAAAATTATAGACAATGAGCATAATAGTAATAGTCCTGTATGGGTGTAAGCTATAGTAAGGTTTTTGAAGGTTGGTTAAAGAAAAAAGTACATTGGGTTTAAATTCTAACTGTTAGAGCCTTCAACCATTAACTCAGATACCATGTTTCATAATCAACTTAACCAAAAGTCTAAGTTGATAGTTGAGGGCCAAGAATAGGTTTTATACTCCGATAGTATCCATGTCTAAGCCATGGTAGCTTCCTTGCCAAATGAAATAAGCTAGTGTGTCAATTCGGGGGGTGGGGGAGTTTGTAAAACGAAGAAATGGATAGAGTATTTCCTTAACTAACCTCCATTTGGTCACCCAAGAGAACAAGGATAGCTTCAGGATATGCGGGCACTGTAAGCCACTTTCCATCCTTGAGGATTTGAAGGCCTTGAACTTCATCCTGTAGAATGAGGGTATAACCAGAGTTATCTGCATGAGCTTTCAGACCTAACACAAGATCCGGCCTCCGACTTGGTGAGTAGTAGCTGAATCTAGCTTGAAAGGGTGCTTCTTCTCCAAACAGGTTTATGAAACATTCCTCTTCCAAATCCAAGCACTTTGCCATGACTTTTGAAACAGTTTCTGTCATCAGCTTCAACTTTTCTGTGTACTTCATTAAAACCTCCCTGTTTTTACGTAGATCAACAAGTGTGTTAGTGTTAGATTTTGTTGAGGTAGAAAGTTAATGAAGTTGAAGATTTGGGACTTACTTTGCTTCTTTGTGACAGGAGATCACGGCACTCATAAGTCAAACCCATGGCTAAGAAGGTGTTTTTATGATTTGTAACTTCTGATTCATGCAAGTGGCATAACAATAGATATCTTTACTTAATTTTATTGCATTCGTATTATAGTGGACGTCGTCGATGGCTAGTTCAAATTAATGGAGCTAAATTTTTTCAGCTCGATCACAATGAAGTGGGACATGGCAAGCTAAGAAGGCAGCTTGCACCTTAGCCTGTAAATTATAAGAAGTTATAAAGAGTTGTAAGAAATTGCAAGAAAATTGAAGTTGGAAGGAACCATCTATAGTTGTAAGAAGTTGTAAATCTTAAGGATTTGTATAGAGTAATAAGGAGTTGTAATTTTTATGTTAAAAGTTGGAAGGTCCTTATAGTTTCAAGGAACCAACTCAGAACAAATGCATAGAACTCGAGCGAGCTAGTCCAAGCATTTCGTTCCATTTTCTATATATCATTTTCCCTCCTGCGAAATATTTTAGAAAGAAAAGTTACAATGGCTCGTATAGGTATAACTAATATAAGGAATTGACATAAACACATCAAGCTAATCCACATGATCATAAAATGAGTTAAACTAAGGTGAACCCAACAATTTAACTCGACTTGTAACTTGTTTAATTTGGTGGCTACAACGAGACCAAAAAAGCATGCTCATTAGTCCACTCCTATCCCCCAAATACCAGTCATCCAAATATGCACAGAGTAAGGACAACCCTAAAAAATGGCTTTTAACTTGTGAAAATCACTAAATCAGGCACAGGAAAGACCTGAAAGAAGAGGGATTCTCTGGCCACAAGTGGAGTTTTCTTCTATGTTGGGGATACACATCAAGAAACAACCGATCTTGCCAATCCAAGGGCTGGCCTTCCTCAGGTGGAGGGTCACCCCCATACCCTTCAAACTCTTCCACCTCTTTTGCATATTTCATCTTCTCCACCATGGGTTGCAGAAAAAATTCCCTTCCTGCTTTACGTACGCTGTTAAGTAATGAACTTGATATGCCATGTCCTATGGCCTGAAAACAAAATTCAAACTATAAAGCTAGCACAACTCAATCTACTTCATAATTAAAACTTAAACCAACTGAATCGAGGTTGTTGCCTACATCAACCAAATTGAGTTCAGCCGTGTCCTACTTTGACTAATTTTGTTACATATCATGCTGTCTGTCTCATAGTAATCTGGTGTTAAAGGATCCCATATTCTCAGCCAAACTTTACAAGTACATAAGATATGTATGCACCTGAAAGCAACCCCATGAACATAGAGCTAGCTTAAGCCTTTCCAGTTCTTCAAGATCCATAGAAGCCTGATTGACATCGATGACAGGAATCGGAGCTAGATATACATCATCATCCTCATCTCTCTCCTTCTTCCTGCATACGTACAGCAACGGAATTTCCTCCTCCTCGCCCCCCTGAAGGACCATGTCCTGCACCCGCTTTGCTAACAGCGTCTGTGCTGACATAACATCCTTACTAGTAGACTTGGCCATTTTCAAGCAAGTTTTGAGTTTTGATGAGTTTAGGGTATTTACTTAACTGAAGGGCAAATTTTGTTCATATCTGGTTTCCTACCTGAAGAGTAGAGATAACTTTCCATCAGTTTTCCAATGGCTATAACACAAGCAAGATTCCTTTGTCACTTTCACGTTAGTAGCCATCAGTTCCTGACATAAAGTTCCCTGGAGCAATCATCTCGACTCTCATCGATTTATGATAGCTTGTCGTTATTAATAAAGTACGATGTTGAAGTCTTCCTCCTTCAGGAATACGATAAATCCATGCGAGGAATATATATGTTGGATCTGAAAACCGGACTATTTCAAGTTAGGTCATTTTTGGTTCGCGTCAATTCAAGTTCACATTCAAGACGGAGTGAGCAATTCCAAAGTCTTGGTTTGGGTATACGTCCAACCTGCAGAATTATGACACCATCTAGCAAGAGCAAACAGCACAACCCATACTGTTTTTTTAATACGTTCGTTTAGTCTTGCAACAGACTCGTGCGGACATAGCTAATTTTTATTGAAAGCTCCAGAACATTACACACCTTATTTATGCAAAAACTATATCCTAAGACCACAATCCTCATGATTCTTATTTGCATACAATGACCTTGCAATATATACGTTACCATGAACAAAGATTTTTCAAGGACGCGCACGCAGGATCTTCAACATCAACTTCTAGAGTTGGGCAATGTGAATTGCTCTGCAGCCTTTGTTGTAATACTCCCAATATTGGTCCGCATAATCTTTCACATGTTTATACATTCTTGGTTTGTTCATCTCTTCATTTATCAAGCCATCTACAGGTCCTATTTCCTTCCCCGGTTCCGGGGTGTAAAATACAGCAATGGAAGTTCTTACTTTTCCTGCATTGCTAAGCACTCTGTGTACTGAGCTCCTGAATGCCCCATTTGTCATTATCTGCACTTAAGCATAAAAGTTACAGATGGTGAAGACGAATCTAAAAACAAGTATACACTCAGGAAGCAACTTTGATCGATACATTAAGACGACTTCACTAGTTTATCCTCAGCAATGATATGATTTCTTCTCCTTCAGAAAGGTACTGGGATTGGATATAAGCTGTATTGCCACATCTGTTTCATAGTACTGATCATCTTATAAAAGAACCAAAACTCCATTATGTAGAACATTGATGTAGGTAGGACATGCTTCACTTTAACAAATCTGACTGATAGTCCTACATAGGTGTCGCTACTAAGGTTTAGCAGTTGGTACAAGAAATTTAGGTTCAAATTCTATCCATATGAGTCATTGTACGTCCTTTACCAAATGATAATTAAAGCTAGTGAAAATCTTTTCTTTTTTTTGGTTTGGGGGGGGGGGGGGGGATTGGAATGAACAGAGAGACTAGAGGGTGTTTGCTGAATTTTACCTCCATTTGATCCCCAAGTAGCACAAGGATGGCTTGAGTATTTGCAGGCACAGTAAGCCACTTTCCATCCTTGAGGATTTGAAGGCCTTGAACCTCATCTTGGAGAATGAGAGTATAACCAGAGTTATCTGCATGAGGCTTTAGACCCATCACAAGATCAGGCCTTCGACTTGGTGAGTAATAATTGAGTCTGGCTTGAATCAACGCTTCTTCTCCGAACTGGTTCAGGAAACATTCCTCTTCCAAGTGCAAGCACCTTGCCATGGCTTTCGACACAGTTTCTGTCATCAACCTTATCTTCCCCATGTACTCTTCCAAAACCTCCCTGTTACGTGCATTTTGTGAGAAGATTGTTAATGTCCTGTTTTGTTGAGATAGAATTTTTTTTTTTTTTTTTTTTAAGGGCAACAGGAGTTGAGATTTATGTTTGCCTTGTGACATAAGACAATCACATAAAGGTTTGTGTGTATTAGTGCATATATAACTAAGATGATTATGCAAGTATTATATAAGCTAGTATAGACAAAAATTTTAATGCCAATTCATGAATCAAACTAATCCAACGAGATGATGTACACAAGCTATCTAATTCAAGCTGGAAAAGTCTGAGACGACATAATAACTAGACATGAACTCAACCCGAAATTATCAACAACAAAAATAATGAACTAAGCCTGCCCAACCAATTCCAACCTCAAATTGATAGGTTTCAAACCTTTAGTATGAAAACATATCCTTCAGTGTTTTTTTAGTTTATTTAAACTATTTTTAAGATTGACGTAAAAATGACATGATAACTAATATAGCCCGGCCTGATAACTAGCTCTGCACTTAGTTATTATATCAAACCACAAAATCTACTAACCAAAATTAAGGCCAACTTGTACAGTTTGAAGCATAAAGAGGACCTGAAAGAAGGCGGATTCTGTGGCCAAAAGTGGAGATTCCTTCTATGTTGTGGATACACTTCAAGACACAGTCGATCTTGCCAATCCAAGGGCTGGCCTTCCTCAGGTGGAGGGTCACCTCCATACCCCTCAAACTCTTCCACCTTCTTTGCATATTTGTTCTTCTCCTCCATTGGTTGCTCAAAAAATTCTTTCACAACTTTGCGTACATTGTTCAAGATTGAGCTCGAGATCCCATGACCAATTGCCTGAAAAATACAATCCAATCGTCGTTAATTATATATACACATGCACAACCCTATAGTATTTTGCATGATTTTGTTACATGCCAAGTCCACCTACGTCATTATGGCTTATTGCGAAACAGTTCTATCACGCTAAAATTAAACTTGCAAATAACTAAGAGATCGGTGGATCGACCTGAAAGCAACCCCATGAACATAGAGCTAATTTAAGGCTTTGAAGTTGTTCAGGATGATCTACATAAGCTTGATTGAGATCTATGATGGGTATGGGAGCTACATGCACATCATCATCATGATCATCATGATCATCCTCATATTTATCCTTGTTCCTGCATATGTATGGGGATGGAAGTTGGTCCTCCTCACCTCGGAGGACCATGTCTTGCACCCTCTTTGCCAATAGTTTCTCTGCTGACATATCTTCCTTAGCACAAGACTTGAGCAATTTTTGAGGAACTTTCTAGAGTGGAGTCGTCTTTTGGGTTGCTTCACTGTTCACACATTTCTAGATAGTTACTTTTGTGGAGATAACGACAAGAAGCACCGTCATTGGCTACGTGTTGTGAGGCCAAATGCTCGAAATGATTCGGACGCACATCCGATTCCACGTTCAAAATAGACTCACCCGAAAGTGGACCTGAAATCATAACTGACACGAACCAAATCAAACCATAGCCGATCCTTAATTTTGTACAAAGTTTCTTATTTTTCCATAACAAAGCGTATTGGACCAAAAATCGGTTGACCCGAAGTCAACCTGAATCGAAATTCACCCGATCCCAACTGAACCGACTCGAAATGTCATTTAACTCGAAACATGACCCAATCCAAACTTAACACGGCCCATACTCGAACCGAATGACCTAGGCATAATTTTATTCATTTATATTTTAAGTTGCTTTGGTTTTCTTCCCTACTTTTTAAGGGCGTTTCCAGCCTAAGTTTCAAAAATTGGAACTCATGTATGTTATATCATCAAAAGTTCACTTTTTGGACTTGCATTATATCACTTCTCCAACCCATGAAACTCCAATTTTGATTACCCAATAAAAATATTTGTTATGGACCCACCTTATAGCACACAACTCTTTTTTTAATCACCTAAAAATTATATATTGCACACAAAAAAAAAGAAAAAAACAAAAATATTTAAAAAAAATACAAAAGTGGACCGTTGGGCAGATTGCAGACACGATCCTCCACGCGAGTCACACTTAGCATTTTCTGGTCTGGGAGACAACCAGGTGACACGCAGGTCCCACGCCCTTATACGCGTGTCACCGATTGGGAGTGCCCTAAATACGCCCCAAGTTGTCTTCTCTCTTCGTTAGTATAGTATGAGATGAGGATGGAAGACAACAGATGTAAGATAAACAAATATGAGTCAAATTTAAATGAATACTGTAAATATTCGTTTGATAAAACAAAGAACTTTTTTGCAAAAAGATAACAGAAATCTTACCTTATAAAAATATTTCGTGGAAGAAATTCAAATTTGAGTCAAATTAGTGAATGGAAAAGTTCTACCTAACAGATGTAATAGCAATGTCAAATGCCTTGGGCCAAGCTAATTGAGCAAACATAAAATTTCAATGACAATCAAATTCAAACTACACAAGTATTAAAAAAAAAAACCCTCGTATTTGACTTTAAAATCCCCAAAAAAAGGTTTCTATAGTTATATTCAATGTTTTTATAAAATTAAAAAAAATCAACATAATTAACGTGAGCAAAATTTTATAAATGCTAATAAAAAGCATTTGTGATCATAAACATGTCCTTGGGACGGCCCCAACAATACTATACTGCAAGTAACCCCATCCCAACCGAATTTGCAGTGCAGGGCAAGGCTTAACTTAGATGTATTTAGATTCACGACAACATTGTAATATGAAAGTAAATAAGATTTTTTCTGTCTATTTAAATGAGTAGTTATGTTCAGTTTGTACTGTCTTGCATAGTGAAACTATGTGATAAAACAAAGTTAAGAAATTTGAAAGCACCAATCAAAAAGACCAGTTTACCTAAACTGAAAAATGGATTGATCAACTTTTCTGATTCAGTACAGTTTGAAGTTTTGTCGGACCAAAATTTTCATCAATCAAAATTTGGATTCGATTTCAGTGTGAATTTTTTTAACCGACAATTCGATTAACCAACACTCCAGTTACCCTATTTTAATCACCACTGTCCACCCAAATCCTTTGATTTGGTCTCCCACAGCACCTCCCCACTCAACCAAAACCATTCTAATCAAAAGCCTAGTATCCCCTTTGTCTATCGCCAAACAGATACGAGATACTTTTGCACTGTACGAAAACTTTGGATGCCTTCACAACGATAACCTCTGTTACAATCAACTAGCGAGTACTTGCAAGTACAGCAAGGCCAACATGGAGAAGAAAATATATAACCTCACCAAAATGGCAAAACGTGCTCAGTTTTTCCGACCCTAATACAACATTTCTGGTTGCAAAATCAACCCTTCTACAACAAATGAAGCGGTGACCGCATTTGTTCTCTAAACGACCTACATCCATATTGGTCACCTAGCAAAAGCAAACTGAAAATCCCACGCAATCAAGGGCGCTGAAAACAGAGCTCGAACAAAGGATGACCAAGGAATCTGGGTAAAGCTCCACAAAAGACGGGAAGAAAGCTTTGATGATCGATCACATTGGCTTTTCTTCAGAAGATCTTGAACAATAACCCTCCGTGAGTGGCAAAAAATGGAGCAAAAACGAGGGACTCAACAGCCATGAGCTTGATTAAGATGTTGAGTGAAGGACCTGAGGTGTCCTTGAGTGGATCACCTATGGTGTCACCGATGACAGCTGCCTTGTGTGGCTCAGAGCCCTTTGGTCCGAGAGTTCTTGCATGTTCTGAAGCACCAGCCTGAGAGAATTACCCAGAAAAATTACATCAAATTGCCTTCCAGAAAAGGCAGAAATCTGCTTACACGTAACACAAGTGTGTGGATTCTGTAGTGCTCCAGTTACCTCAATGTACTTCTTGGCATTGTCCCATGCACCACCGGTGTTGGATGCTGATATTGCTATCTGTTACACATTGAATCATTGACAATGATCAGCAACGAGCCAAAAAGAAACAATATTCCTCTCACCCCCTTCCCCAACAAAGATAAAAAGAAGAAGGAACTCTATCCATCCTCATTAATGATGGCCATCTATAATTCACCCATAAAATCACAATCAACAAATGCAAGTTAAAGTAAGAACTTCCGTGTACTGAACTTAGGTGATTTTCATAGACTTATTAAACATACTCACAGTCTCACAAGTGAAACACTTGTTTTAAAATAAGATGGTCTCATAAGTCATGGTTTGCTAAGTCCCTGGCATCATTTTTGACGTTTGACCCAATCACATCTTTGCTATATGTCAGCTCTGGCGAGCTGAAAAAAAATGAAAGGATAAATACGAGCTTTACCTGGACTCCAGAAACAAGAGAACCAGCCAGAACACCAGAGAGGGTCTCCACACCAAAGAAGGTTCCAACAATGAGTGGAGTGAGCATAACCAAAGCACCAGGTGGAATCATCTCTTTGATAGAAGCATCAGTAGAGATCTTAACACATGTGGCATAGTCAGGCTTGGCAGTTCCCTCCATCAGACCTGGGATAGTGTTGAACTGCCTGCGAACCTCCTCCACCATCTTTAGAGCAGCGCTGCCCACGCTCTTCATGGTCATGGCAGAGAACCAGTAAGGAAGCATGGCGCCGACAATCAAACCAATGAAAACTTTGGGGGTCAAGACATCCACTGTTGAGATAGACGCCCGACTGACAAAAGCGCCAAACAGGGCCAGAGAGACCAAAGCAGCAGATCCGATAGCAAATCCCTGGAAGCAGAAATAAGTTCAAATATTTTACAGCAGTAGACAAGCATCATCTCTATGCAGTTTAATGGAACGGCTGCAGGAATTTGCAGTCCCCTAAAGAATCTAGAATGTACACATGAGAGGATCTCTTGGGAACAGGACTCAGGAGTTTGGCTAGAATACGACAACTGCTAAAGAGAGAAGATCTTCACTGAGAAGAAATACATAAGAATAATTCATTCTACAGCAAATGGTACCTTTCCAATGGCAGCAGTTGTATTCCCTGCAGCATCAAGGGCGTCAGTTCTCTCACGAATTCGGTGGCTCATGCCTGCCATTTCGGCAATACCTCCAGCATTGTCACTGATTGGGCCATATGCATCAATTGCCAAACCAGTGGCAATGGTACTTAGCATCCCAAGGGCAGCCACGGCAATACCATACATGGCAGCAAAGCTGAAACTAACAAAGATACTGACAGCAATAGCGAAGATGGGAATGATGACAGATTTGTAACCCAAGGCTAAGCCAAATATAACATTGGTGGCAGCCCCTGTCCTGCAGGAATCAGCAACGTCTTGCACAGGACTGCAAGAAAGGCCATCAGAATGGTTAAATGTCCACCTTTTCAGTTAAAGTTCACTGCCTTGTAGGCAATAAGCTCTGCAAATGAAATCAATACCTGTATGCATTGCTCGTGTAGTACTCTGTTACAAAACCAATGATGAGTCCAGCCCAGAGACCAACACACACGCACAAGAACAATTGCCTGCACAGGAAAAAAAACATGAAGCGACATGTGGTCCACAAACACAAAGCATCCTCATATTAGATAGGATGTCTTACTGCCTTAAATATAAGCTACATTGTAATTCAAGCATGAACTGGATTAATCAAAGACACCAAGCTCTTGTGTTGACAACTAATAATAACAAGGTAATGACCATGTCCTGTAGTCATGCTAGTCTCATATTAGTTCCAAGTTCCAACAGCAAAAAGGAAACAGCATGCTAGACGGTTTTGGCTCATTAATCTAGTAAACGATGGTGTACTTTTGTTGACTTGGCCAAACTTGTAAATACAGCAACAAGTCCACATGAGAATTTCAAAAGGTTGTGAACCACTGTCTTGGCAGGGACTTGCACATTTCAATTCCATGAAGAAGCTACTTTAATTAAGAGAAAATGAAGACCATAATGCAAGGGAACTTAGCCATTCATTTAGACACATGGTGATTCAACACTAATCCTCCATGAAATATATGTAGTATTAATAAATGTCTGAAGATATCCAAAACTATGGCATAGTAACTGGCAGGATTTAACTTACCAGTTCTTGACAACCTTTTGTGCACCAAAATTGAAAATGGTGAAAGAGGATGGAAGAGCAATCCAAGTGATAATTGCAATTCCCACAGTCATAAGAACAGTTGAAATGATAAGCTGCTTCTTCAATGCTGGCTCAATTTCCTTGACAGCCTTAATCTCAAAGAAATCAGTAGCGAAGAGAGTTGTTAGCAAGCAGACAATGATCCCCATAGAACTAATAAGTAACGGATAGCACATGGCTGTGAACTCATGGTTAATTCCAAATGAGGAGATGGAGGCAACAACAAGTGCTGCGCAGGATGACTCAGCATACGAGCCAAAGAGATCAGAACCCATCCCAGCAATATCGCCAACATTGTCACCGACATTGTCAGCAATCACCTGCAAGCATGGGACATAGATGTCAGCACAAAACCAAATGAAGTGACCACAACCGGTGAAGCAGGTCAGGTACTTACAGCTGGATTTCTAGGATCATCTTCTGGGATGTTCCTTTCAACCTTTCCGACAAGATCAGCACCTACGTCAGCAGCTTTAGTGTAAATACCTCCTCCAACTCTACCGAAAAGGGCCATTGAAGATCCACCGAGACCATAGCCAGTAATAGCCTCAAAAAGGCCTTCCCAATCATCACCATAGTATAGCTTAAACAGATTAATAGCAATGTAAAGAACCAAAAGACCATTTGCAGCAAGAAGGAAACCCATAACTGCACCAGATCTAAATGCTGTGATAAAAGCCTTCCCAACACCTTTCCTAGCTTCCAGGGTTGTCCTTGCATTAGCAAAGGTAGCAATCTTCATTCCTAGGAAGCCAGACACAATGGAAGTGAAAGCACCAAGCAAGAAGGACACAGTGCTAAAGAAAGCTGTGGCCAGTGCAGGCTTGCACTTCTTGAAAGGGTTGTAAGTGCATGGTTGGCTTTTTGTACTAAAGCCTTCCACAGATCCTAAGAAGAGGAAGATGAGGACTGCAAAAGCAACCATGAAAATCCCAACATATTGGTACTCCGTGAAGAGGAAAGATGTTGCACCTGAGAAAGAACCCAAGATTTAGACTCAGTAAAACGATGGGAAAAGAAAAACAAGCTCAAATAAAATTTGACAAGATAACCAGTCCCAGTGCCGAATTGCAACAATTAGAGACGCCTGCATGCGGACTCTTGATTGCACATGATTTATCAGATGCTATAGGGTGAAGCACAAAAGAAACGTATTCAAACAATTCTACATAAACATGCAGAATGCTTCAATAAGATTTGCCCAACAAAATTTCCTTGTCCCTTATTATCATGCCTAGTGGCCTCAATTTTGAATATTGGATTTTGATAAATTTATCACAAATTGGTCATAGCGAGATACAATAGAAAACACCAAGAGAGAGCCATAATTTAAGTGATCATTGTATGATTAGTTTGCAAACAGTAATCTGTCAATGTCCAAAATAATTAGACAGCAATGTGATCCGAACATGAGTGGACCTACGTGGGCACTACACAAGATGACTAAAACATGATTATAACATGTTGCTATTTAGCACCTAGTTACATACAGTACACTGTACACCATGCCAGTTTAGGCATAAGCATGCCCACCATGTCCTACTCCTACTTCTACAGAAAGCGACTGCTTAACAAAGGCACCTTCTATTCAACACATGCTCAAGTAATCCGCTACCTCTATAGGGGCACCGTATGTTTCCTATAATAACGTAACCTTAGTACCTAACAGCATTCATTTATCTGTTGGAAGACATCCAACTATCTTTTATTATCAACTAGCTCAATCCGAACAAAAAATAATTAAGAGATAAAATTAACGTAGTTTACGACTTTAAGCTACTACTGTAAGCAGATGTTTTATAATGTGCCCTCTTTCCAGTTCCCAGACAGCTTAAAACAACCAGTAACTCAGTACCACCTCCTGACCTCCTCAAATATCTTATGTTCCGTATGAATTGCCTCCATTTAATAGTTCATAGGCGTTAAAAGTGAAGATTTTCCACTTCAGCCCTCTGATAATCTAAATCTAAAGCATGCCCTGAATAAGCCTCAAGCTGGAAGTCTAAACCATTTCATAACCTTTACTATTCTCACTTCCTTCAAATCCCATCAAAAAACGATTACTAAAGGCTCATACCCAGTACAAGTCAGATCCAATCAACAGAAAAGGCACAAACCCTAGAAAAATTTGTCATAAATCTGCAAAAGATCGAAGCTTTATTCCATTATTTTCCGCTTTAAATAGTAAAACAATACATTCTTCAGCAGGGGCCAGATCCCAAACACAACAGCTCACTTCACTGCTTTTGCAGCCCTCTGAATTATTAACACTTCACGCGCGCCACACGTGACGGCGGGATGATGGTCCAATAAGTTAGGGTAACATCGAAAAAAGCAACATTTTCTTTATTCAGAAAAAGACAACATGATTTGAATTATAAATTCCGCCCTCCTAAGAAACATCAAACAATTAAGGAGCAGAGCACGACATAGCGAAAGTACATTTACCCAAACAAAAGATAACAATTAAAAAATGAAAGTTCAGAAAGTTAAGCTTAATCAATCAGATCTACGAACTAACACGAATCATCATTCATTCAAAATCATGATATTTCACTTTTAGATCTAGCTCCTACCAATCAACAGCTCAGAACAAGTAAAAAGACGAATTCAAACCAGCAAAGGAGCAATCCCTCACCTTCGGAAATGGCGCTTTGAATTTCGGCGCACTTAACAACGACGTTTTGGTCGTTAAGACCATCTTCTTCCTCAATCAAGTAGTCATTGTACCCATTCTTAGCACTGGCGCCATTGTTGGCGTGTCTCTCCGGCGAGAGCTTAACTCTGGCGACCAAAACCCACTGGATGAGAGAGAAAACGATTCCGACGACGGCGCACGCCGGAATCACGATTTCCGTTGCTAGATCTGGAATCATTTTTCCGCCGGAACCCTAACAACTCCTCGGAACCTTAGAAACACGGCAACGCAGCAGATGAACGTTTGAAGCGACGAACAGTGCTGTGGAGAGTGACTAAGAAGCAACAGAGTGGGGGTTTATATAGTGCGAGATTTTTGGAGGTAGGGTATCCGTTAGGTGGAGTGGAGTCGTAGCGTGAGAGTGTTTTGGACCGTCTGATTTGACGGTGGTATGATTCACGGCTGTGATTGGTTTGGATTAGATTTAAGCTGTGTTGTCAGTGTCATGAGATACACTGGAAAGGGTTATCCTACTAGCATATCTACGTTCTATATATATACACACTTGATTTTCTGTTTTTTTTCCCTTCTTTTGACGTGGATAAATTTATAAAAGGTAAGTTGCGTGGACAAGTGCATTATGAGGAAACTTATCTTCTTCCTCGCGGGCAAAGACGTCCTTATCCATCTATGACGAGCCTAATTAATTAACTCCCCAAATAAGAGGCTATTTATTTGAATTTTCTCCTCTAAGATCCTGTTCTCTCCGTTGATAAATTTAAAATATCAATTTACAAATTATGTAATCCATTGGGTTAATTTTAATAAAAAATATTTACTTTAATTCACTTTAATCGACTATCGATTTCAATTTATTTTTCACTATTTTAACCAACTTTAATGCATTATATAAAAAAATTCAACCCACTTCAATCAAATCTAATCCACTTCAATCTACTTTATCCATTTACTAACTCCTATTTACTAACGAAAAGAACATGTCCTAAATGAGCTAGAATATAAAATAAATTGTAATTATGAGATAGCAAAAGTTACATATCATATTTCTAAAAGTACATACTTTCATAAGAGAATTTGGATACCAGATGTTACTAGTTTATATATATAGAAAGGATTTCAACTATAACTATTGCATTAACATTTTTTTGCGTTGTGACACAAATTTAAAACACAAATTCTTGGGTGAGATCGTCTCACATAAGACTTATTGTGAGACGGACTCTTCTAGATATTACTTTTTTGAAATTTTACGGCAACTAATAATATATTTTGGAGTGACTAATAGTTTGTTTAAGTGTGACTATAATAACAGTCACTCCTTGATAAACTATTAGTCACTCCAAGAAAATATTAACAGCCACCATAAAACTATTCATCTTATAATATAATTTATGTGAGACGGTCTCACAGGAAATTTATTCAATTTAAAATCAAATCCACATATGATTCGTGCATAAAAATTAATATTTTGATATATGTAAATCAAATCTTAACTTTAATAAGTATTAACAAACGTGTTTTCATTGAAATATTGTTGATACTTGATATGCATTTACTTTTAATACGCTACTATTACATAAATATATGGTATAAACACAAGAATTTCAATTAATAGAAATCTAACTTCTTATTAAATCCTGTTTGTAATAAGAGTATGTTTCTTGCAAATGTTATTTCTTTTATTCATTATCTCAGGTGGTCAAAAATATTAGTAAGAGTATTTCTTTTTCTTGGAAATAAAAAGGAGTCAGAAATGAAAATAAATTCAACATTTTTAAAGCTGTCCAAAAAATTTTTGATTAAATACTTAAAATCTTCAGCTCGACCAAAGCGGGTGGATTATTCAATTTCCTTCGAGCATAAATATAACTGAATTTCAAGCCAATTATTACATAATGTAAAATTTTATCAATTTTAATTGGATGCCTACCGCCAGACATAGCTATCCAATTTTTGAGGATGGGAATCGGATTGCCTGTTGTTCTTGTATGGCGTGCCACTCCAGATAACAAGATAGCTCCTGCTTTGTCAATTCCTTTTTTTTTTTTTTTTGGGGGTCCTTTGTCATTTCTGATATTTATTTTTCGTTATTCTTATTTCTCTTTTCACTTTTGAAACTTTTTCCCTGTTTTTATGTTTTCATAGAGTGTTTGGTATGGTTAAAAATTATTTTCCTAAAAAATAAATTTTCATATAAAATGATTTTTTATATAAAATGATTTTCAACTCATATTTTCAATTGTTTGACAAAAGAAAACATGAGCTTGATTAGCAAAAAAGTAAACAAAAAAAACTAAAAAGACGCATATTAGTGGAAGACAAAAAAATAAGTAAGAAATTTAGAAAATTGAGAATTTATATTTTGTTCTTTTGATAATTATATTACATCAGTGGCGTCATCGAGAGCGAAGTTGTGGGGAAATGTATATTTGCCAATTTTTTTAAAATATTACCTATTACCTAAAATTTGATGCTGGCAACGTTTATCAATTTTTCACCTTCGAGTAAAAATCCGAATAAAGAAGAAAAAAACCTAGTTAGCTCCTCTATCTTCTTAATCATGACAATAAATTGTAAAGCGTTTTGAATTTTTTGAAATCATTGCTGTTAGATTCAGTGGCATCGGCATCAGGATGATCAGTTTTGCTAATTTCTAATATGTTGCCTTAATCTTCGAATCATATGTCAATAAAATAGACACAGAAGAGGGAAAAAGTATAAGATCATGTAAAAGTCCAAGAAACGTAAAATCAATTCACGTTCTCTCTATTCAAAGCTAAAACATTTTCCTTCATTCTATGGAAACTGCTTTTCTTTTGAAAACTAATTTCCCTTTCTTGTTTTACAAAATCCCGTTAAATAAGATTTTCACTTCTACTAAACGCACCTGTAGTTCTAATGTTCTATCTGTTCTCTCCAATTAAAGGCAGTACCTCTTGAATCCAAGTAGGCAGCAACTCTTGGGGAAGTTAGTTGTTTTCTTCCTTCATATTTCATGCATAAATTATAAATAACTAATCACTGTGGCTCCTGATGTTATTATTATAACGCTTCATAAAACATAAAAATATTTTTCAAAAATAAAAATTGGCTTAAAATCATCCAAAGATGAGGCAAATATGTAAAATAATCTAAACTATGAGATTTACACAATACACACCGATATTTCAAACCATTTGTATTGTGTATAACATTACAAAAACCGACATCTATCATGTATATATGCTGATAGCCAGATATTGTGCATTTCTATGCATTTTCTTCTTGCATGACACATACAAATATTTGCTTCTCGAAAGTTCAATATATATTCTGCAAATGTCATAGTTGGGATTATTTGCACATCTAACCTGTACTTTACTTTAGATTATTTTAAGCCAACTTTTCAAAAATTTGTTAAGTTAGCTGGCTAGTAGACTAGCAAAATGCAGTAGTAAAAAGAATACAAATACTCTCTCTATTTGAGTTGTCCTTCCTCCAGATATCTGGTTGTCTTCTATGTATCACTGTCACATTTTTACTGTCTACAACGCAGCTAGTAAAATTATGTCAGATCCATGCCCTCCCCACAACAAAAAAAGCGGGGACAAACGTTGTGTTCAGACTGTCTCACCAATTCGAGGCTTGCGGTCGTATCGAATTCTCAAATCTCACGTCCCCGGATCTTAACCCACCCAGACAAGCAAACGGATCGAGTTATTAGATCGGTTCTTTTTTGCGTTTAGATACAGCAAGATGTAAGGAGTTAGAAGAAGATGTAAGGAGATGTAAGTAGATGTAAAAAGTTGTAATGATTATGTTAAGGATGTAAGGAGACGTAAGGAGATGTAAGGAGCTGTAAGAATAGATGTAAGGTGGTGTTGAATTAATTGAAGAGTTGTATGGTATTTGTAGACATGTACACATATTATTGGTGCTTAATGTATGATTTCTGAAATAACGTGTAATATATTAGTCATATGTACTATATCAATTTGATACCATCAATAAACAAATTATTTCTTAATACTATTGAAATTGTTTGTTTTACAATGAATGTCTAGGATGAGAAATAATAATATTAAAATAACATACTTATTGAAAATAAACATTTAACCTACTTAATTAAACAACAATAAAATATATTAACCCTATGAATTTTTTCAATCAAAATTTCGTATAGTTGAGGTGATTTCTTATATTTATATTAGTTTCATCCTTCAATAATGTTTAATATACGAAAATTGTATAGTCATACAAAACAACCAAAGCCTATAAATTTTGTTTTTAAAAAACATTTCTTTCGTCACATATAGTTTGAGAGTTCTCATAAATGATTCAGATTCAAACTTCAACATGAACGAAAGCTTTGTGTTATTATTTCACAAGCATATTCACTTATTTCATGTATAGTAATATTATTGTTCATGTCGAAACTCAAACATAACTTACGTCGTTAAATTCTATTTTTATATTTATATAAATATTGTGTTCTTAAAATATTCACAAATTTTGTGCATTGATAGTATAATAAAAAATATATTCGTATTTTTGTAAATACTAGAAAAAAATAAACATATGTTATACAAAAATCTATATGAGATGTAAGAAGATGTAAGGAGATGTAAGAAAATGTAAGGAGATATAAGAAGATATAAACAGAAGTAAGGAGATGTAAGAAGTTGTAAAGATTATGTTAAGGATGTAAGGAGATGTAAGAAGATGTAAGAAGATGTAAGGAGATTTAAGAAAATGTAAGGCCTTAGCCAAATCTTATAAAACGCCAAAAAGAACAAGGCCATTATACTATTATTTTCTCCCCACTCAAACAAGTAAGGAGTTATTGTATAATTTTCCTTTTGTTTTCAAAATAAAATAAAAAATTAATCAACATTCAGTTGAAATTCTTGTATACTTAGTGATAAAGAAAAATATTTGTTGTATATTTCATGAAAACTGTACGACGATTAAACATTTAAACTCAGCATTGGTTGTATAATTCAAGCTAAAGTCCCTTCAAGAATGTATTGAATTCAAATGTTATGAATAATTACGAAACTTAACGATAATTATAAAAAAGACACAAGCTATATATTTTACTTTATCAATATATGTTATTTAGATTTATCTTTAACCATGTTCAGCAAAATTAACTGTTTAGGTATCAGATAGCGGTTCAAATGATATTGTTGGACCGCAAAATTTAAAACGTTACTTCTGAACGTCAAAAGCTAATATTGTTAGCTTTCTATAGACACTGCTTAAAACGCTAAATGCTAGTCAAAATATTAGATTACCAAATACTAAAATTTAACTGATTAGTGTATTAACTTAATCAAAATACTAAACGCTATTCAAAACGCTGTTGCCAAACACGACCTTTATTTGAGAAGAAGTTTCGTTGTTTGTTATTAAATATCAAAGGGGAAAATACTTACTACTTATAACAAAAAAGACAACCAAAGTCCTTTCTTATTCTCTTCTTCCCATAATCATTATTAAAATATCTATATTTGCAATCACATAATATTACCAAATTTCCATCTCCAAAAACCTATCAATGGTCTGTGAAAAATCTATTTTAATTATATACTATATGAAAAAAAGTAATTTAATACATACTTTCACCTATTTAATTTTTATAAGACGAAAATAGTATTATTTCTCTAATCATTACAACAACGGAAAAAGTTTAGCACAACAATGAGAGTTGGAGCTAGAACTAGAAGTGATGCCGATAGTATCTCTATTTTAACACACAACATATATATGTTTTAAAGAGGGGGGGGGGGGTTAAAAAGAGAACAGTAAGCGTGAACACCATAGGCAATTCAAGCCGGTTGCTCCCGCTTTTTAAGGAAGGGGCTTTGAATTGACTGCAAGAGACTGTGAGAACTTTTCCAATTACAGTTTATGTTTTGGAACTCAAATTTGTTATGTTAGTAAAAAATTTAAGTTTTTGAAACTTGTATTTTATTATTTTTCAAACCTATGAAATTTCAATTTTAATCATCCAATAAAAATATTTATAATAAATATTATTTACCTTATAATACACAGTCTATTTTATTTAATCATTTAAAAATTATATATTTACTCAAAAAAAAAAATGCATTAAAAAAAGCAAAAAAGTCGTCCGCGTGGTGGAACTCCACCATGCGTGCAACTTATCCTTTACTCAACTCTAGTTAGAGCACTTGTCCAAGTATGAAATGAGGAATACAAAAGTCGTCCGCGTGGTGGAACTCCACCATGCGTGCAACTTTTGTATTCCTCATTTCATATTTGGACAAGTGCTCTAACTAGAGTTGAGTAAAGGATCCATTTAAGTCAACATCTTTAAAAAAAATATGTTAATTTCGTGTCAGTCTTTAAAATAATTTAGAGCGACCCGAAATTGAATAATAATATGTATTCATGCTGAATGATAAAAACGTGTTGACATGGGGCTAAAATTAGTTCGGTTCGTACCGGGTTCCTTTTTTTCAGTAACTTTAAGTCGGTTCAGACTGGTTATCGTATCGAGTCAATCTTTCCCAACTTTAATTGCAACTGCAAATGATGTCAATGACATTGTAAAGAGAATTTACATATACAAGCTTTTGAGACTTTCCATATTACATGGGAAAATTCAATACAACAATATTCACTGTGGCTGCAAATTTCAATGTAACTATTATGCAAACTCATAAAAACTAGGAGAATCAAACAATATGTAAAGTAAAACAAAACAATGTGTTGTTGACTAAAAAGATTTTAATCTAATGATTAAGATATTAACCCTTAGATAAATTAAGTTTTATATTGGATTTGTCCTCATAATTCTATATTGTACAGTAATAATAATTATATTGTATTACCTTTTATATATAATTCTTTGGACAGAATTTAAAAAATCTTATCCCAAACTAATATGTACCATCTAATTTGGGGTTAATAATTAGTAGGTGTAACAAATTTAGCTCTAATATTACGATGTACTACATTTGCTGAGGTTAGCTAATGGACTTGATTAATTTATGGGACAAGCTAAGGATATAGCGCCAAATTCAAATACCAATAGGACTTAATCACTTAATCTATGTGACAAGGATATAGCGCCAAATTTAAATCCCAATATATAAGAGTGGAAAAGGTTATGACTAATTTACAAGACAAGGCTAACAAATTACTTCTTTTTGATTCACGACTACAAAAATTGGTTGAACCTATTCTTGTCGAATGTCAAAATTCCAAGCGAAAGCATAGTAGTAACCACTATAAATTTGGGTCAATAATTTATGTTATTAGATGAGATGATCACATCATTTAAGTTAGTCATCAAATGAAAATTTGATGCATATAAATTGGTCAAATTAATTATCCAAAAGGTAAAGAGCATATTTGAATGCAAAGCCTTAATAGATCATTTCATACCAAAACATATGTGAATTTGATCAGGGGATGATGCCGTGTTGAAGCGAGGAGTATAACTCACATCACCATTCTTGTCACATTGATATTGTTCCAATCCTTGCTCTATTCCTGTTAGGGATGAAGTTTCATGGGCATCCCCCATCATCTGGGGGCGTTTCGGTGACAACTATTTGAAGAGGTTTTTTTTTTTTTTTGGAGGGGGTGGTGTAAAACGTCAATGATTCCACTTTGTATTTTACAATAGTAGTATAAGACACGTCCTTTTTCTAACTTTTTGTGAATAATTTATTGCTGATTAGTACTTATTTGTGCTATAAGTGTTGATCGTCATTGATAACGTTAAAATTATACCGCAAGCGCACGGTGTAGCTGTATCTAGCAACCGGCAAGCACGAATCTTGTCCACAGGGAGTAGTGTTTTCAAGTACCGAAGCTAACTCAAGCGTCTCAATCTAAGTGGGATAGAGGGTGAAAGGAAGTATAACTAAACTACTAAAAGTCTAAAACAAAGAAGACTTCAATTGCAATTAAACCTAAGGTAGACTAACTAATCAAGTAAAACCCTTACCTTCCCAAGTTATACTAGTATTCAAGAATGATCGGTTGCATCATTAAAGTCCATCCAAACCCTCTCTCAAGGGTCAATGGGCTAGTCTAATTGTTCTAACCACCTTTTTCATGGGATTAGTTCAATTAAACTACAAGATTTACAACTCTTGACCTAGCTAGCGATTGAGACTATTTTCATATCCCAATCCCAGCTATTCACTCTACCCACATTAGACAATCAACTTCACATTTCAACATAAGTCAATTGCCCCAAAATATGGATGAAAGCTCTTTCAAATATTTCATCGAACACATGATGGATGTGAGAGAAAATCCTAAATTCTAGCATAAACAAGAGGGGTAAATGTCTAATTAAGATCAATTAGTCATCAAAAGGCTAATTACAATCAAAGATTACAACTTTACTTACAACTAGCCATTCAAAAGGGAAGCAATGTAAGAACTAACAAACTACTAAACAAAACAAGAAACATGAAACTAAAGAGAAGGGAAGAAGAGAAACTTAGCCATGAATAACGAAATCGAAAATCTTGTGCATTGCATACAATAATCTAGTCTAAATTATTCACCCCTTAATGGGATTTTTGTGGCTAGTAGAAACCCTGAAAACTTTAGGGAGAAGTGCTCTGGAAAAAGATAAAAAATCTCCCCCCAAAACTAGCCGAAAAGCAGTTTAAATAGCAAAGTCTGCCACGGCACACGACCGTGCCTCGACGCACGGCCGTGCACCAGCCCAGCCAGCCAGTGCGCAACTTCTGGTCCTGCGGCACGGTCATGTGCCTTTCAATTAAGCTTTTTTGTGCTTTTGGGGCTTGTTAGATCTCTATTCTTCCTTGTAATTCGTTCCTAAAGCTGTCATTTCTAGCAAAACTCAAAAATTTCTCCTGAAAGTAAGACAAACCACTTTATGAGCGCAATCAAAGCAAAGGAAGTAAAGCTGACCCTTTCTCATCTAGATTGACATAAAAAACAATGAGAAACATGAATCAAATGAGAGCTGAAATGATGTTAAAACAGAGACTTATCACTCCTCCACACTTAGCTATTTGCTCCTCCTCGAGCAAAACAAAGAAAAACTAGCCTAAATACTCAACTCACTTTCGCAGGAATCGCGGTTGCATCTAGAATATGCAACAAGTTCTTTAAACCTCTTGGTTCCCCCAAATGGACGAGTAAGGTCTTGTGAGGGTTTGCAAAAGATATACCCACAAAATCTTGAAAAAGAAAAAGAAAAGGCGAAAGAAAAATAGAAAATCTTTTTTGGGTTTACAAACAAAGCACAACTGTATACAAGGTAGAAAAATGCACAATTCTAACCAACTAAATCACCCTTGTAATAAAGACATTAGCTCGCATACAAACAGAATGTACATATCAAGAGTCTTAATCCCTACGGATGACATCGAAACACCAATTTTTCACCCAATAGTACATCAAGGCTTTGAATCCTTCCTAGTGCTCAGTGTGCTAGTGCATCATCATCCTAGGACTTAGGCTTGCTAGAATTAAACTCAATCTCACTTGACTGACACACACACACCACATGATTGACTTATTAACATGGAAAGCAAGCTTTCCCAGAAGTAGTATTGTCTTAAAGGGTGGCACCCAGTAGCGCATGTCTCAAAGAAATATTTGTCATTCCAAACTGTTTTTTTGTCTTTTTTTTTTTTTGACAGCCAACCATCTGGAGGATTACTCATTTTCATGGTCAAATTCCACGAGTTGTGCGAGTTACAAGCTGTTAACTTGCCAGATCTCTCAGACAATGAAGGATTACTCAAGTTCTTGACTAATATGTCTGTTAGTATATTTCCCATAATGACGCAAAGCGACAGTCGTGTCCTAATAATAATCGGAGACAATAGAGGTCTTCTCCTGTATGTCCTTGTAACAATAGAAATGGTGTTAGGATTATTATCAGAGTAACAGTATAGCGGAAGCGATAGGATGCAATAGAAAATCAGAAATTCAATCAACAAAACAACAGAACAATAGGAAGAGAACAAGAACATAGGAATTTAACGTGGAAAACCCAATGTGAGAAAAACCATGGACGACAACAGCACCAAAACAATCCACTTTGAGCAGGAAAGTACACCACGATCACAATCACCTCAGTGATTCGATCTAAGAGCAGACTTACAATCTGTCTCTATTGTAATCTCTCGTAAACTACTTTTACCTCTCAATGTGTTTATGAGTACAGGAGTATTTTAGAACCTAGGCCTGACCCTCCTTTTATAGGGCCTGAAAAATAGGGTTTTCCCCCCCTTGGAAAAGCCCTAGCCGCTGCAGAGAAAACACCCTCAACGCCAAACCCTAGCTGCAAAAACAAGGCGGCAAAAAATTGGCCGGGGCACGACCGTGCCACGTGGCACGACCCCCCCGTGCCACTTTGCTGTTTGCTCCGTCTTCGTCTCTTCATCTTGGCACGCCCATGTCTGTGCAGCATGGGCTCCCCATGCCGATACTCGAGATTTTGGGCCATAAAACCCAACAATCTCCACCTTGGACCAAAATCTCCAATCACTGTTCTCTGACTCCGTCATCACACCCCGAAGGGTGACGCCCCTTCTAAGGGGCAATGCCCCGAAGGGCGCTCAGATACTGCGAATACCAACTAAGTCCAAGCAATGCTTGAACTTAGCTCTGGGAGATGACTTATATGAACTTTCCTTCATATAACTTGTCACAGTAGATTCCTGCAAGACATAGAGGCCTCCTTGCCTCAAACTCTTCAGCAGAATCCTACTGCCCTTTGAGACCTTCAGAACTCCACCTTCAGCTGAATATTTGCACCCTTTGGATTTAAGGGTGCCCAACGAGATGAGGCTACGCTTCAAGTCAGGAACATGAAGAACATTCGATAAAGTCTTGACAATACCATCATGAGTCTTGATTTTAACAGTACCGATTCCAGTTACATTACATTGGGCATTATTGCCCATGTGAACAACAGTTGAGTCAACTGGATCATATGTTGAAAACCAATCCTTGTGAGGACACATATGATAGGTACACCCAGAATCAAGAATCCAATCAGAATCGCTCCCCCCTTCAGTAGAGGTAGCAAATAGAACGTCACTATCAGAATCAGATTCAGCAAACGAAGTTTCAGCAGGCTCCTGAGAATTATCTTCCTCTTTCTCCTTCTTCTTTTGCAGTTTCCAGCAGTTAGCAACAATATGACCCAATTTACCACAGTAATTGCAGGTCTTACCAGCATGAGTTTTTTTAGACTTAGAGCGGTTCTTACTCCTATTACCGTTCCCCTTTTCAGTTGTTGTACCCCTTACTGCTAATCCCTCAGCAGAATTAGCATGAATGTCAAGATCAAACTTCTCCTTAGACAACAGGTTTGACTTAACATCCTCAAACAATATAGTATTAGAATTACTATATAGCATAATCTCCTTAAAGTGTTTATAAGAAGGGGGTAACGACACAACAAGCAAAATAGCCTTATCTTCATCCTCAATTTTCACATCTAGACCCTCCAAGTCAACAAGAATAGAGTTAAACTCATTTAAATGCTTTTGGACAGGGGTACCTTCAGCCATACGAAAGGTATACAACCTTTCATTCAAACGAATCTTGTTGGCGAGACTCTTCGTCATGTAGAGTTCCTCCAGCCGAGCCCAAAGATCCACCGCAGTTGTCTTATCAAGCACCTCTCGCAAGACAGGTGGTGCTAAGCATAACTGTATGGCTGAAACTGCCTTCAACTCCAGTTCCTTACATTCGTCCTCCGTCAACGACCCACGCTACTTCTTCTGTTCTTCAGCCCATTGCTCATCTGTTGTCTTTTCGGGTTTGACATGAGGTCCCTTCAGGACCTTCCACAACCCGTGCTGGATGAGAACCGCTCTCATCTGCACCTTCCACAGATTAAAACTAATCTCTCTGTCGAACTTCTGAATATCTACCCTCACGATAGAAGACATCCTATAACCTGAGCTCTGATACCACTTGTTAGGATTATTATCAGAGTAACAGTATAGCGAAAGCGATAGGATGCAATAGAAAATCAGAAATTCAATCAACAAAACAACAGAATAATAGGAAGAGAACAAGAACACAGGAATTTAACGTGGAAAACCCAATGTGGGAAAAACCACGGACGGCGACAGCACCAAAATAATCCACTATGAGCAGGAAAGTACACCACGATCACAATCACCTCAGTGATTCGATCTAAGAGCAGACTTACAATCTCTCTCTATTGTAATCTCTCGCAAACTACTTTTACCTCTCAATGTGTTTATGAGTACTGGAGTATTTTAGAACCTAGGCCTGACCCTCCTTTTATAGGGCCTGAAAAATAGGGTTTTCCCCCCTTGGAAAAGCCCTAGCCGCCGCAGAGAAAACACCCTCAACGCCAAACCCTAGCCGCAAAAACAAGGCGGCAAAAAATTGGCCGGGGCACGACCGTGCCACGTGGCACGGCCCCACCATGCCACATGGCACGACCGTGCCACGTGGCACGGCACCCCCGTGCCACTTTGCTGTTTGCTCCGGCTTCGGCTCTTCATCTTGGCACGCCCGCGTCTGTGCAGCATAGGCTCCCCGTGCCGATACTCGAGATTTTGGGCCATAAAACCCAACAAATGGGTTTGTCAGTAGAGAACCAGTTCGTGCTGTATGAAGGTAATGGTCTTGCACTTATGTTGGATTAGATTTATCACGTAACAATCTTAGTGGTCTCACTCCGCCAGAACTAGAAGACCTGTGGCATGTTTATTCATTAAACTTGGGGCATAACAGCTTAGTAGGGTCCATTCTCGGTAGCTTCTCTAATATCAGTGAAACAGAGAGCTTAGACCTTTCCTACAACAACCTTAGTGGCATGATTCCAGAACAATTGGTCTAGCTTGACTTCTCGGGGATCTTCAATGTTTCATGCAGTAACTTGACTGGGAGAACTCTTAATGCAGGACAGTTTGCGACTTTCAGTGATATATAACTACCTCAGAGACCCCGGACTTTGTGGCCCGCCCCTGAATAATTCCTGCAATCCACTTGCAGCCAATGTACTGCCTTTCCCTGCCAGCACTATCACCAAAGAAGACGGAGATGTGGGATGGCTTGCGCTACAAGACTTCTTATGGAGCTTTGGCATGATGGCTTACATTGCATTCATGGCTAGGCATCAATCCACCGGGGCAAGAGGTATAGTTTGATTTGTTGAGTGGCATCTTCTTTGGTGGTTGCTTTGATTTGGACATATTTAGTACTCAATGATCCTTTTCTTTGATGTTATATATCCAGTATGGTGCTATGCTTGTATGTTGTCCTGATCTAGTAGCAGTAATACATATTTATTTGACTTCTTATATGTGAAGTGAAGGGATGAGTAATTCTAAGATGCTTAGAGAAATCAGAGGTCAAGGATTAATCTCTCAAATCTGAAGCGTATCAAATCCCAAGTCAGTAGAAAATAGCTCAGGGACTCCCAGCTGCATTCAACCTGTTTTAACAGTCTGCCTCTTGTTATCTTTTGTCCAACTCATTCAAATTTGGCGAAGCCATTTTAAGCCAATACCCCGGCTCACATGGAGCGTAGCCTTTCTAAAATCCAAAGCAAAAGCAACGAAGTTTCTTGGTAAGAAAACTGAACAGACAATGAGGAATCCAATTGGCAGATGGAAGGAGGCAAACAGCTAACAGTTAACAGCTGTTTGCCAAATAGGGCTATTGAACATTCATCATGGAAAATAGTTGAGAGTCAATTGCATGAATCCAAAGAAGACCTTTCAAAGTACTAACTCAATTTTGCGTCTACTAGCACACGGCATACTTTTCATCATTCATATGATTCAATTGACCTCCAAACAAGACTTTAATGTCTGTCCATGTAAAATATATATATTTTTTTATATCTAACAATATGAACAAAAGTTGTAAAGCTCTCATTTTGAATTGCAGTTAACTATGAGGAGGGGCTGGCGAAAATATGTGCTATGGATGCTATTGGCATCTCTTATTTGGGCGTGCAATGGAGAAGGTTGCATCGAAGAGGAAAGGGTTGCTTTACTTAATCTCAATTCCTACATGAAATCTCATGTGGATCCAAAGTGTACAGAGTACTTTGGTGGGTTAGACTATGGAGAGGAAGACAAATATAATTGTTGCTCTTGGAGGAGGGTTCGTTGCAACCCAACCACCCAATGTGTAGCCGAGTTGGATCTCAAATCTATGCATGTGGTTATAGTGGGAGGTGAAAAACCTTGGATATTCAATGTAACAGTGGTACAGCCTTTTTGGGAACTCACAAGCCTTGATCTATCATACAACGTCTTTGGTAGTTTGGCTGAAAAAGATGGTGTGTGTTATCGATATGCATGTAGCTAGTGTCATACTCAAACTTCCTGTGCAACTTTTCTACTATTTTCCTGTGTGATTATGTCTTTTCATTACTTCTTAAATTCCACAAGGTTGGGCAACACATATCTGCATCAAGCCTTTTGAGATTGTGCGGAAGTTTCCAGTATTGCATTCTTTCCTTGTAGTAACTCTAATTCTGAGATCAATCTTTTTCCTTTCTTCATCAGGTTCCACAAGATTATCAACATTGAAGAATCTACAATCTTTGGTGTTGAATGGATATAATGAAACTGGTCAAATTTTCTTGAGCGATCTTGCTGTACTTAAGAATTTGCCTCTAACCTCCTGGAATTTGAAGGAGTCCACCTTGCAAGGTAAGTTTTGAGGTTTCGTGCTTGGGAATCTAAGCAGAGCACATCAGTAACTTATGATTCCGCTCCCGTGGCTTTGGTTTGGCAGGGATAGAGAATCTGAGAGAGCTGCAAGTACTGGATTTGAGCAACAATCATTTGGGTAGTCCCATCTTCTAAAGTAAGGCACTGAAGTACTGAAAAACAATGAAAAATGAAATCTAGTCTGATGCACATAATTGACAATCAGATGTATTTTTTTCCTTTTTTTTTTATAAGGCTGTATTTTGTATCCTAACTGACGTGTAATGATATTGTCTGGGAACCATTGATGACATAGCAGTTTACGACCATAAGCCAGATGTGTTGATGTAGAGCAAGTTCACATTCACTTGCTTTTATACCCTTTCAAATTTGCATCAGAAGTCTTTAGCGCCCCTAGACTAAGCTCACCACCCCCTTGAAAGACAGACACAAATTTGGGAGAGCTGCAAGGACAAGTTAAATTTACATTTCAAAGTTTTTTAATTTTCATTATCAGTGTTGATATTTTAATTGCAGCCAAAACAATACCTTTTGCTTCTTGCAGGTCTTTGTCAATTGAAGAATCTTTCTGAGTTACATCTATAGCAGAATCATTTAAGTGGTAGTTTGCCTTCGTGTCTTCAAAACCTATCATCCCTACTGGTTCTTGATCTCTCATATAATCGGATAAATAGATGGTTCCAAGATATACCCTTTAATCTTGTATCCCTTGGGGACTTGTATATGTCAAACAACAATCTCAAAGTGACCGTTGTTACCCAATATTTTCCCAAATCTTGCTTCCTTGGAGCAGTTGGACCTCGCAGATAACAATTTTGAATCCAAATTCTCCTTGAATTCCTAGGGCAGCCTCTCAAGCTTCAATTTTTGGATCTTTCGAGGAGCCAGTTACGAGTTGAAATTGAAGGTTTATCATGGTATCCTTCATTTCAGTTGCAGTACCTAGGCTTACAAGCATGCAATTTGAACTGGTCGGAAGGGACTATGGCTAAGTTTTTGTCAAGGCAAAACAATCTAAGTTACATTGATCTCTCAGACAATAACTTGGCTGATTCTTTTGCCTCTTGGCTATTAGGTAATGAAACTCTGCTTACAGACTTAGACAGGGAGAATGACTCAGCTACATTGCCCTTGTATTTTCGACATTCCTTGGACACCTTAATAATATCAGGTAACAATTTTCACAGTGAGCTGCCTGGAAACGTAGGCTTCTTATTTCCCCAGCTCACATCTTTAAATGTGTCGAGATGCCATTTAGAAGGATCTATTCCAGCTTCTTTAGCCCACATGAGTCAACTCCATGTGTTGGATCTGTCTTTCAACAACTTGTCAGGGGCATTGCCAAGAGGGTTGCTCAGTAACACATCCTTGGGGCTATTGCAACTGAATGACAATAACTTACGAGGGGAAATAATACCTGAAGATATGAACCTGCCATTGCTATCGAAGTTGAAGCTAAACAACAATCTTTTTAGCGGAACCATCAAGGATGCTCTATGGAATAGTCCGAGTTTATTATTCTTAGATATATCTGTTAGGAAAATATTAGAGCAACAACAATAGTGGAAGCGATAGGATGAGTTAGAGATTCAGAAATTCAAGTAGAATAACAGAAACAGAAATAAGAAGATAAGAGATTTAACGTGGAAAACCCAATGCAGGAAAAAATCACGGACGGCGACAGCACCAAAACAATCCACTATGAGTAGGAAGAATACAACACGATGACAATTACCACAGTGATTTGATCTAAGAGCAGAATTACAACTTCTCTCTTATAATCTCTCACAAAGTACTTCTACCTCTCAATGTGTTTATAAATACTGGAGTGATTTTAGATCCTAGGCTTGACCCTCCTTATATAGGGTCTGAAAAATAGGGTTTTTCCCCTTAGGATGAAACCCTAGCCACCAGGGAGAAAACTCCCCCGGACAAAACCCTAGCCGCCAAACAGAAGAGGCGGCAAAATAACACGTGGCACGACCGTGCCACAAGGCACGGCCACCCAGTGCCACATGGCATGATCGTGCCACGTGGCACGGCACCCCCGTGCCGTTTTTCTGCCTGTTTCGTCGTCTGCTCCTTTGTCTTGGCACGCCGGTGCTCGCGTGGCGTAGTCCCACCGTGCCGGTACTCGAATTTTGGGCCATAAAACCCAACAATCTCCACCTTGGACCAAAATCTCCGAACTCCATCGCTATCATCGCACCTCGAAGGGTGACGCCCCCTAAGGGGCAATGCCCCGAAGGGCACTCAAATACTGTGAATGCCAACTGAGTCCAAACAATGCTTGAACTTAGCTCTGGGAGATGACTTATGTGAACCTTTCTTCATATAACCTGTCATAGTATATGCCTGCAAGACATAGAGGCCTCCTTGCCTCAAACCCTTCAGTAGAATCCGACTGCCCTTCGAGACCTTCAGAACTCCACCTTCAGCTGAATATTTACACCCTTTGGATTCAAGGGTGCCCAACGAGATGAGGTTACGCTTCAAGTCAGGAACATAACGAACATTCGATAATATCCTGACAACACCATCATGGGTCTTGATTTTAACAGTACTGATTCCAGTTACATTACATTGGGCATTATTGCCCATGTGAACAACAGTTGAGTCAACTAGATCATATGTTGAAAACCAATCCTTGTGAGGACACATATGATAGGTACACTCAGAATCAAGAATTCAATCAGAATCGCTCCCCCTTTCAGTAGAGGTAGCAAACAGAATGTCACCATCGAATCAGATTTAGCAAACGAAGCTTCTGCAGGGTCATTAGAATTATCTTCTTCTTTCTCCTTCTTCTTTTGCAGTTTCCAACAGTTAGCAATAATATGACCCAATTTACTATAGTAATTGCAGGTCTTACCAGCATGAGGATTTTTAGACTTAGAATGGTTCTTACTCCTATTACCGTTCCCCTTTTCAGTTGTTGTACCCCTTACTACTAATCCCTCGGCAGAATCAGCATGAATGTCAAGATCAAACTTCTCCTTAGACAACAGGTTTGACTTAACATCCTCAAACGATATAGTATTAGAATTACTATATAACATAATCTCCTTAAAATGTTTATAAGAAGGGGGTAACGACACAACAAGTAAAATAGCCTTATCTTCATCCTCAATTTTAACATCTAAATTCTCCAAATATACCAGAATAGAATTAAATTCATTCAAGTGTTTTTGGACAGGAGTACCTTCAGTCATACAAAAGGTGTACAACCTTTCCTTCAATCGGATCTTGTTGGCTAGACTCTTCGTCATGTAGAGTTCTTCTAGCCGAGTCCAAAGATCAATAGCAGTTACCTTGTCAAGTACCTCTCGGAGAACGTGAGGTGCCAGACACAGTTGTATGGCTGACACCGCTTTCAGCTCCAGTTCCTCCCATTCGTCCTCCGTCAGCGACCCACGTCGCTTCTTTACATCTTCAGCCCACTGTTCTTCTGTCATCTTTTCAGGTTTAACATGAGGTCTCTTTAGAACCTTCCACAACCTATGTTGGATGAGAACAACTTTCATCTGCACCTTCCAGAGATTAAAGCTAATCTCCCCATCGAATTTCTGAATATCTACCCTCATGATAGAAGACATCGTGAACTATAGCTCTGATACCACTTGTTAGAAAAATATTAGAGCAACAACAATAGCAGAAGCGGTAGGATGAATTAGAGATTCAGAAATTCAAGTAGAATAACAGAAACAGAAATAAGAAGATAAGAGATATAACGTGGAAAACCCAATGCGGGAAAAAAATCAAGGACGGTAATAGTACCAAAACAATCCACTATGAGTAGGAAGAATACAACACGATCACAATCACCACAGTGATTTGATCTAAGAGCAGAATTACAACCTCTCTCTTGTAATCTCTCACAAAGTACTTTTACTTCTCAATGTGTTTATGAATACTGGAGTGATTTTAGATCCTAGGCTTGACCATCCTTATATAGGGCCTGAAAAATAGGGTTTTTCCCCTTAGGATGAAACCCTAGCCGCCAGGGAGAAAACTTCCCCGGACAAAACCCTAGCCGCCAAACAGAAGAGGCGGCAAAACAACACGTGGCACGACCACCCAGTGCCACACGGCACGACCGTGCCACGTGGCACGGCACCCCGTGCCGTTTTTCTGCCTATTTCGTCGTCTGCTCCTTTGTCTTGGCACGCCCGTGCTCGCGCAGCGTGGTCCCACCGTGCCGGTACTCGAATTTTGGGCCATAAAACCCAACAATATCCAACAATATGGTCACGGGCTCGCTTCCTAGTTGGATAGCCAATTTCTCCCAGTTGGACACGCTATCTGTTTCAAGAAACAGTATGCAAGGCCAAATTCCCACCGAAGTATGCAAACTCCAGTATCTGCGATATTTGGACCTCTTCGAAAACAGCTTCACTGGATCCATACCTTCATGCTCAAATTTTTATTCTTTGATCAGTTTTATGTTTTTACAACATAACAGCTTCACAGGAGCTATGCCAAGTGCATTGTCAAGTGGTTCACAGTTAATGGCAGTCGATCTGAGCTATAATAAACTTTCAGGTGGCATTCCATTATGGATCAACAACTTATTGGGGTTGCAGGTACTGAAACTTGGTGCAAACAATTTCCATGGTCATATTCCAAATGAGTTGTGTCATTTACAAGATGTTGCCATATTAGATCTCTCACACAACCAACTATCTGGAAGGCTACCGATGTGATTTTTTAATATGTCTTTTGGTAGCAGAATCATTTCTGCAAACTACATTGCAAATATGGATATTGAAGGAAATGTTCCAAATGTAGCTGAAGATATGGAATTGCTGGTAAAGAATCAGTACCTTTCTTATACTGGCGGTATTCTCGAACTTATGTCAGCATTGGATTTGTCCAGCAACAAACTCAGTGGACTGATTCCACTGGAATTGGGAGACTTGCAACATCTTCACTCGTTGAACTTGTCGCACAATGGCTTAATTGGTTCCATTCCAAGCAGCCTGTCTAATCTAAAAGCAGTAGAAAGCTTAGACCTTTCCTTCAACAACCTAAGTGGTATGATTCCGATTCAACTAGCTGACCTTACCTTCTTGGCAGTCTTCAATGTGTCATACAACAACTTGATAGAGAGAGCACCGAAGACAGGACAATTTGGGAATTTTGATGAAAGAAGCTATCTCGGAAACCCTGGCCTTTGCTTGTCAATCCTATATAAATCCTGCAACCCAGTCCCAACTAGTGCATTGCCTTCTCCTACTAGTACTACCCTTGAAGAAGACGGAGATGAAGGCGGCTTTTACATGGAAGACTTCTTATGGAGCTTTCGCATGACATCTTTCATTGCATGTGTGGAAACAATTGTGGTGCTAGCCATCCAATGGCGGGAATCATGGTCTAACCTTGTGGAGTGGCATCTTCTTTGGTGGCTACTTTAGACCAATTTGTACTCAATCATCTCTTTCTTTGATTTGCTTGAAGAAACCGGGGATGTAGCACTATTATCCATGAGACCGCCATCGTATAGTGCTTGATTTGTACTCAATCATCTCTTTCTTTGATTTGGACAAAGGTGCTAATCCCCAAAAGCATGAAGCGTGGTGCTGTGGTAATTGAACATAGGGCAATAGAGGGAACATAATAGGTATAAAGCATTGCACGCATATATGCATACATACGGAGCAACTGAGCAAAAGGAAAATTTCCCATGAAACATAAGTCGTACGATTTTTATCAGTTGATGATTTTAACCAACTAAGATTAAGCCAACACGAATTTAAGCTTAGAAAATCTTGTAGCTGCTTGCATTTTGACCTCTGATGTACCTCATATACTTTTTTTCATAGAGAACATGATACTTTAAAATTGTAGTACTAATTCGTAAGCCTCAATCTTATGGTTAACTCATAACACTTAATAATAAATATCCATGTTTTGTAAATACAAGTAATAAATCTTAGTCTGAAAGGTTCTAATACTATGTAATCGACTTAGCTAAATAAGTTCAAATTCATAGTTGAAGACTTAAGAATACACACTCACCATGTACACCGTTAATACTTGATTGTTTCAACTGAATGCCATTCGACTTACAGATACAGCGTCTCCAGGTACATGCATTCCTATACTGCAGAGAAATGCTCTAAAATATGCCCAATACCAGAGTCTGGCATATTACCCTTCATCCTGTGATCGAGAGCTAACTGATCGAAGACGAAAAGGTGGAGATGAAATCAGATACCCACAAAGATATAATGGGAGTAGTTTTCAATAATAAGCCTTCATTTGCATGGGCCTTCCTAGCCTCTTTTTTAATGTAGCTGTATTAATCAAGCTAGTCACTACCCCACACTGCTAAACTTCCCATGTAACTATTTTCAAGGCAAATTATTCCAGGTTCTTTTGCCAACTTCTAAGTGCTTCAAGTTTTACATCTTTCACAAAACTGATTGGAAGTCCATGCTGAAGATTCATCGAAGATTCGTCTTGGAGGTCCTCATTTCAATTGCAATCTTCAGCTTTAATCCTCGAATGACCTGAATCATGATACTTCGGGTATGGGGTCGAAGTTCCCAAATCAAAGTTATAAATAGAAATAGGGCAATACTGTTTGCATTGTATTCCTAACTAACTTGCATGGAGTAGACTTTCTGAACATAAAAATGGGGGGAATGAAATTAGAATCAAGCAATAAACACTTACATACAGAGCAATAAAACAAAAGGGAAAATTTCTCGAGAAATGAAAATTATACCATTTTCATTAGTATATGATGGGATCAATCTATCTATGCTTAAGGTTCCTTTATATGATATTCAAGTGATTCAAATTGTTAAATTTTCATATAAATTGAGTCTTCAACAAAGAGTCATATATATAAGCTCAAGTGAGATTCTATTTCAAAACTTTTTGGCAATAGGTGGAGTAACTCACAGGCTTATATGCATGCTCAAGCCCTTTAATTTTATCAATGTGGGATATACCCCACTTTCACATTCTTTGTATTTTATCAAATGTGGGACAATATCCACTTTCATCTCCAACACGCTCTCTCATGTGTGGGCTACTAACCAGGCCCAACACGTGCATACAATTTTAATCAAACGGAGAAGGTGACACTTTAAGTTGAGCAACCCGCTTGATGCCATGTTAAATTTTCATATAAATTGAGTTTTCAACAAAGAGTCATACATATAAGCTCAAATGAGGTTTCATCCCAAAATTAATTGGCAATGGGTGGAGTAACTTACAGGCTTATATGCATGCTCAAGTCCTTTAATTTTATTAAAATGGGACATATCCCACTTTTATATTCTTTGTATTTTATCAATGTGTGACAATACCTACTTTCATACTCCAACACAAATGAAGCTAGATTGCTGGTTGTATGTGTATGCATGCTGCAAAGGTTCCTTTGTACGTTATGCAATAATTCAACATCTGGGGGTGTGGAGTTTCTAACTTAAGACCTCTCTCTCTCCCATAAAGGCTTGAAAACTATATAACCAGTTCAAGCGAAGTTTAAATTCGTTGTTGAAGATTCAGGAATATACATTTACTATTTGAATTGAGTGCTTTGACAGATGCCATTTCTCTTGGTAACTGTGTTCCTATACTGCAGAAAAAATATATACCCAAAAATGTGCATAGAAAAATTCTATTTCGAACCGCATAGTTTGGTGTAAATAATTTTTGGAACCTATAACTTTAGAAATGATTTTTAGGTCCATCCAGGTTTGGTGCAAATAATTCTGGAACCAATTTGTGCCAAACTATCTTTTTTAATTGCAAAGAGACGCCTAAACTTTTAAAAATTGCATCTTTAGCCCAATACTTAAAAACTTAATTTCGAAACTCTAAAATTTGCTTACGTGGGTTTATGCTCATAGGTACTAGTCGACGTCCTCTTTCATTTGGTATCAGAGCCACGTGACCAAAAATAATTAAGAGAATTAAGCGTAATTTGAAGCTAATTAAGCTAATTAATTGTATTTAATACTTGAATCCCCACCGTCTTGTCCTGCACCTAATTATTCTCATATTGTACACTCTTCAAAGGGTATCACCTCTGTAGCACCTCAGTTAAACTATATCACGGATATAATTTTAGAATTAAAAGCTGAATTAACTAAAATTAAGACTGAGCTTAAGGAGATTAAAAAGCAAGTAACAGTTATCGATCTTTCTTTAATCAACGAAATTATGCATAGCGGAAAATCTGATTTAAGTATTAGCTCTCCTTTTCAGCATAAATATCCTTTTCAAAATCCAAAAAACAAAAATTCATTTCCTTTGCACGAGATAATAGTTCAAAAAGAAATAGAAGAAAAATCAACGTCTGAAAAAGCAGGAAAACAAGAAGGCAATGGGGTATAAATTGCTTAATATTGAAGAATTACAAGATCTGTTTGATAAAGAATAAAATCCAGAAGAATTAAACAAAATCATGGGTGCCATAGTCGATAAGCAAGAGGTTTTATCTGATAATGAAGAGACTCATAACGTCCATTTAGAAGAAGAAATATATCAGCAAATGAACCCGATCAAACTCGAAGATCTTAATGTTATACTATTAGAAGAGATTAGAAGAAAACTAGATAAAAAATATGGTAAGATGGAAATTGACGACGAGATAAATGAGATTGGTGAAGAACTTAACATAGATGAAATTGAGTCCAATCTAGTACGTAATGTGGTTCCTAAACTTGAAGAATTTGGTGAATCATCTAGAAGAAATACCTATTTCATAAGGCCTATGTATATTCCAGCAGGACATACTACCAATTTTTCTTTCGGGTTTGTCCCAAAGAAAACTACGACTTTTGAAGAAATTGGACTGACTCTAATTAGTCAAACTGGGTACATCTTAAACATAAATGGAGCTCGTAATTGAAAAGAAATATTTAAACACTGGAAAAGAGGTATGAATAGCATCCTAAATTTGAATACTACTTGGACTGCCACAAATTTTTTTAACTACATTGAACATAATTTCTCTGGCATTGTAGCTGACTGGTATGATTCATTAAATAAAGATGGTAAAAATGCATTAAAAACGATGAAAACACCGGCAGTAATGTTTAGAAATTTATGTAAAGAAATTAAAACTGAATTTATCAGAGCAAAACTTGATTCTGAAGAAAAGGTTAGAGAATGGCAAAGAAAGATTAATAATATAGAACTATGGGATATGAGATATCTGAAAAATTATATTGCTGAATTCAGTCAATATTATTACAAAATTGGTCATAATGAAACTAATCTTGAAAAAGTAGATGTCATTGATACCCTTGGTGCAAGAATTTCTTATTTAAGAACATGGGTAAATGATCAATGTCTTGATCTCAAAAAGCAAAAGAAAATGAAGAAATAATTCCTTGCTTGCTGGAATTCTTCTCATCAATGGGAAAAAGATCCTGAAAAGAGAAGAAAAAGAAAATTCTATAAGAAGAAGAGTTTTAACAAGCAAAAGAGAGAAAAATATAAAAGAAAGTATTATACAAACCAAACTCTAAAAAACGTAGATTTTTTAGAAAAGCTGTTTACTGTCCAGCAAGAAAAAACAATTGCAAATATTGGGCATGTGGAGAAGTAGGTCATTATGCTAATAATTGCAAAAATAGAAAAAATAATAAGCTTATTGAAACTTTGGAGGGTCTAAATTGCGTTGAACTTAGCGAAGACGAAGCACTAGATCTGGCTGTTAAAAACAATAAGGGAATAGTTGAGATTGTATTAGAAGATGAATATGAAGAAAGCATGAAGAAATTAGTCATATGATGGAAAGTAGTTCAATTAGCCTTGCTGATCTTCAAAGAGAAGAGTACGTCGTAGATAATGATCACGAAGAGGTAAAAGGTGATTGGGTAACTCCCATCATCCAGAAAGATCTGACCTATAAAAAGTCTATCTTTCAATTCAAAAGTAAGTATGTATGTGAAATGATGGAAGGAGATATGGAGATAAAAGACTGTGAGTACGATGTGATAGAGGTTAACATTATTAATTAGGAAAATATCCTTACGCAAAACAAAGATAAAAATACAGGTATATCCATATTGGAAGTGTCCAAGTGCAAATCACTCCATTACAATATTATGGCAAAGATATTAATCTTTATGCTTTGCTTTGTGACATCAGGCATATGAAGTTCAATAATCAAATCATCACTAAGATTAAGACTAATTTATGCAATGTATCTATCGGATTCAATTGCAGACCTGAATATTATGTGAGTCTAAAAGATGAATTTGTTAAGAACTTCCTATCGCTTAAGATAAAAACAGTTAGTATGGACATAAAGAAAGGAGGAAACCCACTAAGAATATTTTGGAAGATAATTTACAAATTAGACAATACCATAGACCCAAAAACTAAGGTAACAATGATAGAAGTAGAGAAATTTGAGAGTCCTATCCCAGTGCAGAAGATCCAAAGAATAAAATCCATTTCGCAGGAGATCCAAATTGATAGGTCATGGATTTCTAGTTTTGCCAATCCCACAAAGATTAATAAGAAAAATGTTATAAAGATTGACGAGGAGGGTAAAATTACTATCAAACCTCAATTGTTGAGAAGTATAAGTGCAAGAACAGAATGGGGAGAAGGTTCTTCATCCACTAAAGAAGAGCTTAAAGAAGATGATACAATAAGTATAACCAATGAAATGAGTAGAATGAGTTTTGAACCCGCAAGACATAGTCTGGATCAAAGTATGAGTCTAGATAGAAAAGTAATTGGATACAAAACCAGAATTGTGAGTGAACCAATTTACGAAGATGAATTACTCAAGAATATGGCTATGGAGGCATGCTATAAAATTACTAATACAAATCCTAATAGTATTTATATCCCATTAAATGTGTGCTTAGAAGGATATAATAAATATGAATTGGGTGTCTATATAGATAGCAGTTGTTTTGTCTGTTTTGGAAAAAGATCGCTGTTCCTAGAATTTATGTGGAGAAAAGCCAAAAATCTTTTACAGGTAGGATAGCTGATAACAGCATTATGAATCATAATAAAGCCATAGAAAGATTACCCATAGCAATAGGAGGAGTTCAATGTATTATACCAGTCCTATGGGCTACTGATCAACCATCACATGATATGATTATTGAAAATAATTTTCAAAGGCTATATTCTCCATGCACACAGACTAAAAATCAAATAATATTCACAATAAATGGTTATTCGATTCCTATTGATAAGCTAAGTGAGGCTTACACTCATCAAAAGATTGAGTTTACGTGCAACCAGCATGGTGAGAAAGTAATACCTGCACAATGTGAGATAGTACTTACAATCTCACTACTTCAATTATCCATTAAAGAGCAAATTGTTGAACAACAAGAGCAATTATGTAAAGAACTCTATTATGACAATCCTCTAAAATTTTGGGATAAAGATAAGACATTTACAAAAATTACTTTGTTAAATCCCAACACTATTATACAAGTCAAACAAATGGTGTATACACACCAAGATATTCAAGAATTTGATAAGCAAATTAAAGAGCAATTAGATAAAGGGTTAATCAAAAATAGTAAGAGTCCTTATACTAGTCACACTTTTATGGTAAGAAATCATACAGAAGATAAAAGAGGAAAAGCGAGAATGGTAATTAATTACAAGAAGCTTAATGATAACACTGTTTTCAATAGTTATTATATTCCTAATAAAACTATCCTTTTCAATAGAATTCAGGGAGCCTCTTGATTCTCAAAAATGGATTGCAAAAGCGGATAATGGCAGATAAAAATAGACGAAGAAAGTATTCCATTAATTGCATTTAGTGCTCCGTAAGGACATTATGAGTAGATAGTCACGCCATTTGGTCTTAAAAATGCCCCTCAAATATTTCAAAGAAGAATGGATAACATCTTCAAAGATCTTAATCACTGTTACTTGGTTTACATTGACGACATCCTTATATTTTCTAAGACCATAAAATAACATAAAGATGATGTCTTAGCTCTCATCTAAAGATGCATTGATCATGGTATTATTTTTGGCAAGAACAAATGTATTTATGCAGAACAATAGATCGAATTTTTAGGATTAGAGATAAAAGTCGAACAAATTATCCTACAAAAGCATATTCTAGAAAAAACAGAAAATTTTCCTTAAAAAATTGAAGATAGAAAGCAATTAGGAAGATTGCTTAGATGTCTTACATATGCATCAGACTTCATTAAGGATTTAGCCAAGTCAAGAAAGACGTAAGCTGGACATGGACCACTAATGATACAAAGATTGTTCAGAATTTTAAAAAATTGTGTAAAAATCATCGTGTTTTTAATTTACCTAACGAAGAAGATTATTTAGTCTTTGAGACAGATGTCAGCAAAGAACATTGGAGTGCAGTGCTCAAAATTAAAGAAGGAGAAAAAGTTTGCAAATATAGTAGTGAAAGCTTTAATAATGCAAAATACAATTATCCTACTATAGAAAAAGAGATCCTTGCAGTCATAAGGGGAATTCAGAAGTTCTTAATTTTCTTAGCCCCAAAACCTTTTCTTGTCTGAATTGATGACAAAGAAAAACTCGGTTTTGTGAAAAAGAATTTATCAAATATACAAGCGCAAGGGCGACTCCTGCGTTCACAATTATAGCTTAACCAATTTTCCTTCTCTATTGAATATACACAGAGATCAAAGAACCCTTTGGCAGATAGTCTAACTCGAGAATTCGCCAATGGTGATCATCCGAGCAGAACTCCTGCCAGAAAAGGAGGAAATCCATGAGAAAATGCGAATACTACTAGAATGGGTGTCTCCTTCTAGTAAGGTTTTCATAGATAATCTAGAATTCTACACAGAAAGTAGATCACGCTTTGGTCTACTGTCGTGTGCTTATCAAACAGCCCAGAGATTTAGCCTTTTAAAGTTTCAAGTTAATTACCTAAGCTGTCCCTATGACATTCAAGAAAAAATAAGTTCTTATGTCCAAGAAAAATGGTTCAATGATTGGTATGCAACCTGCATCGACTATTATCATAACTCCTCTTATGATATATGGGAGTCCTAGAGCACTACAATTTACTTTCTTGATAGAGCTAGAGTTGGTGGTGTTAGCCTCCTAGCTAATACAGTCCCTCCAAAAGACCCTGTCATTAAAGTTTGGGAGTATGGAATGGTGCTTTACTTCATAGAGATTCCAGATCCTAAGTTGCATTTCTTCTTAAGGCTGACTAAGTTTTAACAGTGCATATTCAAAAGGATCCATTGGATTCGTACATCTCTAGAAGGTCCAACAAACGTCCCCCACAAAAGATATCTACACATTGAAGTGTATACTGCATTAATCGAGTGTGAAAATGGAAAAGCAAAACCAGCCTATTATCTTATTCAGATAATCGATTTCGATGATCCTAACGATGAGCGACAAGAATGGTTCCCAGAACGACAAGAGTTAGTTACTGCTCCAGCATTAGCCAGAGCTACTGGTTTTTATAATATTTATCATCAACTTTGGGCATTAATTGGACAAGGTAAGACAGTAATGCATTGCGGGACCACTACTTTCGTCTACCATAATGAGTTTAACAAATATATGAAAGTTGAAGGAGCCAAATCTGAAGACGTTTTTGATTATCTCTCTGATGTTGGAGCTAAAAAATTCTTATAAAAAAAAGGTAAAAAATATCTTCATAAATTATTTGAAAAGGGGGATCTAGAGCATCTTCAAGTTGATGAAGATTTTGATGAATACATGGATAATGATTGTGTGGAAAATATTGTTGGAAATGAAGGAATGTAGAATCTTAATATGAATGATTAATCTTGTCAAGCAGTAAAAGCTCTAAAAAGTTGCTTTACCAATTATTGTACTATTTTATCTGGTGTTCAGTCAGAAAAATAATATCGTCTACTGTAGCCATGTGTATTGTCAGTATGTAACTGTAGCCATGTGTAAAAGTAACTGTAGCCATGTGCATACTGTAGCCATCAGGGCATCCTAGGCAGCCTAACTCCTCTATAAAAGGAGAGACAGTGAGTTGAGAAGGGACAATGTCATTTGAGCATTCTTGAGTAAGAGAGAAGTTGAGTTTCTCCATTTCTCTGTGAGCAAACATCTCTAATGATCTTAGAAGTTTAAGTCCCTCTTCAATATTTCCGTTTTAATATTTTTCACCTTTAAGCTTTCAACGAAAGAAGTTTCCTAGTAGGGAACGTTATTCAATCGAACCTTATGTCTTAAATATTATAATTTCTTGACTAAAGTCTCACTATTCTTTAAAAAGATTAAAACTTGATTAGTGACTACGGTTTGAAGTAGAAAATGAAACAGATCTGTGCTGTGCTTGATCTAAGGGACGTATGGTTGAGATTAGTAATCTCTGTAAACCGAAAGTTAGAGGAACGCCGAAGTCCAGTGCTGACTAAGTTCAGGTAATGGTCAAAACTCTCTAATTGATTTTTAATTATTTTTGCTAAGCATAGTGCGCCTATAATCATGAAAATATAATATTTATGGTGTAAGTAGTAGATTGTAACAACTAGTACCAAAAAAAGTCATTAAAAGAAGCAAAAACACTGAAGATAAGCTTATTTGCACATCAGGGACCAATTTGCAGTTTTAAGAAAGTTGAGGGTTAGCTAACTAAATATTTGTGGTCGAGAAATAATTTACGCCAAACAATCGTACCCCAAAAACCATTTACACCAAAGTAAGGAGCCTCCTAAATATCTTTCTAAAATTGTGCGCTCCCCAAATTATTTCACCAAATCTCGAGTGATCGAAATGCCATTTATTCAAAGGTTTCATGTCTTGCTGCCCTGCTGAATGGACTCATTACCCAATAAATCTCAAGAATGCGAGGGTTTAGAATTAAATTATACAGGTAAATGTCAACACAAAAGTGACATTATAGTGTGATACATCAAGATTCTCTTTGCTCTATGATCATGAACTACTCAATGATGGAAGCGTAAGGCCGTCAAGGTTTAGACTTGGACCAGACAGGTTAATTTCATTACAGAGGTGAAATCCGAGTATGAGATATCAATATCGCTCTTTGTACTGTGATCATGAACTGGTCAAAGATGGAGAAGCGGAAGTAAAATTAGAAACCCACTTAGGCCCTCTTCTTTTCGTGAGTATATTGAAGGTGTGGTGTAGGTGGAATCGAGTGAGAAGAAGTGGGAAGACGAATGTGGGAGTAGGAAGAAGTGTGTGGAAGTGGATAAGAGTGATTTGTTGGATGTGGTAGTGGGAAATAGTGGGTAAAAGCGGTTTGTTGGACGTAGGAGTGGGAAAGAGTGGGAGTATTGCTATTAGTAATGTTAACTGTAACATAATAATTGTTAATTATTAATAACGAAAATATGATTAATCACAATAATAATAATTACTAATAATTAAAAATAATAGCTAAAATAATAATTCTTATTAAGATCAATAACAATAATAATAATAATAATATTAATATTAATAACTAATATTAATATTAATATTTATAATTATTAATAATTATTAATCTTAATAGTAATAATAATAATTATTATAATAACAATTATTATTATTAATGAATATTATTTATAATTACAATAATAGTTACTATTGATATTAACAATTATTATTATTATTACTGTAAAAAACTAATAATTAATATTGATAATAATAATAATGATGATAATAACAATAATTAGTAATATTAACAATAGTTAATTATAATAAAATTAGAAACCCACTTGGGTGGGGTAGTTTTCAATAGTGGACCTTCATTTAAACAAGTCGCCCTCTCTATTTGCTTGTCTAATTTAATAATAATAATAATAATAATAATAATAATAATAATAATTAGTAATATTAACAATAATTGATTATAATAAAATTAGAAACCCACTTAGGTGGGTAGTTTTCAATAGTGGACTTTCATTTGAACAAGTCTCCTAGTGAAATGATCCAAGATTATGAATATTTGTAGGTATAGCTGTTAGCTGTCAACTATTTGAGTTAACTGTTTATATTAGTTATTTGTTGAAAATCTGTTTGGTAAAATTAACTATTTCTGATAAAGTTGTGAGACAAAAACTTATTTCTTCAAAAAAACTCTTCCAAAAAACTCATGGAATTAGCTTGTTCAAATTAGCTTTTTGGACCCAAAAAGCTCTTCTAAAAAGTCTTTTCATTAAACACACAAATTAGCTTCTTTACTTAGTCAAATAGTTAATATTGGTCAAAAAAATTCTTTTTGACTAAAAAATTCTTCAAAAAACTATTTTCCAAACACCCCTAACTCTCCTAATTCTATAGATGTCTCACCGTTGAGTTTATTCCTCAACAAATCCAAGTAAAGCAAGCCTCTCTAATTTTTGGGAATCAACTTGTTTTATCAGTTTCAGTTCCGTCTTAGGTTGTAATTTTTCTTCCTAATTGTGAGAATTTGTTCAGTGCTACATCGATCTTTCTCTACAGTTGCGTGGAAGTCTTTATATTTTTTCCATTTTATTTTTCGGTGGCATTTGTTGTTTATGGGACACATTATGTTAAGATCTGAACATGGCTGCTCAATGGCTTCCGAAACTTGATCAAGCACAATCTTTCATGTCAAGAGAATATCTTACCACAAAATCTATAGTAGATCAGCAGATCTGCATCTAGGACAAGATTACAATAGATTTGCGGATCACATATCTCTCTTCCCCATGCTGTATTATTGAAAAACAACGAATTACATGGGAAGATGAGCATTTAGTAAATTTTAAACTAGATTTTTTGGGAGTAGGTTATATTTTTGACATTCAAGATTATGTCTTTTGAAGTTGAATTTGTGTTGTAAACTCCGAATGGCAAATTAAATATTAATGAATTCATCTCTTTCTTGCTATTAAAAAAAAGAAAAAAACTCATAGTCAATTGCAATGCAACTTTGTATGAGAAAGCCTAACTTTATGGCTCAATTCCCATCTTAGAATGTATAAACCTATTTCTAAACCTTCAATTATCAGTTTAAATTTTTAGTTTAGTTAGTTTTTGAATATGGTATTATCAGAGCTTGTCTGACCGAGAGATCTCAAGTTCGAATCTCAGCAACTCCCATATTGATTTATTGCACAAAGATATGGGCAGTTTTTACAGCATTCACGCTTCAAGCTCAAAGGGCATCTGCATGAGAGAGCGTGTTATAGTATAAATCTATTCTTAATTGGGTCTTCAACTATTAGTTTAAACTTTTACTTGAGATAGTTCTTGAACACTGCCTCCTTCCCTATTTTGATGAGAGAGTTTCCAAATTTTTTGTTAATTTTGTCAGATAATTATATATTTTTAAAATATACATATACAAAGATGCACACTGAAGTCTTGCTTGAAAGGTCCATTGCATCACACGAATAATCAATAGTATAGCATGAAAAGCCTCGTTTGCTGTTGGGTTAATTGTGTCTCAAATTCAGTGTGATACTTTGGTATGCTTTGTCCATTATGAAGATGACGTACGGGTTTGTACCGTATGAGACATTATTGGGCTTGTTTATAGCAACTTTTGCTCTTTACATTCGTTGAAGAGTTATCAATCCGTTATCCTATAAATTGGGCATTCGTATAGCAGTTTTTGGCGTTCGGGACTGTCTCCAAATCACCTCCCTTTGTGGGCATTTGTGATGCATTTATGGAGCCAAATACGCCTCTTCTATTCCACATCTTTATAGTCGAGTGAGAATTTCTTTGAGAGTTTTAATTCTATGATTTGTTGTCGGTTTAAGACCCTTGCTCTCTTTTGTATTGATATCTTTTGTCCAACTATTGTTGATATTGTTTTTATACTTACTCATATCGTGGTTGATTTATTGACATTACCGCCCGTGGTTTTCTCCCGATTTGGGTTTCCACGTAGAAATCTTGAGTGCACATTGTCTTGGTCTTGATCTTGTTTTCTCGAATATCCACATCTTTCACACTTCCGCATCTACTAAGCAATTTTATTACCGTTATTGTTCTAACATTGGGATTTATATGCAATTAAATCTTCACGATTTTCTTCCATCAATCGAAGTATAAGTAGCTTGGTATCATTTCAGTTGATCTGGTTTTCTCCTCTTAATCTTCCAATTGGATTCACACTGGTGTGTTCAATTGTCTAATCAGAAGTAATTGGTAAAGGTGGCATCAGAAGTAATTGATATTCTACATAAAAATTTAAAAACATGAAACCTACGATAAGTCAGGCTTGTCAGATGCAGGCATTCAATATTTGTCTACAACACTACCACCACCACCTCCCAGTGTAGGTCCCGCTTTTACGGGGTTTGGACATTCAATATGTCTGCAAGAGAAAATTAGAGTATAGCGAGTTAATGCAGAGATTCCATCTCTATCATCTGAAAGGTTGTCCTATCCTACATTGTCCTGTTCCATACTTGCATATGTTGCTCTCGTCTTTGTGAAATTCAACCAGCATTTTAAGACTTTTCTTGATCAAGTCTTTTGCATAATGTTCTGCTGAAAACAAATTGGCTATCAAACAGGTGCGCCAGAGACAATCGCCTCTTTCATACGTATGTCATTAGTTTTTAGAAACAACAAGGACTTTTCTCAGTAGAACCACTATTGAGCACAAAGTACACAAGTACAAATTAAGGAGATCTAAACTAAAGCAGCCACCAAAGAAGATGCCACTCCACAAAGTCAAACCATGTTTCCCGCCAGTGTGAATTGATTCCTAGAACCACCATTGTCGTCATGAATGCAATGAAAAATGTCATCCCAAAGCTCCACAAGAAGTCTTCTATGTCGAGTACCCTATCTCCATCTTCTTCGGAGTTAGTACTGGCAGGAGAAGGTAGTGCACCGGTTGGAATTGGGCTGCAGGATTTATTCAGTGCTTTCCCACACAGGTTAGGATTTCCCATGTAGCTTCTCTCATCAAAGCTGGCAAACTGCCCTGTCTCGGGTGTTCTTCCTGTCAAGTTGTTGTAAGACACATTGAAGATCTCCAGGAAGTTAAGCTCAGCAACTTCCTGTGGAATCATGCCACTCAAGAAGTTGTCAGAAAGGTCTAAGCTCTCAAGTTGCTTGAGATTGGAGAAGCTACTAGGTAGGGATCCAGCTAACTTGTTGTGTGACAAATTCAATAAATGCACATGTGGTAAGTTCCCCAACTGTGGTGGTATGAAACCGCTGAGTTTGTTGCTGGACAAATCTAATCCTGACATATATACAAGATCGATGCCTATATAATGAAGGTACACATTCTTTACGAGCAATTCCAATTCTTCTTTTATAGGACTCGTGCGTAGAGTACCTTGGCCTATGGTCTCCAACCATTCATCATCATATCGTGTAATGGTGCTCATACCAAAAGACATGTTCACAAAGCATGTGAGTATTCCTCCAGATAAATGATTATGTGAGAGATCTAATATATTAATGTCTCGTAACTGACATAACTCATGCGGAATTTGACCATATAGATGATTCCCACCGAGTACAAGCACTTGCAGCCAGGAAAGCATCTTAATCCATGGTGGGATAATGCCTGAAATTTGATTATCCCTCAGATTAAGTGTTACTAGCCTTGAACTGCTTGATAATGCATGTGGTATAGACCCTGTGAAACTGTTCTTCTGCAACAGCATAAATCTCAATGAAGAAAAGTTCGAACACGGAGGTATGAATCCCGTGAAGTTGTTCCACGAGAGATCTAAATAGCTCATTAACTGCAGCTTGCATATTTCCATGGGAATTTGACCTTGCATAATGTTTTTTGACATAGACAGTGCACGCAAAGAGGTGAAGTCCCCAATCCAACTAGGAAGCGAACCTCTTACCTCATTGTTCGACAAATCCAAGTATTTTAAGTGTGAACTTCTTAGGAGGGCATCCTTCATTGTCCCACCAAATCTATTGTTACTCAGACTCAACCACCATAGAAATGGTAGGTTCATATTCTCTGGTATTACCTCCCCTTGCAGGTTGTTGTCATTTAGTTGCACGATTAGTATGAACTGCGAGTTACTGAGCAGCTTTCTTGGTAGTTCTCCGGAGAAGTTATTGTGGGACAAATCTAGAGCTTCAAGCTGCTCCAGGTCAGCTACTGAAGTTGGAATAGATCCTTCGAAATGGTTCCACGACATGTTTACTAATGTGAGCAGTGGGAATATGAAACCAATGTTCTCAGGCAGCTTACCTTCAAAATTGTTGCTTGAGATTACCAATGTGTCCAAGGACTGTCTGGTAAAGCGAGGCAACTTTAGATATCCAGTGAGAGAATTGTTTTTTAGGTCCAAAACTCTAAGCCGAGAGTTATTATGTAACAACCAAGTAGGGAAAGATCCAACCAATTTATTGTTGGAGAGGTCAATGTCACCCAAACTGTGTTGCCCCAACAAAAATGTTGGAATAATTCCATTCAGCTTGTTCAAACTGCAATCTTGTAAGCCCAATGACTGCAACTGAAATGAAGGGCGCCACTGGGAATCTTCAGTATAAACTTCCAATTGGTTTCGTGAAAGCTGTAAAACTTGAAGCTTTGAGAAGTTGGCAAAAACACTTAGGGACAATTCACCTTCAAAATAGTTATCTGAGAGATCAAGAACTTCGAGGGAGGATAAGTTGTGGAGACATGAAGGCAGAGGCCCCGAAAAATGATTTTTGCTCAAATGCAATTCCAAAATGTTTTCCAATTTGCAAAGACCTGTGAAGGAGTAAACATTTAGACAATAACATGAATTCTAGATTCTACTGATAAATTTGCAGACAATGAGTTACCTTGGATTGAACCATAGAATGCACTAGAGCTCAAATTCAATACCTTCAGCTGATCTGTTAAATTTGCTAGTTCTGCAACCAATCAGAATAATTAAATGCCAAAACAGAACTACTCAAAATTGACCGAGAATTGCATGATCTCATAGTCTCATAAGTGCATGCGGTGGTTATCTGAGACAAGTTACCTTGTACTGAGCCATTTAAATTCACGTTGTAGCTCAAATCTAGTACTTGCAGTTGCCTCAAGTTCGCCAATTCTGCCATAGAAGGAAATCAACGAAAGGTATCTCAAGTCATAATGTTGACTTTTTTATATCGCACATCTACGCTGTATCTTATATGTAATGGTACTCGATCTGTTGAAACGCCTTACTTTGGAGGATGGAATTATCAAAATTGTTATGGCTCAAATCTAGCACTTCCAACTCTTTCAGATTGGCTAATTCTGCAAAAAGAAGTTAATATGTTCAGGTCAAATAGAATTATAGCAACTTTTCTCAAAGATGACATGCATGTCACAATTTACCTTGTGATGGGAACGTGGATTCATTCAGGCCACATGAACTGAGAGCCAATTTTTTAAGAGCTGTAAGAGCACCCAAGGAAAACTGACCCTCTTGAATGTCATTCAGGTTCAACTCAAGAATCCTTAGGTTCTTTAAGGTCGAGATCCTTGTGGAACCTAAAGTTGAGCACGCAGGTGATATTAGAGTTCTGACTGCCACACTGGCTCTCATACATATATATATATATATATATATATATATATATGCATTGGCCAGATTGATGGAAGTCAAGAGGAAACTGAATATACTCAAATCAGATGAAACTTTGGATTTATGGGAAACAATATGAAATTAGCAACAAGGTTGTAAATGATAATGATGCAAACAACATATAACCATGTATAAGATTTATAGTACTGTCACAGAGGTGTGATGCATACCATCTTTCACGACCAAACCACCAATGCCGTTTGCTGTTAAGTCAAGGCTTACGAGTTCCCCAAAAGGCTGCAACATTGTTACGTTAAAGAACCAGGGTTTCTTAACATCCACCATAGAGTCGAGTTTCAACTCGATGACATGCTGCGTGGTGGGATTGCAAAGAACCCTTGCCCAAGTGCAGCAGTTGTGTATATCTTCCTCTTGCTCGCCTAAGCCATGAAAGAACTGAACATAATTGGGATCAACATAGGATCTCAAGTAGGTTGTGAGCTCAAGTAAAGCAAGCCTCTCTTCCTCTATGCAACTCTCCACATTACAAGCCCATATAAAAGCTGCTAGTAGCGTCCATACTACATATTTTATCCAACTCTGACTCATAACTAATGGCAACACAACTCGTAGGTGACAAAGCTTCACTTTCCTACTCAGTTTTTTATTTTTTTGGGGCAGGCTTACAATTTTTTGTATGATATGTCTCTAAAGAGTTTTATAGACAGTGCATGATGGTAAAGTCATGGGGTCAAGTCTTTATTTGGATGGGACAAACTGTGGAATTGTCAAGGATAAGTTATATTATTATTTAAGTTTCTGGATGAAGAAATTTCCTTGCTTCTAATTTGGAGTGGTTGGGAAATCTTTGCACCGTGTGGGGTAGCAACCAGCTTGACTTATGCAATGAAGTTTCCCAAGAAAATTCCAAAAAATTAGACAAGCAAAAAGAGAGGGAGACTTGTTCAAATGAAGGTCCACTGTTGAAAACCACCCCACCTAAGTGGGTTTCTAATTTTATTATAATTAATTATTGTTAATATTACTAATTATTATTATTATTATTATTATTATTATTATCAGCATCATCATCAATATTAATTATTAATTTTTTACGGTAATAATAATAATAATTGTTAATATCAATAGTAATTATTATTGTGATTATTACTAATTAATATTCATTAATAACAATAATTGTTATTATAATAATAATTATTATTGCCATTAAGATTAATAATTAATAATAATGGTGATATAATAAAGAAGCTGCAAGCGCACGATGTCAACTCGTAGTATCATCTGGCGAATATTGGTCGTTCCCATGAAGATGAAAGTATTAAATCGAGCATTTCAACTGTACTATCTATCTATATAACTATATATAAAATTGAGTGACTTCACATATTTTTGTCAAGTGTAATAACTTTATTGGTTAACATATTAATTAGTATTTTAATTTATTTTGTGTCTTTTACTTGTGTATTACTCTTTTTTAACTTCTCTTTATATATTTCACAAGATTTTTCACCTTCTCCTTAGTCAGTGTCTTAGAAATGTGGTTAATAAACATTTACTTGCATATATAAAAATAACACGTGTGTAAATCTAAAAAGTTCAATAGATACAAAGATTATTCAGCTAATAAAATAAATATAAATGATGAAAATAATATTATTCATGAATTATTTATAATTTTAGATACTAACATATTATCTAACGCAACCCTTACATTGCAAGAGGAATAGTCCTAGTAACTTCTAAATTAGTGACTAAATTTATGAATTTACTTAACAAGATTAGACACTAAGTAGGTAGAATGAATAAATTAAAACAGTAATAACAATATTAAGACTAAATAACCTATATTTTGCACAATGCCAGACAACCCCACCAAACCTTTGCTCCTTTAGGCTTGAAAAAGTCAAACAATAATAAGAATAGAAACAATATCAAGATAATTAATTGTTATTCAGGCATAACTCAAAAATATATTTCCATAACCATTTTTATGGAAATAATTATCTTATGAAATTTCCATCTAATGGAAATTACTCCAACGATCCCCCACCATTTCCATAACAAATGGTTTCTCAAATTTCCGGAAGTCTCGTGCATAAATAGAGGTGTCTTGCGAATGAACCCCCATCTTAGTGACATGTTCGCCAAATGATCAAGATAACATGGTAGGCTATGCTTTGAACCTGTTATCCTCTCTGACAACTTGCATCTAAGCTACACACAAAACTTCCGTCCCAGATCACTTAGTAATTTGACACTATTAATAGCCATATATCCCGTATCCATTTTGTAAGTACTCTAGAGTCAAACCCAAACTTGATAGAAGCGGCCAAACTTCACACTTACTAGGTAAACCTCATCAATACCCCTATAAAGTATTAATGGAATCATTTGAGTATGAGAAACAAGTCACACCATTGATTAAGTATAAACAACCTAATCAAATTATTTTCTATACCAACTCAAATGTTCTCCATTGAGGTTTATTAAGAGTAATAACTCACCCTCCATTTAAAAATATGGGTTATCTAGCACTCTACTTGGATGATAATTGTAATAATGAGTGCTAACAAATCACAAAAATGGTGTATTTTGGCGCATTGAACTTAAGACTCAATGTTTCCACGAGAGTTAAGTTGAGGCTCCACCATGAGTGACTTAGCGTGGGTTTAGCACCATCTATTCCAAAGTCATTAGATGCATTCTATGACTTTGATAACAATAACTTTGCTAACGTCTCATGACTTGAAGTTATTATATTAAGCACACGTGTATATTTATTTGTCCATCCAGATTCATTGCCTTTGTAAGTCTTAATAATGGGCCCACAAGACTTGCAAGTCAACCATCTATTAAACCGAAGTCCAACTATTAAAACTTGGATATCTCAACCTCTAAACAAGGTTTATACATGAAAATATTTTTATGTTTTCATTCAAGTCCAACTTGAAATTATAGTCATAATTTCAATTAATGGACTTAAAAACGTATTTCATCATCATATAAACATAGTATACCCCCATCATTTACTCCAAGCTAGAGTAAATAACTATAGGATCATCATATGTATGTTCATGGATTCACAATTTATTCACTACATAAACACATGGCTAATACATTATTTTGATCTCATATCCCAATGTTTCCATACAATAACCCGTATAAATATATACAATCATAGATCTCTTTAGATCTCATAATCAAAATTATACACACAACAGCCTCAAGACTGTTACCGTACTTTATTGTACAACAAATCAACATAATGTTGATTGCATCAAGAGAAAACTAGTATAAATAACATACTATAGCCATTGTATCCCTTTTACAATCATGTCTCTATCTCCATCAAACCCTCAATTGACATATAAATAATCAGTTTCTTTGTATCAGATGAATTAGAGTCTTTAGATTATTGGTGTAAAAATTCGGTTCGATAGATACAGATATCAGTTCTTCACAGGCAAACTCAGTATCAAATTAACCGAGACTTCTAGGCAGGTATAAGTACGCTTTTCTAAAGACTGTATTCGCCCTCATGTGCAACAGAGCTACCTGAATAGGTATTTGAGATACAAAGAAGCCTCCCCTATCTGCGTGTTGCACTCACAAAGATAAGACCCTAAGTATCTAAGACATGACAGAAATTCTAGGGATTATGCTGATAGTATAACTCTCTTGATCGTGTCCATCAAGGCAGTACTATTCACATGCCACCATGCCACATATTTATAGAGATATTCACACCTCTTTATGAAAGGATAACATCCTTCACAAATACCATTCCAAAAGGGACATATCTCTTCATAAATACACATTTTTCATTAAAAGACACCCTTTCATTAAAAGGTATAAGTTAGTTAATCATCTAAACTAACTTGTACCTCTTCATAGATAATTAATCAAATTAATTATTTATCAAAAGATACATTGTAATAATTAATTATCAAGATAGTTAATTGTTATTCAGACATAACTCAAAAATATATTTCTATAATCATTTTTATGAAAATAATTGTCTTATGAAATTTCCATCTAATGGAAATTACTCCAACAATATCCCAGGTTTTTCAGCTCCCTCTATAACCACATGCATAGATTTGAGATCCAGCTCGGCTACACATTGGGTGGTTGGGTTGCAACGAACCCTTCTCCGAGTGCAACAATTATATTTGTCTTCCTGTTTATAGTCTAGCCCACGACAGTACTCGGTACACTTTGGATCCACATGAGATTTCATGTAGGAATTGAGATTAAGTAAAGCAACACTCTCCTCTTCCATGCAACTTTCTCCATTGTACGCCCAAATAAGAGATGCCAATAGCATCCATAGCACATATTTTCGCCAACCCCTCCTCATAGCTAACTGCAATTCAAAATGAGAGCTTTACAACTTTTGTTCATATTGTTAGCCATAAAAAAACTATATATATTTTACATGGACAGACATTTAAGTCTTGTTTGGAGGTCAATTGAATCATATGAATGATGAACAGTATGCCGTGTGCTAGTAGAAGCAAAATTGAGTTAGTACTTTGAAAGGTCTTCTTTGGATTCATGCAATTGACTCTCAACCATTTTCCATGATGAATATTCAATTGCCCTATTTGGCGAACAACTGTTAACTGTTAGTTGTTTGTGTTTTGGGCTTATTTGGCAATCTACTATTAGCTGTTAGAGTATTGGCAGCGGATGGAACGGGGGGCAGGGTGTGAGTCCCGCGTGTCACACGCGTGTCGGGAGGGCGCCGGCAGCGAGGGAAACGGGGCAGCGAAACTCGTGGCAGACCGCGCAGGCGTGCTGCGCCGCATGTAATTTTTTTTTTTGTCGTTTTCTGGTATAAAACGCGTCGTTTCGGCGGGTGTTCTACTTTGAGTGACGCGTTTTGAGCAAAAATTAAAAAACAAAGGAAAAGCGTGCGGACCATTGGCTGGGCTTCGTGAACTGGGCCAAAATGGCCGTTGGACCTGGGATGGGGCGTCCAACAGCTATTTTTGGCCAAAAATTTTTTTTTTTGTTGTATTTTTTGTTCTATAAAAAGCATGCAAAATTTGTTCAAAAATTTATCTACATTTCACTCTCACTCTCAAATCTGATTTTGCCATTGGTTTTGTAATTTTGAGTTTATGAGATTTGGAAAAAATTGAAGTTGCAAGAGGCACAATTTTGGATTTGTATTAATTGAATTCTATATTATGTTCCGTATGCTTTCAATCGTTCAACCAATACAACTTAACTCATCAATTTGTAGATACTTCAAAATAAATTAATACATTTTTCGGAAATATAAATTACATATTTTTTCATTCGGGAAATAAAATTTATTTTTAACTTGTACAAAACCCAATATGCAAAAATAAATTTGACAACATAAAACAAATAAAATATATTTAGTTGTGGGCTCTATCAATAAATATTAAATCATTTGTCTGGAAATGAGTTCCATTGGCTGGGAAAATGAAGGAATGCAAGTTCCAGAACTGTGAAACTTATGCTGACATGGCATGTCAGAGTTCCACAAACTGGAACTCCCATTGGAAATACTCTTAGCTATTAGCTATTTGTGTTAGCTGTTTGAATTACTTATTTACATTAGTCGTTTGAATTAGTTGATTCTAGACAAAGTCCGTATTCGGCAACAACATTTTGGATAGCGTTTAGCGCTTTGACCCAAGCCAATACACTGATCAGTTAATTTTTAGTGTTCGATAAACTGGTGTTTTGACTAGCATTTCAAGTAGCGTTTAGCGTTTTAAACAACGTTTTTGAAAAGCTAACAGTATCAACATTTGACATTTAAAAGTAACGTTTCATATTTTTCTGCCAAAAAATATCCTTTAAAAATTTTATCTTTGGAAATTCTTATATCTTTTTACGTCAATTTACATTAATCTGCTAGCCTTACAGCTAAATTTACCAAACACATTAGTTTCAACCGCTCATCTAAATAGTTATCCGCTAACAGTTAAATTAAAAATGCTATCTGCTATCTAAACAGCTATCCGCTACCTGAATTGCTATCCGTTACATAAACAACTAATTTTGCTGAATAGGGCCAAAGTGTTTGGTAAAACTAGATGTCTCTAAAAACTATGTTTGATAAAATTTCATTGATGCCATTTCTCTCAAATATTTTTCAATTAAGTAGGTTTAATTTATTGATCATCTTATTTTGTTTTTAAAAAATTAAATTTATGTCATATGTACGAATTAACTTCATACTTGAAACATTATTTTTTATTAGTTTCAAATAAATCGTGTTCATTACTTATTTTCTTTTGTTTTTAATGTTCATTTACTTATGTAATGTTTGCATCTTATAATCCTATTTTATTGTTTTTAGAGATGCTTATTTTTTTATGAAGTAAAATTGCCATGAACTTATATCTACATTTTTCTTATGAACTGAAATATGTTGGATTTTTCAAAAGATTTAATCTTCATCAATCCCCAAAAAAACTAAGAATAGGGTTTATTAATGATAATATAGAGGATAGAACTGAAGGTGGGAGGACGATTAAAAGATGGGGAGAGCGAGTAGAAGAGATTGAATGTGAAAGTTGTCTAAGATTGAGACAAGGTAGGAAACTAGGAATGTGGTTTATTAACAGCATGTGTGTAATTTTACTAAACTTTGGGCAATATAGTAATTACCACAAACATCTATTCCTAAAAGGCTACTAGCAATAGTCTTTTAAAAAAGAGCTATTTGGGGCAAAGCAATTCTTTTAAATAGTTATTTATCAAACACCTCTATAACTATTTGACTCAGTCAAAATAGCTAAATTCTCCTCAAACAGCTATGTTACCTAAACCATAGGTAAGACAATTTTCAACATAATAGTGCCCCTTAATTAGTGGAAGTCTCCCTCTTTTTGAATTTGTCCACAACTCAAGTCTATGGTTCAAATCGTTTACTACGTACCCCCACACGGTGTGTACATTTCTCAAAACCCAAATCAAACGCAAGGAAATTTCCTCATCAAGAGAACTGATTCATGTACTTGCATCTTGTCATCAGTGGATGCAAATTATTAAGAGTTCAAACCAAAGAGTATCAAATTCAAAAATTGAATCCAACTAGAAAATATATATAGACAGAAATACAAAAATAAAAAGCATAGGAAAAAAGAAATGTAAAAGGAAATTAAACATGTCGAAAAATAGTGGAATAAAAGTTTGCTTTTCAGTCGGCTCAAATATTTTAAGTTATATAATGGAATCAAATGTAAAAAAGTTTATCATAGATTTATATGATACAAAAGTGTACGAAATCCACTAACAATATGAACTACTTACAAAATAAGTAAAAAGGCATAGAATGAAAAATATAAGGTAAAGATCAGAGTTAGTGTTTTTCAGGAAAAGAAAGACAAGAATTTTACTTTTTCTTAGTTTGAAAATAAACGGGGGGGAAAAAAAAACTTTAAGTTAACATAAGATTTGAAGAACGGTCAGCATCCATCACATTTTAGCAAAGTGATCCACTACCATGCCAACCCGCAGAGGGTAAACGTCTCCCACTTCCCCATCTATCACGGTTAGCTTTGCCTTGAATGTGAGTAATACTTTTCTTCACCTATAATTAAACTGACTTTAGGGTGCATCTGTGTAAAATGTTTATGAGATATAATTAAATTGGAAGATGAGACGAGAAATATTAAATTTGTTTAAATGAAAAGAACGGGGGGTTTTAACTGTATGAATCCAAACAAGACTCAATATATTGTCATCTTTTCTCACCCTATCTACTTTCATTACCCAAGTAATTGAACTTACTTTAGACTTAATGTGTCTCTAAACACAAATTCTTTTGTAAACTTCTTCGCTCACTCAAGAAGGGAAACAACCAAAAAACTGAGTTGTATTAACTGCATGCATGCAGTACTTGGCTATGAGTTGGGTTCGGAGAGTATATGCTGCATGGATGCTGCTAGCAACCCTTATTCAGGCTTGTAATGTGGAGAGCTGCATAGAAGAAGAGAGACTTGCTTTACTTAATCTCAATTCTTACCTCCAATCTCATGGTGATCCAAATCCACAATTCCCTCGATTAGGAAAGACAGAGAATGATGAACATAATTGCTGCTTTTGGGAGAGGGTTGAATGCAATTCCACCACTCAACGTGTAATTGAGTTAGATCTCAGTAACATGGTGTGGTACCATTCTCGACGACAGCACAGTTGGGACTTTAATGTAACAATGTTACAGCCTTTTGTGCAACTCGGCAGCCTGCACTTATCTGGGAATTCCATTGGAGGTTTGGTTGAGCAAAACGGTATGCTTTAATTTGTACTTTATCTCTTAGAATCAGTCTCTTTCTGTGCAGGAATGCCTGCAGAGGTAAGGTTGTCTATATACGGATCTCCCGAAATTCCTAGAAAAGCGGGACCCACACTGAGAGTTTGTGTTGTTGTTGCCGTTGTTGTAATTACAACCTTTCTACTCCATGTGATTTGGAGGTTTTATCACATCGGAAATGTTTGTGAATTTTTGAAGAATTCACACATCGATGGCTTTCACATCCCCCATCCGAGCTTTTGATCTTCTTTCTTGCAGAACTAGAAAATCTGAGAGAGCTCAAAAAACTGGATTTGAGCAGCAATCATTTCGACAATTCCATATTCCAGAGTAAGGCACCCATACAGAATATACCGTGATGCATATAACTGAAATTCAGACTTGGGAGTGTTTATTTGTTGATTTACTTTTGCTGCAGAACTAGCACATATGAGACACCTGCAAGTGTTAGATTTGAGCTTTAACTCTGTTCTCAGTAATTCCAGTGATTCCAAAATGCAAGGTAACTCACCACCCATTGGATATGATCTTATGAAAAAAAATTGCTCAGATATGTGTATCCAAAAAAAAACTTATTTATGCATGAATGTATTTTGATTCATTTGTTTCCCCGTTCCATTTGTATCTTTCTTTTTCAGTGAGAACATATATATAGGTAATTGACTTAGGCTCTATTTGTTATAAGCATATTGAATCTGCTGTCCGTTCTAACCTGTTCTAATATGCTTAGACCTATTCAAACCGGCTAACTGCTAATCAAACATGTTTTAATTTGTTCTAACCTGCTTAAATATGCTAAATGCGTGTCATATATGTTCATAAATCTACTTCCAAACTGCTCTTTTTTTTCATTATTTCTTTCCAAATGACTAAACTTGCTTTGCTTCATGCAGGCCTTTCAAATTTGACAGGGTTGCAAAGATTGGACTTGCCAAGGTAATTCATTGAAAATATGGTGATTTTAACAATGAACTTACAAACAGTATTTATAATGAAAATCGTAAATGAGTAATTATAAATTAAAAATCATAAATGGGTAATTATCTATCTATTTATGTTATTTGTAAAGCCAAATGGAAATTGTGATGCATGTATCACTTTTGATTTGTTCAGTTTACTACTTTTAATTAATAACAAGCCATGAGGACAAATTAGTCCATTGACTTAATCAACCCAGCCACCCTGCTCACCTCACAATCTCCACATTTTATTGAAGATGTTTTACACATGTGGATTGTGGAGTGTGTCAGAATTTGGGCAGTTACAAGGTTGAGACACTCGAATGGAATTTCAAAGTCACTGAACAAGGATTTCATCCTGGCCATGTTTGGAAAAAAAAACTGTTTAGGTTGCAGATAGTTGTTTAGTTAGCTAATAGCAGTTTAGATAGTCGATAGCGATTCCAATTTAGCTGTTAGCGGATAGCTGTTTAAATATGCGATTGAAACAATTAAATGTGTTCAGTAAATTTGATTGTTGGGTTAGCGAATTAATATAAACTGACATAAAATGACATATATAATTTCAAAATATAAAATTTTCGAAAGATTTTTTTGACCAAAAAATATAAAATGCTACTTCTGAACGTCAAAAGCTAATACTGTTAGCTTTTTAAAAATGTTTCTTAAAATGTTGAACGCTAATTGAAATACTAGTAAAAACACTAGGTTGTCGAACGCTAAAAATTAACTGATTAGTGTATTGACTTGATCAAAACATTAAGCGTTACTCAAAACGTTGTTCCCGAACATGGCCTCTACACTTTGATAATGGTTTGAGCTAACTTTGGTATGTCAATAGACTTTAAAGTAACAAGGATATGGCTTCGGTAAAGGAAAAACCACAGCAAACCTAGAGACCCACTAATAAGTTAATTAAAAGCTATGTCACCCTCATCCTATAGAAATGATGCACTCAACTCAGCACCAATGATGCTTAGATTAAAAAATAAAGATTTTGAGTCAAGCAAGTTGTTTGTTCATTCATTCACTTCAATTTTTTACTACACATCAAACGTATTATAATGCTTTGCAATTTACAAGGGAAAAAAGATTAACTTCTGGTCAAACAAAAAGACAATAATTAAACTAGTACATTTAACTAGAAACCATCGAAACTAGAAATGTAGAAAATTAAACAAGAGATACATAGAGACTATACTTATTAACCTAATTGAATCCCTTTGATTTTTCATCTTCCGTCATTAAATGTATGTTCATGTTTGGGCTTCCCAAGTGAGGAGGACTTAGAGAGACTGAGTTGTGCCCCCTACTCGCAGGAGCAATTTCAAAGTCACCAATATAGACTTTGGTAGACTACCAACGCTAATTTGTGAGTAACTTAGACAAACCACTGACTTTGATTTGGAATTAACTACTATAGGCTCTTCGAAATGACTATGGACTATTGCCAAAGTTGTTGGGATGGCTATTGAGTTGGCAATCGCTGAACCTTTGTTCCAAAACAACTTTTCAAGCTAAGATAGAACTTTTAGCTTGGGTTTGGTTTGACCAAAGGGCGTGAATGACTCAGACTCTGGAGCCATATGCTTTATGACAAAAGTTTCATAATCACTGCTTCACATACAAATATTTTAAGACCCATAAAAAATGAATGAGATAATGTGGCGTCGCACATTGATGACAATCACTTCAAAGCACTTTGAATTCCCTCCAACTTGAGGATCTCTTTGAAATAGAGTTGGACAATGTAAATCATCCCTCTTGAAACAAGGCATAAAGTAGGCCACCTTAGTGAACCATCGAACCACCAACATAAAAGCCTCATGACCCCACTAGGTTCTAGAAGTAGAAACAAACCAGTACTCAAATCTTCCAAATGTCTTTGACGTCATTGGGGTACGGTGATAAAGACCTTGAAAGAATTGGTCTTTAGCTTGGTAAAGAGCAACACACTTTGAAACAACATTATGGACCTCTCCTCCCATCTTCGGCAAATTAAAGTGTCCTTTGAAGAGGTCGATAATTTAGCTAATTTTAAAGTGATCAGCTAGACCACCGCCACGAACTTCTTTGACCAAAAGCTCGTGAATTGGTCCCTTTGGAACATATAATTGATTTCCTTTAAAAAGAATTCATGTTGAACAACACGAGACTCTTAGATCCATTTCCTTTATTATTTCAGATAGATCTTTATAAAGTTCTTTAAGGAATCGAAACAATACAGGTTTTCATAAGTGGAAGTACTGAATGCAGCCTTGAAAGAGCATCGACCACCACATTGGAACTTCCTTTTTTGTATTTTACCACAATGAAAAAGATTATATAAGCTCTACTCACTTAGCATGCCTCAGTTTGAACTTGTGTTGTCCATTGATATATTTCAAAGCTTCACAGTCAGAGTGGAGAACAAACTGCCTTGACCTCGAATAATGAGCCCAATGCTTACGAGCTCTCATAATAGCATAGAACTATTTATCATATTTGCTATAATTCTTCATTGATCCATTCAACGTCTCACTAAAGTAAGCAATTAGACGCTTGCTTTGGATGAGAACTGGACTAATACGCATTCCATTTGCATCACACTCCACTTCAAAGATTTGGTTAAAATCTAGAAGTGCTAAAATACAGGCTTTGAGATTAGGTGTTGAGTGTCTTAAAGGCACTCTCCTTTTTCCATGCACTTCATAATATAGTGCAGTAAGTGTGCTAAAATTCTTGGTGAACCGTTTATAGAATGAAGTCAAATCATGGAAACTCCTTACCTCAGTGGCATTGGTAAGAGTTGGCCAAGACTTAGAAATAAGAAATCAATATAGGTATAATGGTTTTGCTAATTGTCGTCTGGATAATTAGTAGTTATTCTTTTAATTCACATAGAATCTTTTCTAGTAGATAACAATAGATAATTAGTATTTATTCTCTTAATCTACATAAAGTTTTACCTAATTAAATTTAAATATATAAGAAAAAATAAATATTGATAACTTTATCTGATTTATTTAGTTGACTAATTAATGATACTCAAAGCGTAATTTGCCTAAGGTCTTGTTTGGCAAAATTAGTTGCTTGGATAACAGAAGTCGTTTTAGGTAGTGGATAGCTATTTAGGTAGCAGATAGTGGCTCGAATTTTATGGAAAATGGCTACCTAATATTTCAAGGTGAAGACGGGATTTAGTCCAATGTCAGTGGGCAAGACTTATCTTTTATGCGAGACGGTAAGAATACCTTGGTTCAGATTTTCTTTATTAGGACATGTTGGTTAGTGTGAGCAAGTTGTTACACATTGAACAATTCTTAGGTTTTTTTGGGGGGGGCTATTTCCTTTGCACCTTTGAGATGTTGTTTCTTGGATGTCCCTGTATTTTTTTATTTTGATGGGCATAAGACAGAAGTTTGATCAAATTGTCATTGACTTGAGTAGGCTCTTGCTCTTCTAAGGTTCGAGGAAGCTAATTATACTACTTGTGTAGAGGCGAATATATGCTTTGCTTGGTGTCAACAATGTTGATATGCTTCAAAGTAGTGACTAGTTATCTTTTTCTATTTTTAGAGTTTGTTTACTAGGTCAAAGTAAGTTGGTATTTTCTGTTGAGAGAAAATCTGAGTTAGTGGGTCATTACGTCTAAATTAGTGTGTTAGTGGCTAGATTTTAGGAGGTAAGTTTCTCATTGAAAGGCTTTTTAAATATGATGCTAATTCAGTGAAAAGTTGTGGCTGTGAGCTTTCCCAGTAAAGAATAGTCAAATTCTTTTGTTTGCATTCTTTAATATCTGCTCTTTACCCAACATTACTGGTATTAGAGCCAGGTTTGAGGAAGCAGAGGGCACGTGCAGCCCTTGTCAACAAAACATTAAGTCCTCAAAGAAGGCCAGGTTTGGTTTTTTTGTTGGGAGAAAAGGTAAAGCAAGAGAGAGAAAGTAAGACCTCTTGCCCCAAAATTGCAGAGAGGCAAAACTAACGGTGAGCCCCGAAACAGACCTGAAAAAAAGAAAGAAAAAATTTTTTTTTTTTGAGTGAATCAATGGCAAGCAACAATACAAATTCCTCCTCTCAACCGCTCATCCCAATATTCAAAGGAGAAAAATACCACCTATGGAGTTTGAAGATGAAAACCATGTTCAAGTCTCAAGAGCTGTGGGAGTTGGTTGAGAATGGCTACACTGAGCCCGTTCCGGCACCGACTCAACCCGATCAACAACTTCGTGAGTCTCGCAAGAGAGATGCAAAGGCCTTGTTTCTCATCCAATCAGCATTGGATGATGAAATTTTTCCCCAAATTGCAGCAGCAGCAACTTCTCATGAGGCATGGGAGACTCTCAAGAAAGAATTCTTGGGTGAAAAGAAGGTACTCACTGTTAAATTGCAAACTCTTAGACGTGAATTTGAAACCTTGGCAATGAAAGAAAAAGAGTGTGTTCAAGAATATTTGTCTAGAGTTTCTGGAGTTGTTAGTCAGATGAAAATTTATGGGGAAAATATCAGCAATGAAACTATTGTGAGTAAAGTGTTGAGAAGTCTAACTAAGGACTGTGATCATGTTGTTGCTACAATCGAAGAATCAAAGGATCTTTCTAAGTACAGTTTGGATGAATTAATGGGTTCACTTATAGCCCATGAGGTCAGAATCAACCGATCCGGTGAAAAGGTCGAGGAGAAGGCTTTCCAAGTGAAAGCAGAACACTCTTACAGAAGAAAATCAGCAAACTCTAATGGGCAAGGCAAAGGCAGAGGCGGCTATCATGGCCGAAGTCGTGGAAGAAGTCAATTTGGTGAGCAACATCAGTTCAAAGGCAATATTCAATGTCGATATTGCCAAAAATTTGGCCATAAAGAAGCTGAATGTTGGAGCAGACGGAAAGATGAAGAAAGGAGAGCCAACTTTGCTGAGAAAGTCGTAGAGGAAGGTAATTTGTTCATGGCCCATACTCCAATCAGCAATGACTTTAATAAAGTGTGGTTCATGGATAGTAGTTGTTCAAATCATACGACCGGGACAAGGTCGTTATTCAAAGATCTGGATGAAACCCAGAAAAGCGAGGTCCGACTTGGAGACGACAAGCAGATGAAGGTTGAAGGTAAAGATACAATTGCAATCAAAACGTCACAGGGTAATCTCAAACTACTCCATGATGTGCAATATGTCCCCAATTTAGCTCATAATCTGCTGAGTGTTGGGCAATTGTTGGATGGTGGTTATTCTATCTTGTTTGATAATGGTTTTTGCTTTGTTTATGATAAGAAGTCAGGTTATAATTTAGTTAGCATTCCTATGGCACAAAACAGAATGTTTCCTTTGGAAGTCTCAGGCGTAAAAGATCTTGCCTTGGCTGCTAAAATGAGTGAATCAAATTTATGGCATTTATGATATGGACATCTGAATGTGAAAGGACTGAAATTATTGGGTGATAAAAGTATGGTTGTTGGATTGCCGAAAATTGATGGTCTTGACTTTTGTGAAGGATGTGTATATGGCAAACACAGTAGAAACTCATTTCCTGTCCACAAGTCTTGGAGGGCTCCAAATTGTCTGGAGCTGGTGCATGCTGACATTTGTGGTCCAATGAGTGTTGAGTCATTGGGAGGAAGTCGATATTTTTTGTTATTTACTGATGATTACAGTCGGATGAGTTGGGTTTATTTTTTGAAGTTTAAGTCAGAAGTTTTTGAAAACTTTAAGAGATTTAAGGCGTTAGTAGAGAAGCAAAGTGGGTATGCCATTGTGGCTCTGCGTTCTGATAGAGGTGGTGAATTTACCTCTAACGAATTTGCTACTTTTTATGAGAAAAATGGAATTCACAAGGAGCTGACAGCGCCATATACACCACAGCAAAACGGTGTGGCAGAACGAAAAAATCGAACAGTGGTTGAAATGGCCCGAAGTATGATGAATGTGGTTGGTCTTCCAAAAAAGTTCTGCGCAGAAGCAGTTGCTACGGCTGTGTATATCCTGAACATCTCACCTACAAAGGTAGCTCTAAATCAAACTCCATATGAAGCTTGGAAGGGCAGAAAGCCACGGGTAAGCCATTTGAAAATTTTTGGTTGTATAGCATATGCTTTGGACATTTCTCATTCTCATCGAAAACTTGATGTCAAATCTACAAAATGCATTTTTGTGGGCTACAGTCTTCAATCCAAAGCATATAAGTTATATAACCCTGTAAGTGGAAAAGTGATAATAAGTAGAGATGTAGTGTTTCATAAAACTGCAAGGTGGGATTGGGGTGAAGAGCATGTTTAACAAAGTATTCCCTTAGAAGTTTCTGAAACTGAAAAGCATGAGGCTACATCAACAGCTTCACCTGAAAGCACGCCCGTAACTTCACCTACTCATTCACCAAACAGAGACGCTTCACCTGCTATCTCTGAGGACCTTCCTGTCACGCCAACTTCACCTCAGCTGAGCTGAGAAGATCAACAAGGGACAGAAGACCGAACCCCAGATATGTTAACAATGTTTATACATCTTGTGCCTTTGCTTTACTTGTTTCAGATCCTCTCTGTTTTGAAGAAGCTGCAAAACAGCCAGAGTGGTATGAAGCGATGGAAGAAGAGCTACTGGCTATTAAAAAAAATAAAACTTGGGACTTGGTAGATTTGCCAGAGGAAAAGAATGCTATTGGCTTGAAATAGGTGTACCGCACCAAGTATAAGGCTGATGGAACAATTCAAAAGCACAAGGCTCAGTTAGTAGCAAAAGGGTACGCTCAACAACAAGGTGTCGACTTTGATGAAACATTTTCCCTAGTGGCTCATTTTGAAACAGTGAGAGTATTTCTAGCACTAACAGCTCAACTTAGCTGGCCTGTTTACTAATTTGATGTCAAGTCAGCATTTTTAAATGGAGAATTGGAAGAGGAAGTATACGTTGCTCAGCCTGAAGGTTTCATTATTGGTGGAGAAGAAGACAAGGTGTATAGATTGCGAAAGGCCTTATATGGCCTAAAACAGGCTCCACGAGCACGGTACAGTAAAATTGACTCATATTTTCAAGAAAGTGGATTTGAAAGGAGCCAAAATGAGCCAACCCTCTATGTCAAAAGGCGAGGTAATTCTAATTTTCTTATAATGTGTCTGTATGTTGATGATATAATATATATGGGGTCTTCTGAATCTCTTGTTGAAGAATTTAAGTCCTGTATGATGGGGAAGTTTGATATGTCAGACTTGGGTTTGTTGCATTATTTTCTTGGGCTTGAGGTAAATCAAAATGACGATGGCATTTTTATCTCTCAAAAGAAGTATGCTACTGACTTGCTAAAGAAGTTTGGCATGTTGAACTGCAAGTCAATGCCGATACCCATGAATGTGAATGAAAATCTTGCAGCTGATGATGGTACTGGCATGGCAAATGCAAAGCAATTTCGGAGTATCATTGGTGGTTTGAATTATTTATGCCATACTAGACCTGACATTACATTCTCTATAAGTGTATTGTCAAGATTTATGCATAGCCCATCACTGCATCATCTCGGGGCAGCAAAGAGAGTTCTTCGCTATGTGGCTGGAACTATTGATTTTGGAATTTGGTACTCAAAGGTAACAAGATTTGGATTATATGGGTTTTCTGATAGTGATTGGGTAGGGTGCTTAGAGGATAGAAAAAGCACCTCTGGCTGCATGTTTTCCCTTGATTCTGGTGCTATTTCATGGAGTTCCAAGAAACAAGATATTGTGGTTTTATCTTCATCGGAGGCAGAATATGTTGCTGTTATAGGAGCTGCTTGTCAAGCTGTCTGGCTACGAAGATTACTAGCGGATTGTCTTCAAGTTCAAGAAGGTGCTACTATGATATTCTGTGACAACAAAGCAACGATTGCCATGACCAAGAATCCAGCGTTTCACAGCAGAACAAAGCATATAGACATTTGTTACCATTTCATTTGAACTCTGGTTACAAATGAAAAAATAACTATGAGCTATTGCAGTACACACGGACAGATTGCAGACATTCTCACAAAATCTCTTCCACGAGCTAAGCATGAATTCTTCAGATTAAAGATGGGTGTGACAAGCTTTGAAGCAAGGGGGAGTGTTGATATGCTTCAAAGTAGTGACCAGTTATCTTTTTCTATTTTTAGAGTTTGTTTACTAGGTCAAAGTAAGTTGGTATTTTCTGTTGAGAGAAAATCTAAGTTAGTGGGTCATTACGTCTAAATTAGTGTGTTAGTGGCTAGATTTTAGGAGGTTAGTTTTTCATTGAAAGGCTTTTAAATATGATGTTAATTCAGTGAAAAGTTGTGGCTGTGAGCTTTCCCAGTAAAGAATAGTCAAATTCTTTTGTTTGCATTCTTTAATATTTGCTCTTTACCCAACAAACAAATGACCGGGACTAGGGATTATGTGATCGATTTTTTAAGTCGTATTTGGGAAGTATATCAATAAAAAAATTAAATAAATTTGGTGGAAAGCACCATTCTAAAATTGGAAGCAAATTAAAAGTTGTGATTTTGTGAGATAATGTAGGTTTATACCTCTAGATAATTAGGGTGGAGTGCAATTTGAGTTTAATTAATTAATTAAATAAATCAAGTAAAATTTATCACTATTTTAGTATTTCTCATTTTCTCTTATCTTACATATTTAAATTTAATAAGATAGCTCAGCCGGTTATGTTAGATATTAATTTTAAAGAAGTGGATTTTCAATCAATAAAAGCAATAATATATTTTTAGAAAAGTAAACTTTGACAATAATGTAAGACTAAAAATACGATTTTTCCATGGTAAATATAAGAGACATGGAGTATAATTTTATTTCCTATCGGACAACCCAAAGGAAAATGCTCCTTCAATCAATTTTCTTTAAAATCAGTTTTCCTGCAAAAAGTATTTTAATTTTTGCACACCCAAAAAAAAAAAAAAAAAACCATGTTGCTCCTCACCGGTGCCCCTACGTTCCAAGCTAGCATTTTATACTGCATTGGGCTATGCAAGATGGACTTAGTTAATTTACTCCATCATAGGTATCTGTAAATGGGAGAATATTTTGGAGCTACATCTACCTGGAAACCAATTTACTGGCCGTGTACCTTCATGCATTTCCAACTGCTCCTCCTTGCAAGTTCTTGATCTTTCAGGTAATTTACTCAGAAAGATTGATCCCAACTATGCCCTTGAAAGGTTACAATCCTCTTTGCAATTAAGGACTACATATGTTACCAAATAAGTACTGGCATCTAACATTACCAGGTGGGTAATCTATTCTTGTCAGAAAACTATTTTGAAGGCAAATTGTCATTGAGCTTGTTTGCCAACTGCTCCTCCTTGCAAGTTCTTGATCTTTCAGGTAATTTACTCAGAAAGATTGATCCCAAATATGCCCTTGAAAGGTTACAATCCTCTTTGCAATTAAGGACTACATATGTTACCAAATAAGTACTGGCATCTAACATTACCAGGTGGGTAATCTATTCTTGTCAGAAAACTATTTTGAAGGCAAATTGTCATTGAGCTTGTTTGCCAACTCCACAAAGCTTCGAGTTCTAGATCTTTCAAGGAATCAGTTGGTTGTTGAGACAGAAGACTCATTGTGGCATCCCTCATTTCAGTTGCAGTATTTAGGCTTACAAGGTTGCAATCTAAACAAACCAGATGGAATGATTCCTAAATTTTTGCAGCTGCAGAAGAATCTGAGTGAAATTTACCTCTCTGACAATTGCTTGGTTGGACATTTCCCCACTTGGCTGATAACTCGCAACCCCCATCTTCGACTTTTGGAGCTACAGAATAACTCATTTACAGGATATCTTCAGTTACCTCCCAATATCTGTCAAAGTTTGGATACTCTGGACATCTCGGCGAATAAGTTTCAGGGAAAGCTACCTAACAATATTGGTCTTGGGTTTCCCCAGCTTCAGTACTTAAATGTGTCTGGGAACCATTTTGAAGGATCAGTTCCAAATTCTATGGCCCGTATGAGTCAGCTGGGATTTCTCGATTTGTCCAACAACAACTTTTCAGGAGAATTGCCAAGTCAGTTGCTCAGTGATTGCACTCACTTGGAGACATTGCAACTAAATGATAACAATCTACAAGGTGAAATAGTTCCAGAGCACATGAACCTAACACAATTGAACTGGTTGGATCTAAGCAACAATAGCTTTGGTGGGACTATCAAGGATGCTCTCTTGAAAAGCTCAGGAAGATTACATTACTTGGATATGTCCAAAAACAAGGTAACAGGTCAACTTCCTAACTTCATTGGCAACTTTCAGAAGTTGAAGGCCATATCAGTATCAAGTAATAATTTACAAGGCCAGGTTCCAATAGATATATGCAAACTGCAACTTCTATATTTAGACCTCTCGGAGAATAACCTCACAGGGCCTATACCTCCATGCTCCAATTTTTCTACTTTGCACTATTTGCACTGTTGGGTTTTATGGCCCAAAATTCAAGTACCGGCACGGTGGGACGACGCTGCGCGAACACGGACGTGCCACGACGAAGGAGCACCAAGCCGAGGGAGGCAGAAAATTGGCACGGGGGTGCCGTGCCATGTGGCACGGCCGTGCCATGTGGCACTGGGTGACCGTGCCACGTGGCACGGTCGTGCCACGTGTCTTTTCGCCGCCTCTTTCGGATGGCGGCTAGGGTTTCTGTCTCCGAGGGGGATTCCTCCTGGCGGCTAGGGTTCTACTTTAAAGGGAAAACCCCTACTGTTTAGACCCTATATAAAGGGGGTCAAGTCTAGGATCTAAATAACTCCATATCTCTAGTACTCATACATACATTGAGAGGTAGAAGTACTTTGTGAGAGATTACAATAGAGAGGTTGTAATTCTGCTCTTAGATCAAATCACTGTGGTGATTGTGATCGTGTTGTATTCTTCCTGCTCATAGTGAATTGTTCTGGTGCTGTCGCCGTCCGTGGTTTTTTCCCGATTTGGGTTTTCCACGTTAAATCTCTTGTCTTCTTATTTCTGTTTTCTGTTATTCACTTGATTTCTGAATTTCTAATTCATCATATTGCTTCCGCTATACTGTTACTTTGATATTAATCCTAACAAGTGGTATCAGAGCTTTGGTTATAGGATGTCTTCTATCATGAGGGTAGATATTCAGAAATTCGATGGGGAGATTAGTTTTAATCTCTGGAAGGTGCAGATGAGAGCAGTTCTCATTCAGCACGGGTTGTGGAAGGTTCTGAAGGGACCTCACGTGAAACCTGAGAAGATGACAGAAGAACAGTGGGCTGAAGATGTAAAGAAGAGACGTGGGTTGTTGACGGAGGACGAATGGGAGGAACTGGAGTTGAAGGCGGTTTCAGCAATACAGTTGTGCTTAGCACCACATGTCCTGCGAGAGGTGCTTGATAAGACAACTGCGGTGGATCTTTGGGCTCGGCTGGAGGAACTCTACATGACGAAGAGTCTCGCCAACAAGATCCGTTTGAAGGAAAGGTTGTATACCTTTCGTATGGCTGAAGGTACCCCTATTCAAAAACATTTGAATGAGTTTAACTCTATTCTTGTTGACTTGGAGAGTCTAGATGTGAAAGTTGAGGATGAGGATAAGGCTATTTTGCTTGTTGTGTCGTTACCCCCTTCTTATAAACACTTTAAGGAGATTATGCTATATAGTAATTCTAATACTATATCGTTTGAGGATGTTAAGTCAAACCTGTTGTCTAAGAAGAAGTTTGATCTTGACATTCATGCTGATTCTGCTGAGGGATTAGCAGTAAGGGGTACAATAACTGAAAAGGGGAACGGTAATAGGAGTAAGAACCGTTCTAAGTCTAAAAATCCTCATGCTAGTAAGACCTGCAATTACTGTGGTAAATTGGGTCATATTATTGCTAACTGCTGGAAACTGCAAAAGAAGAAGGAGAAAGAGGAAGATAATCTTCAGGAGCCTGCTGAAACTTCATTTGCTGAATCTGATTCTGATGGTGACGTGTTGTTCGCTACCTCTACTGAAAGAGGGAGTGATTCTGATTGGATTCTTGATTCTGGGTGTACCTATCATATGTGTCCTCACAAGGATTGGTTTTCAACATATGATCCAGTTGACTCAACTGTTGTTCACATGGGCAATAATGCCCAATGTAATGTAACTGGAATCGGTACTGTTAAAATCAAGACCCATGATGGTGTTGTCAGGACTTTATCGAATGTTCGTCACGTTCCTGACTTGAAGCGTAACCTCATCTCGTTGGGCACCCTTGAATCCAAAGGGTGCAAATATTCAGCTGAAGGTGGAGTTCTGAAGGTCTCAAAGGGCAGTAGGATTCTGCTGAAGGGTTTGAGGCAAGGAGGCCTCTATGTCTTGCAGGCATCTACTGTGGCAGATTATATGAAGGAAAGTTCATATAAGTCATCTCCTAGAGCTAAGTTCAAGCATTGCTTGGACTTAGTTGGCATTCGCAGTTTTTGAGGGCCCTGCGGGGCATAGCCCCATAGGGGGCATCACCCTTTGGGGTGAGACGACGGCGACGGAAAGTTGAACATTGAAGATTTTGGTCCAAGGTGGAGATTGTTGGGTTTTATGGTCCAAAATTCAAGTACTGGCACGGTGGGACGACGCTGCGCGAACACGGACGTGCCACGACGAAGGAGCACCAAGCCGAGGGAGGGAGAAAATTGGCACGGGGGTGCCGTGCCATGTGGCACAGCGGTGCCATGTGGCATTGGGTGACCGTGCCACGTGGCACGGTCTTGCCACGTGTCTTTTCGCCGCCTCTTTCGAATGGCGGCTAGGGTTTCTGTCTCCGAGGGGGATTCCTCCTGGCGGCTAGGGTTCTACTTTAAAGGGAAAACCCCTACTGTTTAGACCCTATATAAAGGGGGTCAAGCCTAGGATCTAAATAACTCCATATCTCTAGTACTCATACATACATTGAGAGGTAGAAGTACTTTGTAAGAGATTACAATAGAGATGTTGTAATTCTGCTCTTAGATCAAATCACTGTGGTGATTGTGATCGTGTTGTATTCTTCCTGCTCATAGTGAATTATTCTGGTGCTGTCGCCGTCCGTGGTTTTTTCCCGATTTGGGTTTTCCACGTTAAATCTCTTGTCTTCTTATTTCTGTTTTCTGTTATTCACTTGATTTCTGAATTTCTAATTCATCCTATTGCTTCCGCTATACTGTTACTTTGATATTAATCCTAACATGCACCTACATAGGAACAGTCTCACAGGGCCTATGCCAGATGTGTTGTCTCAATGCTCTACCCTAACAACACTAGATCTAAGGAACAATAAACTTTCAGGCACTGTTCCGCAGTGGATTGGCATGCTTGTAAACCTGCAAGCGCTTTTGCTCGCCGGAAACCATTTACATGGTCAACTTCCACATGAGTTATGCCAATTACAAGATATTAACATTTTAGATCTTTCATATAATCACCTGTCTGGAGACATACTGACATGTTTCTCGAATATGTCTTTTGGTATAAGAAACATTACAGAAGACAACTATGGCCCGTACGATTATTTCTTGATGATTACTTATGCGTATTTACAAGAAATATACTCTGATACAGATCAAGTGCAAGTTCTGGTAAAGAATCAGTATCTATCTTATGCAGGCCGTATTCGCAGGCTTATGTCGGGATTGGATTTGTCTTGTAACAATCTTAGCGGTATCATTCCGCTAGAATTGGGTGACTTGACTCAAGTTCAAGCTTTGAACTTGTCTCATAACCGCTTAACCGGGTTCATTCCCAGCACCTTCTCCAATATGAAAGCAGTAGAGGGCCTAGACCTTTCCTTCAACAACCTAAGTGGCATGATTCCGAATCAACTGGCTGGGCTTTACTCCTTGGAGATCTTCAATGTGTCATATAATAACTTGACAGGAAGAACACCTGAGACGGGGCAGTTTGGGAATTTTGATGAAACAAGCTATTATGGAAACCTCGGACTTTGTGTGTCGCTTCTAAATAAATCCTGTGGCCCAGGCATACCCAATGGAGTGCCTCCGTCTACAAATACTACGTCTGAAGACGATGAAGATGGAGGAGTACTTGACATGGAAGACTTCTTATGGAGCTTCGGCATGACAGCTTTTGTGGCATTTATAGCCACAACTGCGGTGCTATGCATCAATCCACAGTGGCGGGAGACATGGTTTGATTTTGTGGAGTGGCATCTTCTTTGGTGGCTGCTTTGATCTGGAGCCCCTTTTGTGTACTGATCTTTTTCTTAGATAATCTTCAACAAGTATGCTGTTAAGCTTGTATCCTGTGCTCAACTGTTACTGTTATTACGAAGTGTTCAAGTAGACTATATTTGTAAAATAAAGTCATTCATTTTGATATGCTTCAAGATAGTGGGAGTAAGCGATGAAATTCTCAGAGCACATATTGATTGGAAAAACAGAAACAACTTCACAATTCATATGTCATATAGTTGGCTTGAAGCCAATAAGACTTAGGAATGAACGTCAACCTGTGGCAAACTACGAAGCACTAAAAATTCAGATGTCATGGGTTCAACTTTGGAGAAGATACATGTTATTGATCATGGGGTTAGTCGCACAATATTTATTCAGGTTGGTAAAGTAGATTGACCCATAGAAGAAGAGAGGCTAGCTTTGCCTGATCTTTAATTCCTGTATCAAGTCAGATGGATCCCTGGATATGATCAATACTTGGAAACTTCTGAATTACCATGAAAATTCTATTGGAACAAAGAATGTAATGGCTGCGTGGAAGACAGAGAGATCAACTGTATCGTGGATGAAACCACTGACTTCAAAGCTAGATTCGCCCGACTTCGGTGCAAATCGTAAAGGCGAAGAAGCTTCCCAAAATTTAACACAGCGAGCCTCTCACTCGTGCACTCGAGGGAGAGACTATGGAGTATAACTATCTTTTGCCCAGGAAGAAAGGAAGAGAAGAGGAGACAAGGCTTGTATTATCTGTGTGTTTTCCAGAGCTGCAAAGAGGCTCCTTTTATAATAACCAGAGGAAAGAAAAGAAAAATCCTCCAAAAATATAATCAATCAATGAGGCCCACAGCCCACGCTATGCCCGAATTGGACAGGCAGGTAGCGACAATGCGCATGCAGTAACCCAAGACACCCTCAACCCCCTTGAAAAGTGACTTCAAGTTATTCAACAAATATAAGGAGAGTGGGACATATAAACCCTTCAAAACACCACCCAAAAGTTCCCTGTGGGACAATTAAAAAAAAAAAAAAGATAGAGAAAGTGAGTGAACACCCTTTTGGGTGCCATTACCCCAACAAATTCATCCAAACAAATCTCTTTCATTAGATTTAACCCCTCATGATCGAGGGTGAGGGAGTGACAACAGATAGTAGATTGGTAAGAAAGTTGACAAATAAGTTTTTATACTACATCTTGGTCTTGGTCAAAACTCAAAACTATTTGTATTTGTGACTCAGATGTATTTTATGGTTAACAAGCATTACTTCTTAGAAATTTCTTGGGAGCAGTATGTTACGTTGAGTGGCTCTCTCTGTGAAAATGAACAATACCTTGACTCTACAAAGATATATTGGACAGCTATGAAATGAATGTCAGGGCTTCGCAAATCCAAGTGGGGGTGGCACTGGGGCAAGCTGGGGATGGGGTATATTCCCCGTCCCGATTCCCGCTCAGATCTCTGCCCTCCATCCCCGCCCTCTTCCCCATTGTGGGGAACAAATTCCCCACTCCTCATTCCCAGTGGGGATCCAATCCCCGACAAGGTGTCCAACGAAAATTTTTACCCGCTATTTTTTCCTCCTCTGTGATAGCAATATTACATGTTAATTAATCAATCGAATCCTAAAAAAGTTAACAAACTAAAGCATATACCAACAATTTCAATTGCAGACTAATGAGTAAACATTTATTGTGTCTATTGTATTTATCGTCATTGTTGGTAGTATTTGTACTATTATATTATTTTTAATCATTAGCTTTACTATTAACTAGTTACGTTGGGTATTCTTACTAAGTAGATTTTTAGTCTTGTTAACTTATTTGGTTGTTCTTTCTAGCGAGTGTCTCTTCGCCTTTTAGTTTCAGTACCTTGTTCGTGGCCTATTAGTTGAGCCCACCCAGTGATTATTTTGGAATATTTTTATTCGTTTACTCCCTCGTTTACAAACTTTTATTTTTATTTTTAATATTATTATTATTAGTAGTAGTATTATAGGATATTGCTGAGGGTGGGCGTTGGTAGTTTAAGCTAGTGGCCAGTAATGTAGTCACCACAGCCAGTCTTCCAGGGAGAAATGGGGCTAGGAGAGGTGTAGGGTTTCGGAAGGTGCATTTAACGTCTTGGAATATTGGGTCCCTTACTGGTAAGTCATTAGAATTAGTTAAGTCTTGCATAGACGTAGGATTGATATAGCCTGTGTTCAAGAGACTAAGTGGGTGGGGGATAAAGTAGAGTAGTTGATGGGCATAAGTTGTGGTATTTGGGGTCAAACAAGGCGAAGAATAGAGTTGGCATTTTGATTGATAAGGAGTTGGTAAAAGTTGTTGTTAAGGTGAGGCATAAGAGTGATCGAATTATGGCCATTAAGGTAGTGGTGGGATCAGAAATCCTTAATGTAGTTAGTGTTTATGCACCTCAAATAGGTTTCCAAGACGATATTAAGAAGCAATTTTGGGGGGATTTGGATATGATCATTCAAGATGTACTTCAGAGAGAAAAACTTTTCATAGGAGGAGACTTTAATGACCATATTGGTGAAGACAAAGATGGGTATGATACGGCTCACGGAGGTTTCGATTTTGGGGAGAGAAACAATGGAGGAGTTTCTATTCTAGACTTTGCGGTTGCCTACGAATTGGTGGTGGGAAACTCCTATTTTAAGAAGAAAGATGACCATTTGGTGGCCTTTAAGAGAGGTTCCATAAAGACCCAAATTGATTACTTCCTAATTAGAGCGGATAATCGAAGGTTATGTAAGGATTTTAAGGTGATACCTAGTGAATATTTAGGAACTCATCATAGGTTGCTAGTGTTGGACGTAAAGTTCAAATGTTCAAAGTGGAAGAAGATGAGTTTGGGGACCCTAGAGTTAAGTGGTGGAATCTTACTAAGGATGGCGCTATGAAATTATTAGAGAGGATTAAGGAAGAAGGAGCTTGAAGGTAGGCAATGGATGCAGATACAATGTGGGAGGCTATGACAAAATGTATTCGAAGGTAGGCTAAGGAAGTCCTAGGGACATCTAGCTAGGAGAGGTGGTAACAAAATGAAAGGAGCTTGGTGGTGGAACGAAGAAGTAAAGGAGAAAGTCAATGAGAAAAAAAAGGCATACGCTGCTTTCATGAACAGTGGAACGAATGAAGAGAAAGAGATTGGTAGAGTTAGATATAAAGTAACAAAAAAGATAGTTAAGAAAGCCGTTGTTGTTGCTAAAAGCAAGGCCTATGATAGGTTATATCAGAAACTGGTGTCCAAGGAAGGTGAGAAGGAAATCTTTAAACTGTCGAGGCCTAGAGAAACAAGAACAAGGGATTTGGGTGTTGTAAGGTGAGTCAAAGATAAAAATGATAAGGTGCTGTCTGAGGATGCAGAAATGCATGAGAGGTGGCAGAGGTACTTTTTCACACTCCTCAATGGTGAAGTGATGGAAGACTTTCGAAGTAGGGAAAAAGAGAATAGTGAGAGGCATCTTGATCCTCGATTATGTGAACTCAAAAGCAAGGACGAGATTAAAGCCGCCCTAAAGAAGATGACCAATGGAAAGGTAGAGGGACCAGACTAGATACCAGTGGAAGTGTGGAAGTGTTTGGGTAAAGAGGGATTAGAGTGGCTAACAGAGCTTTTTAATGTTATTTTTAGGACCGTTAAGATGCCCAATGAATGGAGATTAGTCATCCCACTGTACAAGAACAAAGATGATATTCAGGATAGTAATAATTATAAGGGTATAAAGTTGTTGAGTCACACTATGAAGTTATGGGAGAGGGTGATTGTGAGAAGGTTGTGAAAGGATATTTCGATATCCAAGAACCAATTTGGTTTTAAGCCTGAAGGTCGACCATAGAGGCGATTTACCTCCTTAAAAAGCTCATGAGATTGTATAGGGATAGGAAGGTAGATCTTCATACGGTGTTCATTGACCTAGAAAAGGCTTATGATAGAGTTCCGCGTGAAGTGTTATGAAGATACTTGAAAAAGAAAAGAGTGTCACCTGTGTATATTTGAGTTATTAAGGATATATATAAGGGAGGTAAGACGAGTGTTAGGACGCCAGAAGGAGTTACCAGTGACTTCTACGTTAGTATGGGTCTGCACCAGGGTTCCGTATTAAGCCCTTTTCTTTTCGCTCTAGTTATGGATGAACTTACAAAGGAAATTCAAGATGATCGAATTACCACAGTGTATGTTATTTGCAGATGACGTTATTCTTATTGATAATACTAGAGAGGGTGTTAATGACAAGTTGGAGCGATGGAGACATACACGGGAGTCTAGGAGTTTTAAAGTAAGTAGATAAAAAACTGAGCACCTATATTGTTGTTTCAGTTGTAGGGAAGATGCTGGAGGAGAAGTTACCATTGATGGGATGACGATAACAAAGGTCGAGAAGTTTAAATATTTAGGCTCGATCATTCAACACAATAGGGATATTGATGAAGATATTAACCACCGCATAAAAGTGGGTTGGCAAAAATGGAAGTTTGCTTCAGGTGTGCTGTGTGATAAGAGGATGCCTGTGGGATTAAAAGACAAAGTGTATGGTATGATAGTTAGACCTGCTATACTGTATGGATCGAAGTATTGGGGTATAAAAAAGACACATGTTCAAAGGTTGATGGTAGCAGAGATAATGATGATTAGGTAGATGTGTGGTTATACGAGAATAGATAGAATTACGAATGGGGTTATTAGAGACTTAGTTAAAGTGGCTCCCATCTAAGATAAGATGAGAGAAATAAGACTCAGATGGTTCGGCCATATGAAAAGAAGGAGTGTGAACACTTCAATGAGGAGATGTGAGAGGATTAACATACTCAAAGGTAAAAGAGGGAGGGGACGACCAAAGAAGAGTTTGGACGAGGTAATTAGAGAGGACTTGAAAGTTGTAAGATTGACGGAGGACATTACTTGGGATAGGAGACTATGGTAGGATAGGATTAGGATCTTAGATCTTAGAGAGTTGGCCATCTGATTTGATTGTGGTCTTTCAGTAGCAGTAGGAAAGGTCTGGTTGTAGTTTTTTTATATATCGTGTTTGTATGCAGGTAGTACATACATCTGGGAAGAGACATGATTTGCCTACCTCTTTTTATTAAGGTATAGTTCCTTCATCTGCTATGTTGTACTTATGTTATACTTTTGTTTACATAGTTATGTCCATTTGATTTATTAGTATGTCTTAGTTTATTCCCTGCTGCATACCCTTAGTTTTTTTCATTAAATGTTTTCACAAAATCATTCTTCTATAAAATATTTTCACATAATCTTGTTTTGTAGGTCTCTTGGATTCAGCCACTCTACGAACAGGGATGCCGGTAGAGGTAAGACTACTTACATCTAGATCTTCCCAGACCCCGCGAAAGCAGGACCCACACTGGGAGGTAGTGGTGGTGTTATTGAGTAAACATAAATAAAAAATTTAAAGGTTCATAGATACATACAAAGGGTCAAGACCCAGATACCAAGACCTGATTAGGGGAGCTTCTACATTGTAAGTTTTCGCAATCAACACTCAACTTAGGAATGACTGGGAGGGAAACTAAGAGAGGGAGCACTGGAGTAGGCCGAGAGGATTAGAGGAAGTACTGAGAAAGAGAAAGGATGACTGAGTGATTGATTGGTAGAAAGAAATAAGGGGCTTTTTGTATTCATAGATAGGGTTTTTTTTGAAAGGAGCCTTAGAGCAATGATAAGGTTGTTTCCGTGTGACCAAAAGGTCACGGATTCGAGCCTTAAAATCAGCCACTGACAAAGTCAGGATAGGCTGCCTACAATATACCCCTTGGGTTGAGACCCTTCCCTGGACCCTGTGTGAACGCGGGATACTTGTGCACCGGGCTGCCCTGCCATTTGGATAGGGTTTTTTTATAACTAAATTTGTCTATGTGTCTTAATCTCATGTTAATAGATGAAGAGTTCATATGTGAATTCAATTATAAACGGGGACGTGAGTGAGATTTTTTCCCCAGTCAGGGACGCGAAAGTGGGGATTGGGACATGGATCTTTCCCCAAGCAGGGAAGATGAGGTAGGGATAGGAAAAATTTTTCCCCGGTCCCCACTCAGGGATTGAGTCTCTGTCCTCATCCCCAATGGGGAAAAGGATTTTTCCCCAATGCGGGACAAGGATTCGTTGCCCTACTATCATCCCTACTTGTTAAAGATGTGTTCTTTTTAACTTATTATTGATAATTTATTATTTAGCAGTATTGATTGGTGTTATAAGTGATGAGTATTTACTTTTTTTTCTAATTATTAGTAAGCCTTAGATAAGCTGACAAAACAATACAGTAAAAAGCCTGATAAATGACTACTACCAAATCATCTAACTACCACCTTTGAGCTAAAATGGAAAAACCACTCAATATATAAAATATTAAAAAACCACCCAAAATTACTCAAAAAATTTCATAACTGAACAACGAGTAAAAGCAATCCACCTGTGACTCATGACATCATCTAATAAAAAGACTACTCCATCTTCAAAATAAAGATCAGTATCCATTGTAGTTACGTACCTACAACAAGTACCACCGTTGACCTTATACAGTTATGCTCAACTCTAAGAATAAGTGGAAGCTTGATATTTCTTGCTGCTCCTTAAGTTATATGAAGTCCAATCTTTCTTGCGACTCCTTAGACTATACTCGAATGCCTCAATTGCTGGCTACTTATCACTAACAACTTTTAAACCTACAGCCTTACCCACCTCCCATGTTACATGAGCCTCTTAAATGAATTTTATGATCCGGTTATTACCTTTGCGTATTTAACAGCACAAGCCTCTTGATGGATAGTAATTGATGCTAATGAGCATTAATTAACATTGATTAATGTTGGGAAACTTTTGTGTTGTAAAAACTTGATGAAGAAATAGTACGTTAAAAAGATAAGTATGAATGTCATTGTACGATCACATCTATGAATGTATATTTTTCATGTACCTATAAACTAAGTGACAAAGATACATTGATATACGGATATCAAAGCTAATGAATACGTATTAGATAAATATTTTGGCATTATTATTTGTCAATAAACTTCAATATTGAGCAATATAAAATCAAGGGTCTTTAATATCTCCTTGTTATAGCTACACGGGCTAATTCACGTAAAGGATGAGTAGATGAGAGTTATGCGCCCTCATCGTTCATGTTAAAGATGAACGTTTATCTATGTAAATTGTATAATGGATACAAATATGCAAACTCATATTACCATATAGTGAATTTTTTAAAATTGTTAAAAATCATCACATATTTTCATGATCCTTTTCCAAAAACAAGTGACTTTCCTCCTAAAATAAAATTAGAGGGAAAAAGAAAAAGAATATAAAAATGAAACCGGTGGCGGATTCTGTATACTGTTTGCGTAGAGCTGAAGTCGCGCTAGCCAGTACAAAAGTGGACCCTAGAAAAGCCCGCGAAGTCATCCCAGGGTCTCTCTCTCTCTCTCTCCCCTCCCTACCGAGGCCATGCCAGAACTTCCAGAGGTAGAAGCTGCGAGATCCGCCATTGCCGACCACTGCATCGGGAAGAAGATAGTAAGTGCAATCATCGCAAATGATCCCAAGGTCATCGATGGCGTCTCTCCTTCCGACTTCGAAGCCTCCATTCTCAACAAAACCATCGTCGCTGCTCATCGTAAGGGCAAGAACTTGTGGATTCAGCTTGATTCTCCTCCCTTCCCTACCTTCCAATTCGGTATTGCTTCAAACCCTACCCTAAATTTTGCCTTTTTTCGAATATCTATAGTGCGGTTTTAGGGTTTTAAGGGTTTAAGCCAATGGAGCGGAAAGTTAAGTGGATAATTAGTAGTTGTTAATATCAATTGGTCAAATATGTCGGCGATTATCCGTTGCAGTTTTGAGAATTTGACTATTTCCCTTTTGTTCCTTTTTTTGGTCCTTTGCTAAACAGAATCAATTGTGGGCTTTACCCTGATAAAATCCTGAGCATTGTCACTGATTTTCTGGGAGAAAATGAGCTGAATGAAGCTCATTCATCTTCGTTTCTATTGATTGATAAAAAAATGAATACAACAGTGTATTTATAGGGGAGAGAGAGAAAAAAAAAAAAAAAGAAGGAAAACAGAAAGGGAGAGTAAAAACCGGGAAGTTAGTTACATCCTGTAACTAATCCTACTATTCTCTCTCTGCCACTTGCATAGCCACTTGCACAGCAAAAACCTGAGCTTCCTTTTTGCTCTGCATTCTTTGTTTGTTGAATTTCTTGGGTGTGGATGTCAACACCCCCCCTCAAATTGGAGGGTGAGTGAACCCCCAATTTGGAGAGGATGAAATTATGAGCAGCCCCAATGAGGGGTTTGGTGCATATGTCGGCCAACTGAGCCTTGGTGGGTACATGATGCCAACTGATAAGACCTTCCATGAGTTTCTGCCTCACAAAGTGGCAGTCTATCTTTATGTGTTTGGTGCGTTCATGGAAGACAGGGTTCTTAGCAATGTAGATAGCTGCAAGATTATCGCATTTCACTGGAATAGGGGTGACTGAAGTGATTGTCAGCTCATGAAGTAACCTGCACAGCTAGGACAATTCAGCTGTAAGCCTCCTGAGACTGCGATACTCAGCTTCAGCTGAGGAGAGGGAAATGGTAGCCTGTTTCTTTGATTTCCAAGAGATTAAGGTATTGCCAAAAAATACCACAAAGCCACTTATGGACTTTCTGCCATGGGGACAGGAAGCCCAATCAGCATCACAGTATGCGTGAAGGTCAAAGGATGGTTGCTTGCTGAGGAGAATGCCTAGAGTAGGCTCACCTTTGAGGTACCTGAGAACATGGACAGCAGCTTTCATGTGTGGTTCTCGTGGGGCTTGTAAAAACTGGCTAAGATGCTGAACTGAAAAGGCTATATCAGGTCTGGTATGAGTGAGGAAATTGAGCTTGCTCACCAACCTTCTGTAAACTGAAGGATCTTGAAGAAGAGCACCTTCATCAGATTTAAGCTTTATACTGCAATCAAGGGGACAGACTACAGCAGGCAGTTGAAGACAATTAAATGCTGTCAATAAATCCAGAGTGAACTTCCTTTGTGTGAGAAGAAGCCCCTCATCAGTGTGTAATATTTCTATTCCAATGAAGAAATGAGCATATCCGAGGTCTTTAATCTTGAAAGTTGCATCAAGAAAAGCCTTGAGGGAATTTATCTCTTCCGCATTATCTCCTGTTAGCAAGATGTCATCCACATATACAGCCAGAAACACTACTGAATCAGTAGCTTTCTTACAAAAAAGAGAAGGATCATTTTCAGAATGCTTGTATCCTCTTTGAAGTAGAACCTCACTGAGCTTGGCATACCACTGTCTTGAGGCCTGTTTGAGGCCATATAGGGATTTGTTTAACTTACAGACAGCTTGTGGAATATCTGAATATACTCCCAAAGGTAATTTCATGTAAATCTCTTCATGTAAATCCCCATGAAGGAAAGCATTATTGACATCTAATTGATGTAAATGCCACCCCTTTTTCACCGCAACTGTCATTAAGGCTCTTATAGTTGTCATTTTAACAACTGGAGAGAAAGTTTCAGTGTAATCTATTCCTTCCTTCTGAGTGAAACCTTTCACTACAAGCCTGGCTTTGAATCTTTCTATTCCCCCATCTGCCTTACACTTCACTTTATAGACCCACTTATAGGCTATAGGCTTCTTCCCCTGAGGAAGTGAGACTATGTCCCAGGTTTTGGTGTCTTGTAGGGCTTGTAGTTCTTTGTTCATTGCTGCCTGCCAATCTGGACGCAAAACAGCTTCTGCATAAGACTGAGGTTCAGTAAAATTAAGTCTGTCAAGAAGCTGTTGGCTTGTGGAGCTGAGGCAATGTGATGAGAGTATTGGTGGCTGCATGCTGAGGTTTGTAAGAGTGCTAAAACAAGAAGGTTCAGCATGTGCAGAGTGGACATGGTCTTGAAGATAGCTTGGTGGTTTGGAAATTCTGTTGGACCTTCCGATGGATGGGCTGTCCATTTCTGGAGTTGGCATGGCAAGTTGTTGATGAGTACCAGTGGAAGATATTGCATCAGTGGGTGTGTGATCTCGAAGCAAAACATGTTCCTCTGATCTAGTAGGCAGGAACATAGGTTGAGGAGAAGATTTTAAGTAAGGAAATTGGCTTTCATGAAAAATGACGTCTCTGGAGTTGTAAATCTTCTGTGTTTCAAGATCCATGACTTTATAGGCTTTCTTTCCATGTGGATAGCCAAGGAAAACACATGGAATTGCCCTAACTTGGAACTTATCTCGGCCATGTTTGGGTGTAGACATGTAACACAAACATCCAAACACCCTAAGGTGTTCATAAGAAGGTGGCTTGCCAAGAAGTAGCTCAATTGGTACCTTGTTCTGTACAATTTTGCTAGGCAGCCTATTTATCAGATAAGTAGCAATCAAAACACAATCTCCCCAAAAACTCAGGGGCAGACTGGATTGGAACATTAGAGCTCTAGAAACCTCAAGGAGATGTTTATGTTTCCTTTCAACTACCCCATTTTGCTGTGGCGTTTGCACGCAACTAGTCTGATGAACAATGCCAGAGGATGCAAAGAAATCGAGGGCTGTATGACTTTTCCCCAACTCCAAAGCATTGTCAGTTCTAATTGTCTTAACAATGCCAGAAAATTGAGTTTGAGCCATTTTTACAAAAGATTTGATTAGACCAAAGGCTTCGTCCTTTGTCACCATTAGGTGTGTCCAAGTAGCCCTTGTAAAATCATCCACTATGATTAGAAAAAACCTATGACCTGAATATGTTTTGGTATGATAGGGTCCCCAAGTATCCACATGGACAAGCTCAAAAGGTCTAGAAGTGGAAATTGTGCTCAATTTGAATGGCAACCTTTGCTGTTTTGCTTTAGGACAAACATCACAAGGCATATCCTCATGAATACCAGAAGAGGAAAAATCAATTGGTAACAACTTCATTCTCTTAATAGGTACATGACCGAATCTTTTGTGCCAAATGTCAAAGCTCAGCTTCTTAGAAGCTTGATTACATGATACCTCACAGTGCCTATTTGTAACAGACAATTTATTACAAGTAGGGCGTTTTTCAACAAAAAGATCTCCAATCTTCTCTTCAGTCATCAACCTCTTATCCAAGATGTATAAACCAAAGGCTTCTCTACCAATGTCCAGTGGCCTCTTCAGAGAAAGGCCCTGCAAAGTGCAAAGGTTCTCAGAAAAAACTACTTCACAATGAAGCTGACTTGTTAATTTCTTAACTGACAGCAGGTTATACTTGAAATGAGGAACAAGAAGGACATGATCGAGTTCCATATAGTCATTTATTCTCAGCTTTCCATAGTGAGTGACCTGAACTTTGTATCCATTTGGTAAAGAAACGAATACAGGTTTTTCAAGCAAACTTAAATCATGTAGAGCTTTAATATCAAAGCTCATATGGTCACTGGCTCCAGAATCCAATACCCAACAGTCATTGAGTCTGCAACTACAACAGACTGCGTTGGAGTTGTAAGCAACTGAAATGGTAGATGGTGAGATGATACCTGCCATATTTGCTGTAATAGTCTCTTGATCAGTTTGTCTCTGTTGAGTAGAACTTGCTAAGTTTGAAAGGAATTGAAACAGTTGTTTGCTTTGCTCAGCATTTAAACCTGGTAATGCTGCAGGCTGAGCATCAGATGAGATATGTTGGGTGTCATTCTCTGCCCAAGTATTGTATGTTCTCCTGTTCTGTACCTGATGGTGGCCACCTCTGCCTTTGGTTCCAGGTCTATTAGGATATCCATGTATTTTATAGCATTTGTCTATAGTGTGTCCTGCCCTTTTACAGTGGTCACAGAATAATTGTGGTCTCTTGCCTTCAAATCTTTTGTACGTACTCGGTTGTTTGGTGGTCTCAGCAGATAAGGAAGCATTCTCATTGAGAAAATGAGTTTCAGACCTCACCTGCCTTTGCCTTTCTTCCTGAACAAGGAGAGAATAAGCCTGACTTATAGAGGGAAATGGTGACATCATTAAAATATTCCACCTCACAGCAGTATAACTTCCATTGAGTCCCATTAGGAACTGGATAAGTCTTTGCTCCTCAGTGTATTTTTGCAATTTGTCATTGATCTCACACTCACACTTTCCACAGCTGCAGATAGGGACAGCACTAACAGCACTTGATTCATCCCATAGTTGCCTGGCTCTGGTGTAGTAACTTGCTATATCCAAATCTCCTTGACTAAGGCATGAGACATGCTTTTGAACTTGGAATAACCTAGCCTTGTTAGACTGACCAAATCGTCCCTCCAGATCTTTGCAAAGCTCTTGAGCAGTATCAAAATACAGAACACTGTTTCTGATATTCTCATTCAGAGAATTCAGTAACCATGATAAAACCATAGCATTGTTTCTTTTCCAGAGAGTGAAAAGATGGGAAGTATGGTCTGGTTTGGTAAGACTGCCATCAATAAAAGCTAGCTTATGCCGTGCAGACAAAGCTATAATAACAGATCGCTTCCAATTATCGAAGTTTTCTCCATTGAAAATGTTGGAAACAAGAGGTTGTGCTGGATTGTTTGAAGGATGAACAAATAGAGGATCTGTAGGCTCAATTTGTGTACCACGATTACCTTGAACTGCCATTGCATAGCTGAACATCGAGGGATAGAGATTGAAAAGGAGAAGAACCCTAAAATTTGGATTCTGAGCTTTTGACTGAAGGTTGGATCAATTGAAGGTACAATTCAATCGATCGAAGTGTGAAAGAAAGAAGAAAAAAACAGCTGAATTCAGAATGATAGGGTTGAAACAATTGAAGAAACTGTTTACCTAATTTGAGGAGAAGAAAAATCTTGCTGGATTCAGAATTTTCACCTTGTGCTTTGATACCATGATAAAATCCTGAGCATTGTCACTGATTTTCTGGGAGAAAATGAGCTGAATGAAGCTCTTTCATCTTCGTTTTAATTGATTGATTAAAAAATGAATACAACAGTGTCTATTTATAAGGGAGAGAGAAAAAAAAGGAAGGAAAGCAGAAAGGGAGAGTAAAAACCGGGAAGTTAGTTACATCCTGTAACTAATCCTACTATTGTCTCTCTGCCACTTGCATAGCCACTTGCACAGCAAAACCGGAGCTTCCTTTTTGCTCTGCATTCTTTGTTTGTTGAATTTCTTGGGTGTGGATGTCAACATACCCATTGTTCATTTGAAATTTCGCCTTTTTTCCCCTTTTGGGGAGGGGGGGTCATCTAGATTTCGCAGCAACAGACTCGTCCTGTCGTGCATATATTTCTTCATTGTGTGACTATGTAGAACAGTAGAAGTGTTAACAAAGGTATACTCTTTGTTCACACTGTCCTTTTGGGTTTGGAATATATGATGACAAATATAAAATTGAAAAGGCACCATCATTTAAGCAAATGCATAAATCGTTAAAGATTTTATTTTAGGTAGGATGGGTGCTAATTGAGGTTAGTCTGAGGAGTCGATTGTTAATGATGGGGGAAACTTACCAGTGCCTATTAGACTATGTTAGATAACAATGATTTTGTTTCTGCGTTGACTTGAAATAGAAATGATGATATGGTTTACAGGAGAAGGGATTAGATACTTCTAGTATCAACTTCTGTACACATAAATCTGGAACATTATGTGACCTTGATTTGTATTGTCTTACAGGGATGACAGGAGCTATTTATATCAAGGGGGTTGCAGTCACCAAATATAAGAGGTTTTTGACAATTGCTTGATTTTTGAGCTTGCTGGCATTATGTGTAGCGTAGAGCTTTTCGGTTATATTTTCCCTATCATTTCTGGTTATGTTCTTGTGCATCTGTTAACAGTTTTGGTTAGAGTCAGAGAGTCTAGTAATTTGCTCCTTTGTCAGTACTTTGCATGCTGATTGCACTATAGATAATCAAGAATGATGTGATTGTGCAAAAATTTTGAGACATACACTTTTCGTGGGTGTTTCTCTGTATGCATATGTGCACTTAGCCTCCCAAGTTCTGTGGGTTATCCGTATAGAGATCCGTCTTTCTTGAGTTTGTGTGGATCTTATTAGCCTACGGGTTGGCATGAATTGATTTCATTACCAGGTAGACTGCTATACTCTGTGCCTAGTATCTACCATTAGTATGCTGTGTGAGAATTATTACAAACCATTCTATACGACGTCCAGGCTTGTTCAGGAGGCTACAGCAAAATTTTGGGCTAATAGGTGGTCTGCACCCAAAAGATTAGTAGGAAATATCAAGTTTGTATCTTTTGCATGTTGTTTGATTTTCTATATTCTAGCTTTTGATAGGTAATGAGCTTATCTTGTTCTCTCTTTCTTCCTTTTATTTTCTTCTTGCTTTCTCCCAGTCTATTTTCTTTGTCCACCTCTCTAATAATGTTATCATTTTATTAATGCTATGTGATTCGGTGAATCTTTGAGGCATTCTGATAATGAAGGTCGATTTGGAATTTGGCTGCAGATCTGCTGTAAATGATACTGACGAATGGCCCTCAAAATTTTCCAAGTTCTTTATCGAAGTAAGTATCCTTCATTTGTAAATCGTCTATTAGTCATGTAAGAAACTTGTCATGATGGTTATGATATACTAGTGGCCCAAGGCTTGCTTTGAATTTTGTTAGCCACTGTTGCTGAGTTTCAGCTTATATCATTTATTGCAGCTAAATGATGGGCTGGAGCTTTCCTTCACAGATAAGAGACGGTTTGCTAAAGTTCGCTTGCTGGATGATGTATCATAATTTCCCAGACCCTCGTTTACATTTCACCTCTCCTCTTTAAATACAGCCCCCAGTCAATTGCTTACATGTTGTTTCAGCCACCATCTGTTCCTCCAATATCTGAGCTTGGTCCAGATGCTCTCTTGGAGCCTATGACTGAAGATGAGTTTTTTACTGCCTTGAGAAAGAAGAAGATTGCAATTAAGACCTTATTGCTGGATCAGGTATGCTATTTCAAAATCTCTGTGGTAGGTCATGTATTTGCAGATGACTGATTTGGCAAGAGTATGCTAGTTCAGCAGGATTACATTTACCATGGCTTGTCATTACCATCTTCTATTAACTTCTTACTTAATTGAGGATACCACCGAAGTTAGTTGTAATAGCATCCAGATTCCACCGGTATCCATCACTCAAAATGTGCTTTAGCACGTCTTCCCTGCTGTTTCAAATTTCCAACAAAAATCTTGACGCATCAAATGAGAAATTTCACGAGAACCCCCCAAAAAAGGTTTCATTCATTAATCTTTCTCCCATAACTTTCAAGGTAGACATTGTCACTATGCTTCTATGTTTTTTCATTATTGACTTCATGGTGATATACTTGATATAAGGTTCTATAATGTGAGGAAACATCCTTGAATAAGAGGTTGACCCCTCTACTTTCCTTTTCCTGCCCCCTTGCAACCTGTGTACTGAACTCAACCATCAGCCCTCAGAGAGGGCTACAGTGGCAGGGGAAAAGAGTTTCTATGATCTGTATCCAATTCAATCACCCATTGAACTTGAAGTTTAATTTCCCTGGTCTGTCAGATGCTGATGTATTTGCTTTTCTTCTCACTGGAGCCTAAATTCTGTCTGAACTTTGCAGAGCTTTATCTCTGGCATTGGAAACTGGGTTGCTGACGAAGTGCTATATCAAGTCAGTTTTCATCCCTTCTGATTGTCTATCTACTTTATAATTTGGCCTATAGTATCCCCCCCGGGAGGGTTTCCTTTGATAGCCTTTGTTATTCACGAGCTCATTGATTAAGTTCATTTCTGTCTTTTTCTATATTTATTTCAACTGATGCAATCCTTATGAGGCATGAAGTTTATTCAGATGCTCCACAATCATATCTGTGACATCTACGCATTCTTTGCAGGCGAGAATTCATCCTTTGGAAATTACTTCTTCCCTTTCAAGAGAAGTCTGTGCCAGATTGCTGAAATGCATTAAAGAGGTGGGTTGCCTCACTGTATACCTAAGTTCGGCTATAATTGTGTTGGTTTATCTTACCATTTTTGTTGACAAGGGTAGCTTAGACATAACATTTGTAGGTTACATGGCATGCAGTTGACGTTGACGCAGATTCCAACCAGTTCCCTTTTGTTTGGTTGTTTCATTTTCGTTGGGGTAAAAAACCTGGAAAAGTTGATGGTAAGGTTTCTGATGAACCATCATTTGACATTTCACTTCCAGGTACTTGAAAAGGCTATTAAGGTTGGGGCAGATAGTGGTCAATATCCAAGTAATTGGATTTTTCATTCACGAGAAAACAAGCCTGGGAAGGCTTTTGTTGATGGTTCGACTTCTGACTCAGAAAGCCTCTTTCAGTTCATTTTCACAGCTTCTATGTTGTTCCTTAGAAGAGTTGTTCTTTTCTCCCTGTGCATTTTTATTCCTGTGCTATTAAGCACTTCTGGGAGGAGGAGATGGTGGAGCCGCTGACTATTGGCTTTATATTTTGAGCAGCTATAAACTGCTCATACCGGTGACTCTGAAGAGCTTTTTTGTATTGTCATTGCTCTTTAACCGATTTCTGCCAACTTCTTAAAGATCATCGCATACTGGCATTTTATACCATGTCAGCCCTCCAAAATTGCTAAAATTTATGATGCAGCGATCTTTCTGGGTTATTAGGGTCAAAATTTCCATATTGCTCCACAGATGATTGCTATATATTGAAACATCACTGTGAATAGAAACCGAATGACAATTGCTCTACATCAAACTTCAAACATCAAACATCAATGTCTCCACTACTTGGGGGACAGTACTTGCATGGATATCAAGCTTTCTCATAAGGGGCCTTGTTGGCTGAGCGGTAGCAAAAAAGGAGGCCTAGACTGTATGGTGATAAGATTTAAAATACTTGTTTATGTTTTCTACCTTGATGAGAACGGTGCAATTAAGAATTCTTAATTCTGAATTTTCTTGCTAGTCTTATGAACTGTCTTACAGCTTCATGTGCTTAAAAGCTTTCATCTTTCTGAATTTGGACTTATTTATCAAATTTTAATATAAACAGCAGTCCTTCCTCTCTGAATTTTACATCTTACATTTGACTTTGTCCATTGAGTATGGTTCCTGATTACTTGCCCTTTTTCGAGCCAAGCCCAAGCCCATCTCTTGGTCTTGGAGGATAAAAGAGCCAGAGTAAGGGGGTAAGAAGGGGTAAACCTTGCATGAGAAGAGGGGGCAAACCTTGCATTGGGTGTCAACTGTTACCTTGGTTAGTGACTTCCCCCCTCCCCCTTTTTTCTTACTGGAATTGTGACAATGCGCCTCCCCTCCCCGGCGGCCTTTTTATGCAGGAAAGAAAGTTGACTTCATCAATGTCGGCGGAAGGGTATGTCTCACCAAAATAGTGTTTTCTTATGGAGCTATGGTCTAGTGGTCAGTTCGCTGAGTTTGCATTCTGTTGTCAGACAACTGCTTACGTGCCAGAGCTTCAAAAGCTAAGTAGAGGACAAGCCACAAAAGCTCCTGCTAAACCGCGCAAAAGAGCTTCAAAAAAGAACAAGGATGATGATGAGAACGATGATTTTGATGCTAACAGTGATGACGATGATGTTGATGCTGGGAAGTACGGTGAGGAAGAAGAAAGAGGAAATGTAAAGTCTAAGCAAATGAATCGCAAGGGCGGAGGAAACAAACCACCTAGAAGACAGAAGTCTGCCAAAAGTGGAGAGGATGATGATAGCAACAATGAAGATGATAAGAAGATGGCTGCTGGAAAGTGGAAGTCGCAAGGAGTGGGAGGAAATGAGAATGCGAACAAGAGCAAGAAATCAAGCACGACAAAGAAGGCTAGAACAGAAGTTAAGCCCAAGGAAAACAATGATTCTGATGCTAGCGATGATAATGATGATGACAGTGAAGATCAGAAGAGAACAAGGAAAGCTAGAGGCAAAAAACCACAGCCGAAGAAGCAGACATTGAAGAAAGTGAAATAGGCTATGATGTTGGCTGTTCCCAGGAAGTTGAATGGTTTTCGTGTATCGGCTGGACGCAAAGAGTGGTCCATGAACTCTAATTAGTGTATCGTCATGCAAAAGAAGCTGTAGCCAGTTATTGTTGATCAGGTCGATGATATGTTTTTCTGTGCTCCGGGATTTTCGGAATATTGTGCTGGCTGTTGCTGACCTTTTGGGCAGGTAGGGAAACTGTATTTTTGTATGTAATGAGATGCTGATCGTGATCTGCTTTGCCCATTGCTCAATCTGGTCTTTTGTTTAATATTAATCACTTTTGGCTGGGATTATTTTGAGTACAAGCCCATAATGCCACTATGTTTTCAGTTTTTTTCCAAAATACCACTATATTTTTCTTTTTTTTTTTTTTTGTCTTCAGCACTAAGTTGCAAGTTTTTTTTCTTAAATGCCACCCCAGAACCTGATAACCTACTACAGCAGGCTACTTTGAATAAAATATGAAACTTTTTATATAAATAATTTAGAAAAACATAGAAAAATGAAAAAATCTAAGCACTTTTTTTTTTCTTTTTGCGCAAAAGCATTAAGTCAATAAACAAATTGTCTAATGGCGCATATATTTTCTAAATTGATGGTTGTGAGATTCTTACCTACTAGGCCTTATATGCCAAATATTTATTAGTTGTATGTATTAGCTGTTAGTAGTATATATTAGCTGTTTGAATTAGCTGTTTGTTGAAAAATAGTTCGGCAAAATTAGATGATTCTGATAAAGTTGTGAGATAAAAAGTTAGTTCTTCAAAAAGTTCTTCCAAAAACTCATTGAATTAGCTTTTTCAAATTAGTTTTTTCAATTAGCTTTTTGGATCCAAAAAGCTCTTTTAAAAACTTTTTCACCCAACACCCAAATTAGCTTTTTTACTTGGTCAAACAATTTATTTTACTCAAAAAAATTCTTTTGGCCAAATAGCTCTTGAGAAAGCTGTTTGATAAACATTCCCTATTTTGTTTATAGTCCATATTGTCCAGTGGAAATAGCCAGGTGTTTTAAGTACTTTGACATGCTAGCTAAGCTTAACAATGCATATTGCCTTTAATTTCATATCTTTCAATTATTTTTTTTTAAAAAAACACTTTTATATCATTCCAACTTTATTAAACTACTTGCAGTTTTGCTGATTCTGTCAACTTTTTCGAATTTTCTAACAAGTTGTTTTTTTTTAAAATAACTTCTACATAACCTTACAAATCGTATCAATTCATTCCAACTTTTTTCCCCACTCCTTCCAACTCCTCTCTTCCTCATCTCTTCCAACCAAAAAAGGAAACCCTTATAAGTATAAAAGCCAAGTCTCATTCACCCTTAAGTGAGATCATTTCACAAAATTATTGTAAAACATTAATATTATTCAATGAGTATATGCCTCGTCACATATTTACAATTTAAAAGGTTTCATATGATTATTTACAAATTTTGAAGTTGTTTTCAAAAGTTTTATGTCTTAAAATAAAGTTATTTTACTCAAATTTAAGTCTTGTGAATAGGAAAAAAAATTATAATACAAGAATGCTACACGTTTAGAGACAAACAATAATTTGACTTAAACAAACAAAGATCTAAAAAACCCCTCAAAAAAGACTTATCTAGAGATCTCCAAAGCATACATGATGAGAAGTTCATGATTCTGCCTACTGAAATTCACTTGAAATGCAAAAGCTAATGGAAAGTTTACAATTCCTTTTTGTATGAGAAACTCCACTTATACTATTGCAAATGTAAATTTTAAAAAAAAAAAAATCACTAACAGGAAATTTAGAAAATATATTTGCCATTAGACAAAAAGGTTTATGTTAGTCAAAATTGAACAACCGAAGGAGAAGGAAAAAGAGAGGTAGAGGAAGACAGAAAGCACTCCATTAACTTGCATGGTTTTTATCCTAAATACTAACAGTTCATATCTGATAATGCCAAAGCATTAATTATTATAGCTCAATCAACCTCTTCCAAAAATTAATCAACATATTAATTATTGTTCTTCAATCAACCTTTTCCAAAAATTTAAATATAAAATGAAATCCATTTACTCTTGTTTCGAACTTGCTCACCACAGAATTTAACATTTTAATAAAACTCTTTATTATGAAAACTAATTTAGTTATGGACATCTCAGCAAAAATATATATGTTAACTAGTATCCTCAAAAAAATTTGAAATCATTATAAGAGGATCAAAATACTTTTTGTTCGAACTCCTTCTATACATTTTTTAACCCTAAAACTAATGAACAAACAAGATTTATTAGTAGAAAATCTGGAAAAAAATAGAATAGTTTAAGCTCGAACTAGTTGACTTAATTATGATTAGGATCACTAGCATACGTTTATATTATTCTTCATAATTTCATCAAAATTTACCTGAAAATACCAAATCATAACCAATCTAAACACAAAACATATATCATACTCCCGGGAACATATACTCCCATAAGCCACATCGGCGTCATATATTAAAAATTGTGTTTGTGAGAGATACACATTGAAAAAATATGCGTGCAATTACATACTCTTAGCCTCGTAGGTACATAATACACAATACCACCCAACACACTATTATAAAGTTTTTAAAAAAAGAAAAAGGAGAGCATTGGATGACATGGTCGTGATTCATTGCCAGCTTCAACAGGATAAGATTTCGAACGTTATCGACTAAACTCTGACTCTGCAAATAATTTAATTTTTCAACCCCAAAAAAAAAAAAAAACACACGCACGCACACTTGACTATAAATACATCTCAACAGAAATCTCTAGACCATGGTGGCAAATAGGCAACATATATGGCTTCTAAGATGACGAGCTCATCTTGCCCATCAATACCACTTGCCACCATCAAGAGGAGGGCATGCCTGTGCTCTCCGACCACCCACCCTGGCTCCTTTCGCTGCAGCTTCCACCGCGGGCTGGCGGTGATGCCGGAGATCCGAAAGACCAGGCTCAAAGTGAGGGGTTCAAAGTCAGCAGCCACCCTTTTCAAGACCTTCCTCATGCAGATCATCAATCCATCACGGCGTGATCTCCGGCGGCGCCGCTTGTTCAAGCTCAGGCCCACCAGGTTTTGGCTCTCTGTTTGTAATTATACCCACAATGGAGTTCTGGTCCATTGATCCAAGAGAAATGTTGGAATATACAGCAACAACCCACGAGTTAGTTATGCTGAGTTGGAGTTTGTTAGGCTGAGTTGGAGTCTGTTAGGATGTTAGTTAAAACAGAATGCTCTGGTAGAAGGCTAGACATACACATATATAAAGCATCCTTGTATCCTCTAGGATATGATTTGGAATTATCTCTTCAATAATAAGATGAATTACATTCCTTCTCTTTCTGAGTTTCTCTTCTGCATCATTTGAACATTGTTCAAGGTTATGATTTCTGCATTCAGTTTCCAGAGTTTCACATGGTATCAGAGCAAAGATCCGCAACAAACGATTCATTCTACCAAAACGATTGGTTCTCAAGCAAATCATCTTCTGGTATCAGTTTCTTTCATTTCTTTGGCACTGTTGTTACAGTCTTGATTTCTTGATTCTGGGAAAACATCTGTTAGAAACACAACATGACTAGCAATTCAGAAAATGTTGTAGATCATGTTCCTATGAGCAATTATAGTCTTGATCCTGGAGATGTCCTGTATCTCCATCATTCAGATAATCCTAATTGCAGTTTAACAAATGAGCCACTTAATGGCAGCAATTATGCACAGTGGAAGAGATCATGTGAAGTTTCTTTGAGTGCTAAAAACAAACTTTCATTTGTGAATGGAGTTTACTCCAAACCTGCTAGTAATTCTCCTCTCCTTCCTTTGTGGGAAAGATGTAACAGCATGGTGATATCCTGGCTTTTGCATTCTGTTAGTAAGGATATTGCGTCCAGTATTATATACACTCCTACAGCTTCTCAGATTTGGAAAGATTTATCTCAAAGGTTCAGTTTCAGTCAGGGCACCAAAATATATCAAATACAGAAAGAATTAAGTAATCTGTCTCAGGGAAACCTCTCGGTTTCTGCATACTTCACCAAATGCAAGCAACTTTGGGATGAATATGTCATGTTAGTTGCTCCATGTTCTTGTGAATCACTTGGCTCTGCAATGAATCTTATAGAAAGCAGCAATTGATGCAATTCTTGATGGGGTTGAATGATAGTTATCAGGTGGTAAGGAGTAGTATCTTGATGTTGAATCCTTTGCCTACTGTGAGTCAGGCCAGTAGTATGGTTCTTCAAGAAGAACAGCAAAAAGAAATCAAAAATGTTGCTAATCCACTGGAGATTGAGTCCTCAGCTTTTCTTGTGCATCAAAAACAGCAGTCACATCCAAGCAGATCATCAAACCATTCCTCAGTGCATTCATCTCAGGGGATATATCATGGAACAGGCTTCCCAGGCTCACAACCACCAAGTAATACTGGAGGAAGAAGGCTCAATGTTCAGTGTAACTATTGCAGAAAACCAGGGCATACAATAGATAAATGCTACAAACTACAGAGGCTAAGAGGTCAAAATGATAGGGGTCGAAGATTGGCTGCTTCAGCCCAACAATCTGATTCATTTCTTGAAACTTCATCAGTTCAGTCAACAGGTCAACACACATTGACTTCAGCACAGTATGAGCAACTCTTGGCATTATTAAGCAAGGAAAATATGGAGGTTATGCCAAATTCAGACACTCAGCAGACAGGCTTCTTAGCTGGTAAGTCCTTTTGTCTGCTTACTATCCAACCAGAGGTCAAATGGATCATAGACAGTGGGGCTACTGATCACATCACCCCACACCTTTCATTGTTTAAATCCTTCATACCTGTGACTAAGGCATGCTACATAACAATGCCCAATGGGAAGCAAGTCCAAGTTAAACACATTGAGACTGTCAATCTCAGTACTACAATTACCTTACAAGATGTTCTACATGTACCAGAATTTCAGTTCAATTTACTCTCGGCAAGTAAATTAGCCAAGCAATTATGCTCTAACATTGTGTTCACATCTACTTCCTGTTATATACAGGACCCTTTGAAGAACAGCCAACTGGCTCTTGGTAAAGAAATAGGCGGTTTGTACTTAGCCAACTCAGCAACCAGCACTTTGAAGCCACAACATTCTGATTGCAGTAAGAAAAACATGACAGCAGCAGAGTTGTGGCATTGTCGATTGGGTCATCCTTCTACACAGCACATGAATCACATACAGAATCTACCTTGCAAGGGGCCCATCAGCATTTGTAAAGTCTGCCCCCAAGCCAAGCAACACAGAAACTCCTTTCCCATAAGTACTTCCAGATCAACCAAAGTTTTTGAGATAATACATGTAGATATTTGGGGTCCATATAGGACAGTTACATATGATGGCTTCAAATATTTTCTATCCATTGTTGATGACTATTCTAGAACTACCTGGGTTTTCTTGTTATCTCATAAAAGCAATGCTTTCTCTATGTTGGAATCATTTCTCAACTATGTGGCTACCCAGTTTCACATACAGGTTCAGATTGTTAGGTCAGATAATGGACAAGAATTTGGTGATAAGCATGCAGTAGAATATTACCACCGCAAGGGAATTATACACCAAACTTCTTGTGTTCATACTCCACAACAAAATGGAATAGTGGAGAGAAAACATAAACAACTTTTAAAAGTGGCAAGGGCACTATTGTTTCAGTCCAAGATACCAACAAGATTCTGGGGAGACTGCATTTTAACTACTACTTACTTGATCAACAGATTGCCTAATTCTGTGCTTAACTTCAAAACTCCTTATGAACTCCTATTCAATACTCAGCCCACATACAACCATTTAAAGAATTTTGGATGTCTTTGTTTTATGTCAACCTTAAAGTATGGAAGAACCAAGTTTGAACCAAGGGCAGAACCATGTGTTTTTTTAGGGTATCCTGTTCATAAGAAGGCCTATAAAGTTTACAATCTTGTAACCAAACACATACACTACAGTAGAGACCTTGTTTTTCATGAGGAATATTTTCCCTTTTCACACTTGTCACATTCAGACTTAGTTCTGCCCAACAGCATATTCTTATCAGATCATGGAAAGGGCAGTCATCTTGAATCTACCATCTCTGGATATCCACAAAGACCAGCAGACATTATCCCTGAATCTTCTCCCAACATTGCTCCACTTCTACCTAATGATGGTTCATCTCATTCACCTTCACCTACTCTTCCTTCTCCACCTCTACCCACAGTACAAACCCATCAGCCTCAGATTAGAAGATCTACCAGAAATTCTAAACCCCCAGGATATTTACAGGATTATCTATGTTCCCTTGGTACTCAGCATTGGTGTAACTTGGTCAAATTCTCTGCCTTATCTCAGACCCAACAGCTGGCCATAACTCAGCTGGACCATTTACATGCTACATCTTACAAAGAGGCTGCCACTTCTCCACATTGGATCCAGGCCATGCAGGCTGAAATAAAAGCTTTAAGAGCCAACAACACTTGGGTAGAAGTTGATCTACCTCCAGGAAAAAGGGCCATCAGCTCTAAGTGGGTATACAAAATCAAGCTTAAGGCAGATGGTTCCCTAGAAAGGTATAAGGCAAGACTGGTTATTAGAGGCAATACACAAAAGGAGGGCATTGACTATACTGAAACATTTTCACCCGTAGTCAAGATGACCACAATCAGAACCATAATTGCCTTAGCAGCAGCTCGCAAATGGTCTCTCTATCAACTAGATGTCAACAATGCGTTTTTACATGGAGATTTACATGAGGAAGTATATATGAAAATGCCAGAAGGCATTCCTAACCCTCTAAACAGAGTCTGCAGACTTCAAAAGTCTTTATATGGGCTGAAGCAAGCTTCGCGTCAATGGCATACTAAACTTGTTGACTTTCTCAAACAACAAGGCTACGCTCAATCTAAGAATGATTACAGTCTTTTCCTCAAAGCCACACAGCAACACATGACCATTGTAGCTGTGTATGTTGATGATATTTTATTGACCGGGTCTGACCCTGCAGAGATACAACAACTTAAACTTCATTTGCATGCAGTTTTTGGTATCAAAGATTTAGGGGCCTTACATTACTTCCTGGGGTTTGAGGTTTCTCAGCTGAATGATGGAGTTAGTCTCACTCAAAGGAAATTCACCCAGGATTTGCTTAAAGATTCTGGCCATTTACATAGCAGACCCACTGCCACTCCTCTTCCTGTTAACTGCAAACTTTTGGCAAATGCAAGTGTTCCTCTAGAAGATCCTACTCTCTACAGAACATACATTGGAAAGTTAAATTTCCTGACAAATACGAGACCAGACATATCCTTTGCTGTACAGACCCTTAGTCAATTCATGCAAAAGCCCACTGTTGCTCATATGGCAGCTCTAGACCATTTGTTAAGGTACTTATCAGGCACATCAGGCCAGGGAATTCTGCTTAAGGGCATTGATTCTTTAAAACTCACAGCTTACTCAGACTCAGACTGGGCTTCCTGTCCTACTACTAGAAGGTCTGTTACAGGATATGTTATCCTTCTCAATCAGTCTCCAATTAGCTGGAAGTCCAAGAAGCAAAGTACAATTGCAAGATCATCAGCAGAGGGTGAATACCGACCAATGGCCCAAGCTGCAGCAGAACTTACATGGCTAACTAGTCTTCTTCAGGAGCTAGGTGTCACCCATCTTAAGCCATCACCTTGCATTGTGATAACCAATCAGCTTTGCACATTGCTCGAAACCCCGTGTTTCATGAGAGAACAAAACATATTGAGGTTGACTGCCATTTCACTAGAGATAAAGTCATGGAAGGATTAATTCAGTTACATTACTTGCCTACGCATTCCCAGCTAGCTGATGTCCTAGCTAAGATTCTTCCTTCTCAGCAACACTGGAACATCTTAAACAAGCTTGGTATGCTTCCTAATCCTACCAAGCTTGCGGGGGGATGTTGGAATATACAGCAACAACCCACGAGTTAGTTATGCTGAGTTGGAGTTTGTTAGGCTGAGTTGGAGTCTGTTAGGATGTTAGTTAAAACAGAATGCTCTGGTAGAAGGCTAGACATACACATATATAAAGCATCCTTGTATCCTCTAGGATATGATTTGGAATTCTCTCTTCAATAATAAGATGAATTACATTCCTTCTCTTTCTGAGTTTCTCTTCTGCATCATTTGAACATTGTTCAAGGTTATGATTTCTGCATTCAGTTTCCAGAGTTTTACAAGAAAATGAAAATTGAAAATGTAATGATGTATACAATTTACACAAGTTTTTCACCCCATTTTTGGGGATTTTTTTCGGTTTGTTCAATTTTAAGAGTTTTTTATCTCCATATAGTTGATGTACAAATTGCTCACACGTTCTTTTTTTTTTTTGGGTTGGATATTTTGTATTTTTGAAAATTTTCCGGGTTTCCTTCAATTTTAGAATTCTATTGTTTGATTAAGGATGCACGATGTGCAATGTTGTTCTTTGTTGCATAATGGTTAATTAGCAACAACGATCTAAGCGGTGAAAAAAATGTACTATGATATTTCACGCCGTAAAGTAGGACTTAATAGCTACTCTATTACATATAAAGTCTCGGTTAAATTTTAATATTGAGGTCCTAAATATATTAGGACGACTCAAATTTTGATTTTTTCATTTCATTTATGTCGTGATTATATTGTACGATTTTGAGGATCATTTGCAATAATAATATGAATAGATCATTGTATGCTCATATATTATAGGTCTCAGTTGGCAAATCCTCTTATTTCTTTTTTTTGGGGGGGTTGGAAAATGGAAACCATGCCTGCATAGACATATGGTCCTTTAATTTCAATATTTTTTTAATATATGGCATCCGGCATCCATGAATGTTTGTCAAGTTCATTATTCATTACAATTTACAACCCATAAAAGGTTTAAGCAAGGTTTTGCATTTAATCTAAAATCTATTACACAGTGCATAAAAGTTGAATATTATTGGAAAGTTTAATGAAAGAATGAAACTTGTCATGGCGTTTGCTCTATGAAGAAACGAAACAACAATGTCTTTACCTTTCTCCAAAAATTCTAGACAATGATATCCCTTTTCATCTTTAGTTTTTATATGTTTTCTTTTTATTATTTTTAATATTTTACTATTTTTATCTAACGTTGAAATCTATAAATTTGAATCCATAATATAAACATCGTTTTCAATGGCAAAGTTAGGTGGGCCCTGGGCCCGAGCCCACCTTCCTACTGTTGGCAGCATAGTAATCTTATGAACAGGGTGATCTGTCAAGGTACAAAAATGGGGTAGGAGTGGCGTGTTCAAATCCAATAATCTGTTTCCGAATATTTATATTGTTCCTTCCATTGTTTTTTTATCCTCAACTTTTCCAACTAGCCTGATCCATTTCGAGTGTTCATATTTTGATAGGCTTATGTTCTGGTCCACTAGGTTTATGCCCAATAATTTTTGGGACGTATAAAAATTGAAAAATGATTTAAATGTCCATCAACATTTGAACAAGTAGATTTAAAGGAGTGGTGACACTTAAGGAAATTTAGTCATTGACAATATTAAAACTTGCAACTCGTCAAATAAATCATGTGCGGGCATAAATTATATAATTGATTTGTTTGCCTTATGTGACATGTTATGTGCCATAAATTCGGATTTAGAAATCTATTTGTAATAATATGGATTGGTTTAATTAGTTTACTACTTATTTAGGGTTGAATTTTATTGATGAACAAAAATCCATACTAGGGGAGTATTATTGCCTCATATAATAGTATAACTTTTAACTCGTGTCAATTATCAAAGATAAGTTTAATCAAAAAAACATATAGGTTTTCATGAAATTATTAGATCAAGATGTAGTATGTCCTTCTTATTATGTGTTTCAGACTAACTTCTATTATGATGATTATTATTATCGCTTAAGTTATGATAATATATGTTGTCATGAACCTTCGAGGGAAACTTCTTAGATTTGTGCCTTTTTAATTTCCTTTACTCTAAATTTTAAACTAAAAATATTTTCTTTCATTTTCCTTTTCAGTAGCATGGGTCTAAATTACTTCGTCTGATTCCTTCGGCATTTATTTAAATGACATTTCGAAATCATTGTGTAACGAGCAAATGAATCTCAACATTCGTACAAGATTTTCCCTCTTTTTGGGGGGAGTTGGGGTTCTTTGGCCTTTAACCATGCTTTTTAGCATTCTTGAGCTATCTTGGATGGTTGAGAAGTAACTTTTCAGCAAAATTTTTCTTTTCAACAAAAGTTTTCAGTTTACCATATTGCATCTCATGAAACAGTCATCTATTTATTTTTTGTGTGGTGGTAGTAGATAGCCAAAAGGTTTCTAATCTCCAGCCTAACTGAAACAACCTCTCTATTGTTCAAAATTAAGGTTATTGTTTCTGATACCTTATTACCTTCCTAGCACAGCTTAAGCTGGATCCTCGGGTATGGATTTAAATTTAGATTTTGGGCCTTATTTTGCAAACACTAATTCTTTTGTGACTTAGAGGTTCTGCTCGTTTTGGTCAGAAGTCTGTAAATTTTGGTTGCCCTTTTTTCTCACTGAAAAATGTTATTTACTTCCAAATCAGGCTTTCAGTACAAAGTATAAGACATAACTCCATCCTATACAACAATATCTCATCAGGCTACCCTGTTCCCCACCATTCCTCACTTTACAAAACACTGGAAATTACACGGATTTAAGGTACACAGTACTCCCTAACACCTTTCAAACTTTTTTGGCGCGTACCTCCATAATGAATAGACTGTATAATTTGTCTCAATCTGCCCTGCTTGGTGACCTTCATTTCTGACAACTCTTCTGTTCCTGGCTTTCCAAACAGCATATACACTTGCAGCCAGTACTTCCTTGACAATATAGTTTTGGATTCTGCCGAGTCTTCTGTTGATGTCTTGATGATCCATTTATGTATGTTTCTCCTAGTGGTGGTAGTATTCAGCTAACTTCAGATTCCTTCCCAAAAATCTTTAGCAAATATACAGCCAAAGAATAAAATACTGGCATTCCTGGCAAGAGTGATCCATTGAAGCTGATGCCATATAGGTGAGTGGTAATGCATTGAAGGTTCCAATTCACAAAGTTTTCACTTTTCAGGGAAGCCCAACTCCAATAAAATCTGGCTCAGAAAACATCCTTAAGCTAAGTTGTTTGCCTTTTTACGTCCAGCTTTACCATACAGCTTAGAGAGATATTCTTTCTAGTGTAATACTTCGCTAATTCATGAGCCAGAATAGTGTTGCACCCATGTAGCTTCCTGGTAGAAATGCAGACTGACTTCAACGATCTTTCTTTTTATTCTCAATATTCTCATTCTAATAGCCAATATTTTCAAAATAGGACTTTAGAATGCAGCGCAATATGCCAGCCTGAAGTCCCGAGCTTCAAGGATTTCTCACCTTGGGAACCAAGGTTACACACTCTGTTACTTATGCCTTCAAGGATCTTCGTCTTATGAAAAGATCCCTAATTGCATGGCATACATCAACTTTAGGGCCGTGTCAGCATCTGTCTCCCACAGTGCCTTGTAATTTCCACATCAGAAACATGACTGCAAAGCTGTTACTGTTGCTGCAAAGTAAGCTTCTTACTCCCTCTTATAATCCTAGGATTAACCGGAGGAATTTCAGAAACTGGTACCCAGCAGGAGCAACCCTTATAAAACTCAGTTACCATCTCTCTTAAGGGCAGCGAATAGCATTGTCTAGCTTTGCTTTCTTTTGAGTCAAAGCAAGGCAAACCAAGAGGTCCAGCTTTGCATTCTTCCCCAGCATTATTCTCTCTTCTGGCTGTCATTAGACCCATACACCACAGATGATAACAACTTCTCCAATGTTCATATGCACACGAATCTGCTCAGTGATAAAAAGAGGATTGATGTTGTAAATATTAGGGTCCCATTAGCCAGATTCTACTCCTAGGATTAGAATCACAAATCACAATTATGGAGCAACTCCCAATAAGAAGATCCACTACTTGCACTCTGCTGACAGAGTCATATTTGATCGCAGTCCCAATAACCCCTGCTAGGGACACTTTTTGAAGCCAAAGCAGTTTCCTCACTGCTGTCTAGTCCCTTGTTGAGGCGTTTTACATTCCAAAACATGAGTTTCATGTGGTTTAAGAACCCCCACACCCATCTATTCCAATCCCATTTGGAGGATCTGTTATTTATGCCACCATTTTCACCAATATTCCATATGGAGGCACTCAGGATTCAGAATCCATTCTTTTCCAAAACTGAGCTGGCACAGGTAATTATCTGTTCAAGCAAGAAAGGTCTCCTGCTTCCGCACCTGCTCCTGCTCCTGCTAACAGTGATCTATACCCCATGCTCATTATCTTGACCATTCTCTACCTCATCATGTTGGCTGAACTGGAATTTCTTGCATAACAAGTGTCATCTCTTGATTTCCTTCCTCCTGTTGCATAGGCCTCCATGCTCTCCTTGTTGCCTTGGCTCCCTTACATTGGTATCAAGTCTGAAACTACACTTTTCATTAGCATTTTAAAAATTCCCACACCTACTGCAGAACTGTGGTCTCCATTCAAATTAGCTTTTTGTTTCCAGATTTGGCTAGCCTCTAATTCAATCTTACATGTGGCCACATTACCAAGAATCTATGCAAAAGAAATACTGTCATGGTTTGCCATGTACTGATCAGCATAAATCGGTGTTTCAGTGGCACTCCTTATGGGACTTAAGGAATCAGGTGGCCACCAATTGAGGGGAAGATTAAACAAATGCACCCAAAGACGGATTGTCTTCAGCATTTCCTTAAATATAAAATCCACTGACCATTTCTTCAAGATAAAAATTCTACAATATTGAATAAAATGGACCCAAATTCAGAACCATATTCTGATCCTCAGCAGTTGGAAAATTGAAAATACAATATTGAAACAGTAGCATTACTCAAGAATTGTTCACCTTGTTCTGCATTTGCTTGAAAACTGTTTTTTTCTCCTACCACTAAACCTATCAGAGCATGCTTACGTTTCAGAGAACTTATTTCGCGTTGGTTCTTATTCAATCAAATCACTGCTCACCTTGTTTGATAATCGGAGATGTAAGACCAAATGCACCTCTGATTTGTTTGGACCAGACAGACAGCTCGTGTTAATAGATCCTACGTGCCCGGTTTAAATGGCGAATGGGAGTTTTTCTACTCCCTCCTTGCTCCTCCTCCGAGCATTGTGCTCACTACTCCCTCCATTTGACACCAAGCGTGATAGCACATTCTGCTGGATACAGGCCACTGCCTAGCATGCTTATGATCCCCAAAATCCAACTAGGTGCACATTGGCTACGCTGCTGTCATTCACCAGGTTGCTCTGCTGTCTCTTTTTCTCTCCAATATCATTTCCCAAACAAGGTGCTTAAGCATGACGAAGGTGCTCGTGATGCATGATGTTGAAATTTTCTGCAATAAGATCGTAACAATCATTGTTATGTGACTCCATACTTTTCCCCTTCTTTGGGAATTATAAAAGGGGGAGAATATTTCTTTTTATTAGGTTATGATATTTCCCTTTATATGTGAATAGTGAAAAATATTTGTTCCCTACTTGAGGCGAGGTGTTCAAGTTCAGAAACTTTTGCGTCAACTTTTAACACCTCTCCCCTTGCCTCCGCCCCCCCCCCCCCCCCCCCAAACAAAAAAAAAAGTGGGAAATGCTAGCTTGTCAGAGAAGCATATCAAGGTTCGTCAGGATCATGAAATTGCTGAGGTGGTCTTTTTAGGATAGTATACTTATGCTAGAAAGGTCGTATGTAGGTCGTATGATGACAGCTTTGCTCTTCTGAAACATCAAATATAATCTATTATGGGAAGGAGTGGCAGCCATTTGTCATTGTTCAACTCCAAATTGTGTTGTACACTCAGTAAATTCTTGCTATTAATCTATGTATCCTTTACGTTGAAGTGGCAGTTTATGTTTATATTGTTTTGTGCTTTCATTTTGGCTTGCAGTGTTCGTGTTTTGCTCAGCAAATTATACCGTTCTTCTGTGTGGATGGGAGAAGTATACACCCGGGCGGTTTGGTCATTTGTGCATATGGCAATATTTGTCAAAGACTATTCTTCAATAAGCTTCTTCACTAAAACATGTATAGCCCTTATTAAGGTAAGATTTATCGAGTATTATATGTTCCAATCAACATTTACATGTCGCCTTCAATATGCTCATAGATCACTTGTGTTCAACTGGGAATAAGAAGGCGCTTGTTGAGGCTCTGACAAATGACAATGCCACCATTTTATTCAATGCCATTGTCCATATTATAAATTTTTGTTCCATAGCTAGATTAACTACATCTATACTATTATATAAAAGCAATGTTACGATGACGTGACTTTTTCGAAATTTCTCATAAGGTTGAGATTCTGAACCATTTGATTGTTTGAATATGTAATCACAGCCATTAGATTTTCTATGAAATAATTACTCTCCAAATTAGAAAATGTTATCATAATTAAAAAACATATAATATCTCTTAATATTTTCTTATTTTAACAACAGAATCTCTTAACTTCTTTTGGGTAAAAAAAAAAAAATCTTACTCACCTTTAAAAATTCTTTTTATTTGATATTTTTTCCTCGATTAACGT